>VXAU01001334.1:797934-909339 GCA_013399695.1 Formicarius rufipectus | reverse complement strand
TTGTGGCCCTTCTCTGGACCCTGCCCAGCCTGTCCACTTAATTTTTGTATAGCAGGGCCCAAAACTGAACACATTATTCCAGATGAGGCCTGACAAGGACTGAGTAGAGTGGGATGATTTCTCCATGTCTCCCAGTGATGCCCCTGGTGCCACGCAGCATCCTGTCACCTTGCTGAACCACAGCATCACACTGGTCCCTCAGACTGAGCTTTGTCTACCAGGAACCCCAGTTCCTTCCCACAGAGCTGCTCCCCAGCCAAGCAGATCCCAGCTCATGCTGCATGCCAGGATTATGCTTTTCCAGAGGCAAGACCTTACACTTCTCCTTGCTGGGCTTCATAAGGTTCTTGCTACCCCATTCTTTCACCCTATCAAGGTCTTCCTGAAGGTAGGGTGACCCTTCCCAAGTGTCCATTTCTCCACTCAGTTTGGTATCATCAGAAAACTCTGTCAAGGAACATAATCCCATCTTTCAGATCAGTTACGAAGATATTAAATAGCGCTGGGCTCAGTAGTGATCCCTAGGGGACACCATTTGTGATTTGCGGTAAAAGTTGCTCTCTGAATTAATTAATTAACTATTTTAGTTCTCAGGTTACTTGAATTTCATTCAGTTGTTCTTACATTTGACTCATTCAAATATTAATTCTGTATTTAGTCTGTATTGTGCAGCTTTCTAAGCCACTTAATGATGTAAATTAAGATTAAAGCACTTCAGCTTTTGTTAGCCATACCAGAACAAAGCTCAGTTTTGTGCTGTCTAATTTTATGTACGCATAATCTGATAAACCAACAACTATCTCCTGTCAACAGTTGGCCTGGAGACATATCTGGCAGAAGGACAGTAAATGTTAATGACAGAGATTTTTTTTTCTAATAAATCAGATTTTGCCTTTGCCCCACTGCCTTTGAAGTAAAGCCAATATTCAAGAGAAGGAACAGAGAACAAAATTTTCTTCTGCCTGAAGAAAAGCTTTTTGCAATGAAGCCTTTCAGTTCTTCATGCTGCTGTACAGTAAATGTGGATTTTTTGATGTTTGTTCCCCCTGCTGAGATAAACATATTCACTTTGAAAACATTATGAACTGTTTTCCACTGCACTCTTCTACAGGCTCACAAAGCTCAGGCTTGCTCTATTCTAGACTTAACCCGCTCTTGGAGCAGAGCTACAGTCCTGAGAGTGCAGCTTCTGATCTACACATACTGTTGTTCCGACTTCTTAAGTAACTCTATTCCACTTCTTGTAATCAGTACAACAATTTTTCATAATTAAATTTTATTTTTGATAGCTGTTCAAATTCTCAGTTACCTTCCTTCATAGGATTTCTTAAAACAGAGGTCTAAAAGAATGTTGTCAGATGCCTAGGAATCACAACAGAAAACTATTCACATGATTTTTTTTGTCCAGATACCTCATCTATATCTCTTTGGTGTAAGTCTGTCAGCAGAGAACATTTTCCCATCTTTCACTGAAAGCAATTTGGCCACATAACTATTTATTATCAAGCCACAATTATGTGCTTTCAAAAATAAGCCTTTATGAGACTTAGATTTTAATGTTACCATTAGTTTAAATATATTTCCTGATTACAACAGTCTATTAAATATCAGGCCTTCTATACTCAAATAATGTAAAAGCAACTTCTTTCTCCTAAGACACCAAAGCAAAACATTAGAGCGCACCAAGTATCAGTGGACTGCATTGCCGTGCAACACTTCTGAGGACAGTTCAGTAATGCTTTTCCTGTAGAAGTCCTTTTGTATCTGTGCACCAAGGACTTTTCACCTCTTAAGGGCCTGCAGCTGCATCAAGCAATTGTTCCTCCTAGTTTTGATACATTGCACTAGTGCTGCAGGTCAACACTGTGGAAAACCAACAGACCAGTCTATTGCTGTGGGCATTTGTATGCCACATTATATGCTGGGGTCAGGCAGGAGTAAGAACTTTTTCATTCCATCCTTGGAAGCAAACCTTAAGACAGGAGCTAGGCAGATGATTGTTTAGCTAAGTGAAAGCATGGTATTTAGTTTTGACAATCTCCTGTGCAGTTGCTGCTCTGCCATATTAAACAACAGCATATACTAACAAAGCCAATTTCCATTGCAAAGCCTCAAACTATCTACTCATTTCCTAGCAAAATAGTAAAAAAGCTTTTAAATACTGCTGAAGAAACAGGAAATTAAGCAGCTGTGATCAATGAGGTGGCATTGCAACAGGCTCCCATGGAGCAGCACAACTGAGCAACAATATTTTAAAGGAAGAGAAAAAGGGTAAAGGCAGGGAGGGACTAGGCTTGCAGTGCAGCGCAGGTGGGCCACAACCCCAGTGGCAGTGATCCTGATTGTTTTCCTCTTCTGTGCAACCACAGAAGAATAAGAATCAGCCCAGGGACACTCCACCAGCCAGACACCCTGCCTTTACTGCTCATATTTCCATGTGTTGATATGCTACCCCAACAACTTCATGTGTTAAATATTTCTACAAACGTACTGCTCTAGCTTAAGCCAAGGAGAGTTTCACATACACAAACTCACCCAGACAAACCTTCCAGGTCACCATTCATGCACTTTTGATGGCTTCACCCACTGACAGACAAGCAAAGTGATGACCTCCAACTCAGCAGTGCACAACAGACACCTTCACCCCTATGAAATGATTCAGTAATACCACTTCAATCATCAGATGAGAGCTTGAGGTGGGCTCAGGCCAGCTGACATGGTGGTACCAGCACTCCACAGTGGCTACAGGAAAAGCACAAGGGTAGTGCTGAGATGCCAAAGAAGCACTGTTACAGTACCCACAGCACAGGGTCACAGACCTGCCTCTGCAGTTGCTCTCCACACCCCTGGATGGCTGCCAGACCCACCAAACACAAGCAGCTGACCAGAAGCAAGCAAATCTTTACCCCAAAAGACAGGGAGACTTAAGGGGAGACCTTAGAGATGGTCTCTGGACTGCATGGAAATATTGCACAATAAACAAAAGAAAAATTCATAACCTAAAGAAGATCAATGCCTTAAAAAGCCTACCTGGACAGCACAATCAGTGCACGTTCACCTAAGCAGAGGTGATTTGTGATAAGCTGGAAGCATGGCAATGCACTGAGGCAAGGCACATACCTTCATACCTGCAGTCCCTGCAGATGACTGCTCCCATATACAGATTTCAGTGTATCTGGGATACCCTAAGTAGGAGAATTAATAGTTCAAAACTATAACCAGGTGATGGCTCAAAACTTGCACAGATTTTTTTCCCTTTAAAATTGTCTTAAGTGAGATATAAGGGTACACAGTTATCAGAAGAAAAAAGCAGTTCCCTAACCACTGCCTTCACCAAGCTGAGGAATAGGGTGAGATCACTACTCTCATGTTTCTTTTCCCATGTTTTATGCAAATCAAAGATTCTCATTCGTAGTCAAGCCTGTGGAAACATATGCAAAGGTATGATGACATTACTGGTGCTGGGCTCTGGGAACAGTGATAGGGGACTATTGGTGGGACACTCAACCGTTATGTTCTACTGCCCACCAAGAAAGCCAAAAAAAAAAGTCAGTTTATCAGCTTGATGTGGGTTGCTTTAGCAGAAAACCATCATGTGGGGGATTCAGGGGTTGAGTTTTTTTATATTGGTATGATCTTACTGCTTGGACTTCCCTGGAACAAAGCATGAGCCTGAAAACTCCTGTTTCTAAGGGAAGGAAGGGGAAATTTGTGATTAGTTTTTAGTCATTTTTATGTATGTGGTGTGAGTCCCCACCACCTGGGAGGGAAGGGAATGCAGAGTCTCCAAGTAAAATCAGTCCCTAGCCCTGAAATGACACCACTGACTCCTCACTGGCTGTCAGCCATGTAAACTCACCACACTATGGGCATCCATATATGACATCCATATATCCATATATGACATCCATGTATTGGATGTCAACCCAGCAACTAAGTCAAGATACACCTTACAGGAGAAAAGCCTAATGCTTAAAAGTTTTCAGCAATGCAGAGGTAAACACAGACTCTTCATTCACAGGGCCATTGCTCAGGGACAGCATTTGCCTTAAAAGCCAATAAAGCTTTGAGTACTTTTAACCTAGGATGACCCAATAAAAGGCTTCCTCAAAGCTGCTAGATGAGAAATTCAGTTGTATATGGTAAATTTAGGAAGTTCACAAGTCAGAGAAGGAAATATCAGGCGGTGTCAATTGCTCTGTCCATGAAAGAAACAGAGAAGACATGGTATATTTCACACCATTCACCATACCCTTTTCCACTGCTGTTAAACCAGTGAGTGTCATGTGCTCCAAACCATCCCTCACTTCTACTGAATAGGCAGAAATGGAAAGAAAAATGACCACAGCTTAGTAAGGGAGGCCAAAGAAGGCCTCGGCTAAAGCAAAGGTAAAAGGGAGGCAGGTCATCTTTTTCATGGCATTACATTTCCTCAACACTTACCATGCAGAACAAGAAAACCTCAGGGGTGTGGGGGTGAGGAACTGCAGAGGAACTAAGGCTCAGCCAGAAGGAAAAGGCAATGGGGCATGCGAGAAGTGGAGAATTTCATGTGGCTTCACAAGCTGCACAGCAGCAGAGTGCAGGGCATCTGTATCAGGGAAGGAATCAAAACTCAAAGTAACAGGTTTCCTCCCCACCACACCAGGACCACCAAAGACTGGAGCAATGCAGAAGTTAGTGTCCTGTCTTGAAAGAACTCCTTTCATCTTTCTTCTTCTGTTTGAGTGAAAACACAGTATTTGCTGACTTTAAATATTTTCCTAGTGTTTGCATCCTGTATACAAACAACAGCATCTGTCTTGGCTCTGAGGCCTGGAAGCAAAAATCTGACAGAAATGGAGACCTGCTGCCCTCTCATCATCCTCCTGGCCTCTCTGGGCCACCAGCACTCCTTCCCACATCACCAAGGCAGGAGTGTACACCAGTGCTCGGCATCTCACCTATGCTGGGAGAGGTAAGGGACCTCAGGGTGCACAACGCCACAGTAAAATTTTTGTCAGTGGGTAGCGTGAGAGTCTCAGACTGAGCACTGTTTGATGGAGGAGATTTATGCTTGCCAAGAGAAATTTTTGTTTATTTTTCTATTCTTTTTAATCTGCTGTGTATCTAGTGGTTCCCAAGTGCCTACCTTGACAGTGCAGAAGATGAGTCAACCACCAAATCTAAAAAACCACTGAAATCTTAATTTTATTTCTTTGAAGTTACTAATGTTCTCCCTCAGGCTCAGTAGCAATTTAGCACTTGAACTCAATTTTCCTTCCCTGGCATATTCCAACACGGCAGTCCCCTTTGCTTGAACTTTCAGCAGCCAAGTGTGTATTAGATGTCATGCTGGCATTTGGCCATATAGGTTACAGGAAGCACTATACCGCAGACAGCAAAAGCAGCTCAGACTGTCAGGATTTCCATTAGAAATCCCTCTCCCCTCCTTTTTGCTTTCTTCCCACCCCAAGAATTCAGAATTCTGGCAACAGAAAAGAAAAACCCTGAGCTGAATCCAAAAAGGAAATATGCTTTTTGAAAAATGCATGCTCTGCGTTTTAGAAAGACAAACAAGAAGCTTCCTTGCCTTTGAGGGCAAAACTACTCTTGTTCTGCTCTCCTACTGCTTGGGCTCCCCATCCGTGTGACAGCTTCTGTAGTCTGCAGGCAACCACATGAGCTCACAAGGTGCTTTTAACCTTGCTCACCAGTTTGTCCCTTTCTCAGACAAAATAACGCCTTTTTTTCAGTGTGATGCTACCCACAACCAAATACCCTAAACTATGCCCCAGCTATCATAACCTCTTGTGTTATGCTCTGAGCATCAAAGAGCTGTAACAGCCTCACGCTCCTTCCACCACAGCTTACATCTCCTTCTGCTTTTTCTCCCCGCTCTGGTGAAGGGCCTGGCTGACCTCCCATTTCCTCCTCTGCAGCTCCCCATGGCCTCCTTACCTTCCAGCAGCCAGGAGTGTGCAGTTGGACAGCTGCACACATCCTGAGCCCACCCTGTGCAGCTGGATGCTACTTCATCCACCCCTACAAGCAGCTCCAGAGCCTTGTCCCCTTCAGATGGTTCCCATCACACTCTGCTCAGGCCATCTTCCTAATCACCCAGCCTCCCAAAATGAAAATGATGACCAGTAAGTACAACAGGCTGAACTGTTTCTCAGTGCAAGAGATGTAAAACAAACACTTTCAGCAGCAAGGATAGTTATACACACAGATGGCTTCAAACTGAATTTCATCTCTTTGTTTCAGAAAATTGCAGAGAAATTTCCTTACATCTGAGAGTAAAGCTGCACTCCTGGCACTGAAGTACTGCCAAGGTACTGCTGTAGTTTCTGATGGAGGAACTCCCCAACTCATGAGAGAAGGAGACAGGAGAAGACATGAGCAGTAATACAGGGAAGTCTTAGAAAGATCAGAAGAATGAACTCAAGAGAGTTTGTGAGATACTTGACAAGAGAAAGTACTGTGGACAAGTGTCTGGGGAAAAAAACAAGCTTCTCAGACTCTGGAAAGGAAGAAGCTGAGTCATCTCCCAGCAATGCTGGAGGAGAAACTGCTGAGGTGACAAAGCTGCAGCATCTCAGCCCAAGCTCACAGACTTCAACAAAGTGTCCAGGGAAACTTAATGCTCTCGGCTTGGAAAATACAAACCTCTGCTTTGCCTGACTGGATGTCTGCTTGTTAGAGATGTAACTGCTTGTGGCACATCCAGCCAAGCAAAATGCAGCAAGGCATTCACCTGAATAAACCAGAGACACCCCTCAGCATGCAGCTGGGACACAGCTGGTCTTTTGACTGATGTAACTCAATTTTTACATGCTTTTTCCCCCCATGCTTCTGTCAGGAACCAGTTTAGTCAAGCCCATTTGGACTAGGAGACAGTGGACTATGAACAGAGGAAGAGATGAGAAGGGGGTAACCTGTCAAAGGCTTCCTAGATGAAATCCTCAGCACCCTGAAACGACTTTAGAGAAGAGGAGCTATTTTAGCCCCTTTAGATAAATGTGCCTGGCAAGGCAGCCCCACTCCAGCGCAGCAAAACAGGAGTAAAAGAAACTGAACTTCCAAACACATTCGCTTTCCTGACACATCAGCACCCTTTCCCACCCTCCCCAAAGCCTCTGCGGGCACATAATGTCCAGCTGCTCACAAGGAAACACAGGGGCATGCTCAGGTTCTGTGGCTGACACAGTATCTGTGCAACTAATTTAGCTGCCACCCAGGCACACGGCCAAGGTGTTGCTGGCAGGTTGTGGCTCACCTGCAAGGCAGGCAGTCGCTGGCTGTGGGGGAAGGGTCCTGTCCACTCAGCCATGAGAGGTTAAAAGAATAAGCCAGGGAAGGTGTTGACTATGAACTTCATAAACTATCAAAGATAGAAGCCAAACCTGGCTCTGTCCTAAACTCCCCCATCCTCCTTTTGAGTCTAGGTTATGGTTAGATTATACTACTTAGTACCAAAGTCAAGTACACAAGCCCAAATAAGACTTGTAAACTCATTTACAACAACACTATATGCATACTAAGGTGTGCCAATAGGACATCACCGTTTTTTTTAGATTTATTTTTAATTTACTTCCTATAAACACATGATTACTGTGCAAATTTACTTGGAAGTGATTCTTGTCAGTTACCATGTACTAACACCCTGCCTCTTCTAGCCTCTGCAATTCTAGTGATTCATGGACTGTAAAAATAGAATACTTTCCCCAAAATGACATACGAAGGAAAGTCTGCCTGGTCTTCTCGCTGCTGGATAGTAGTTGACTATTCAATTGCATGGCTCCATTCTCTGCACTCTCTAATGCAGAGAAAAGATACTTATCCAGACGAAACAATCCTCAAGCATTTCCAAAACCAGGGCCACTGATTACTATTCTTACACCTGTACAATGAAAGGTACTGCAGTTTGAAAGCAAGTAGTAGAAGATCTTGTTGTGTAACAAAGGAACGACAGGAGTTTAAACAAGAGCCATATTTTCTTCCTTTATAGTTCTGTAGTTCCCATTTTCTGCCACAAAAAAAAAAATAAAAAAATTCCAGTGGACCAGATATGTATATGGTTTGTTCCTGTTGGCCTAAAAGAGAATTTGCATATTTGTCTAAGGGCCAGAACATAGGAGATGTTACTTTCTGTTCTGCAATTTTACCATAGGCATCATCCAGGTCTCAACCAATCTTGCTAGACTGGAAAGATATATCCGGTCTTTGTTATTGTTTTTTCATGATGAATTCCAGGAATAAATTAACTTGTTGTATGTTTCTAATTATATTAAATCTCCACTGCAAAGATATAGAGATTTTAAATAAGATTAAATCTGCAAGATCCTGAGTTCCTGTAGATGACTCTACTATGAATGCATCTCATTTTTGAAAAGGAGATGTTTGACATACTTGCAAATATTGGACTCATATAGGCTGATAAACAAAATTATTTTGTGAATTCTTCTCCTAAGCTTATTAAAAACATAATTTTTCACATTTGTAGGAATGATGTTATGCTTAAAATGATTAAGGCAGGGCTGTATCTTGTTCTCATCAGGGCATTAGTTTAGCTATCATAATCCCTGTATGGATTAATCATGCTGACAACTGTCCCTCTTGAGCAACTTGCTTAAGCATTTTTCAAAACTCAGGAACTGAGAAAGTTGAAATTAACAGTCATTATAAGTCATAAGGAAAATAATTGCAACTAAGTAAGCAGATGGTGCAATGCTACTGGCACAAAAGTAGCAGTGGGCCCAATAAAACTAATCTTCACAAAACGAGTTGTGAGCCACAAGACGCTGGGTTGCAAATATTGGCAGGCGTACTTCTTGTAGCAACGGTTTCTGTAATGTGACCTTTCTATTACCCAGTTTCATGCTGTGTCATTATCTAAGTTATAAGAAGGGAAGTGCTTTTAACCTCAGTACAGCTCAAGAAGGACTGATCTAATCCCTAACATGTAAAAAATGCTTTGTCAACTGTCTTGTTCAATCCTTTAGGCTGAAAGTTCCATTACAGGTACAGCTGGATTGATAATAAAACATAAAACTGTCTATGCATGTATTTTCTCACAAATACATGGTCTCCAGAACACAACTCTAAAATACAAGAACCTAATTCCTGCTAATCCTACATGACAGATGACGTATTTTGAGATGCTATCAGTTTTAAGTGAAGTTATCTTTTCAACAGAGCTAAGTCTGACATGCCAAAGATGTACTTACGCTGCTAAGAAATATATTCCATACAAACACCCCTCTAACAGAAAAGAAGTAATAATTGCATCTCCTGAAAAGATGGTTTCTTGGATTCTAAGTATAGGGTAAGAAAGCAAGAAGCTAACAACTTCTCCTGGCTTACTCTACACTGCCAAGCTTCTTCCTTGTCACCTTGCTTCTGGCAAATTCTGTAAACCAAGAGTGATTACAGCAAAACTTGTCATGTTTATTTAAAGGACATTCATATGCTAATTCCTATGCTATCGTGTGAACAGAAGCATCTTTAGTCAATTTAGAGATCTAACCCTGCTCCAAAGCACAAACCTTACACTGTGGGTGGCATGAAATGTATTACTTTTATTTTGAAGGCACATGAAGTAGACAATGGTGAGAGCTGCCATGGACTCAGCATCAGCCAGTCCCTGGCCTGCAATGCTGGCTCTAGAGGGTTGCAGCAGGCAGTATATTCAATTTTTCACCTACTTCTCCATGTGTATTAAGCATAAGATTAATTTAGGTCTCAACCAAGCAAATTATGCCAACCAGCTTCATAAAGGTCTGAATACCTATCATTACAGCTCCTGCCTAGGTACAGTCATTATAAACAAGGTTGGTCACCTCAGTGAAGGTTGGATTCACATTTAAAGCAAACAAGCTAAAACTCCTAATTTTTGTTAAAATGAAACAATTTTGTGAGTTGAAAATATCTGCTTAAGAGCACCACCAAGTGAGAAAGAGAAAAGTGTCCCCGCTCATTTCCTCCCTCCTCACATCCTCTGAGGGCTCCCTGGGATAGAGGAGACCACTCTTCTCCTCCAGATGACCACTCAGACACAGAGCACAAATGATGAAACCCTGTGTATGAGACAGGTTCTCCCCATGCTTGCTGGCAATTGCAGAAAGCTAAATACTTCTCCGACTAGGGCTATCCAGGCTTGGTTTACTAACAGTCATTTAATCTCTGTAAAATATATGGGTTTAAGCAAAAACACCAAATCTCTAGAACAAATTCATCTTTTCAGGCAAAGCACAGCTGATTCTTGGACAGTGAAAAGATAAGCTTACTGGGCTGTGTTAACTGCAGCTGAACAATAATACGCTGGCTAAGGGAAGGGTTTATCACAAGGTATCACTCGTCAAGCTCACAGCTTTGAAGGAGGCTGCTTAGCACTAAATTCTCAAGGAACTGGGTGTGCGACTGCAGTCAGTTCTTACCCCTGGGGTGGTATTCACTCTCACTGCAGTCACGAAGCCTTAGTTCCTAAGGGAACAACTACCTTGGTCCATGGAAAAATTACTAAAGTAGCAAGAGGGAGATAGATTGCCTTAATGCAAGTATTAAGTTTGTCCTCTGCTGGTAATAAAGGAGATAAGTTTTTGTAACTGAAAGAAATTCAAACAGAGGTGGGGAAAAAAACATACAGCGAACAAAAGCAACATTGGTCAGTTCATTTTGGCACACATCAAGCTGCAATTCTGCTGCCAATGTCAATGTATTACATGCTGTGTAGCTATAAATTTCAGTTGTGTTTGAACAAACATCAGCATATAGAATCACTTTGGGTATGCCTAACACAATCTGTATGCATACAGGACAGAATCACTACATTTCATCATCTGAATGGCCCCAAAATTAAAAATGTTAGTTGTTCTCAAAGTGCACATACCTGCAATCCCTTGTAGCAGCCCACAGACATTAAAAATGCTTTTCTTCATAATACTCTGCACACACATAGTAAAGACAGACACAAATGCCACGGTACAGAGAATCATGATTCCCATGGCTAGGAAAATAGCGGTCGCCTGCCAGAACCCACTGGCAATCTCACTGAAGTTTTCAGCATAAGGACCACAAAGTGTGTCTCGTCTAGAAAACTGCATGTGGGAGATTCTGGTGCAGCGCCCATAGATGCCCAGTGTTGGGTGGTAAGGCTCCTGCAATCCCCCTGTTCTGTTGTCCACATCCTCAGAGCTTGAAGGCTTGGCTTTGCCAATCAGCCAGTCTGTGCTCATGAAGGCAATGAGCTCTGCAAAAGCCACCACGATACTCAGGAGAGTCCATAGCATTGACCGACACGTTACAATGACATGACACATATTGATGTCCAGTGCTTGTGATCAGTGCAGCAGACAGTCTTAAAATCCAGGCACCACGGGAAAAAAATTAAATTAAGACAGGAAAAAAGGACCCTAAGAAAATCACTGTGGCTGTTCTGCCTGCTCTTTCAACTCTCTCGCAAAGGCCAAGATCAAGCTTCCCAGGAGAAAAAGTGAACAGCCCCAGGTTTTGAAAGCAGTGCAGTCATTTGTTCTCTCCGTTTAGTTCCTCCTTTTTTCCTTCTGGGATGTTGAGCTCTGAAGTACAGTTTTCTTTCTTAATATTCATACTGGTACATGACACTGCAGTCTGGCGGGGGGAGGCTACAAGGACTGCCCACTGTTTGACATCACACACCTACAAGAAAAAAAGAAAAAACACATCTGCAGTGAGAAAAAAAGTCATTTCCACCCCCACAAAGAGCCAAGATCTGGCACAAATCCACACCAACATACAAACGTTCTAACAAGGGGCCATCAGAGTCTGCTGGAAACCTCCCTGGTTTGTCCCAAGAGAGTAATTAATCTTCCCAGAACACAGACGACACTAATATTTACAGTATCTGCTGCCGATACTTACAGTATCTGCTGTGCCCTATCGGAGTGTGAGTGCTTGTGGAGCACTTTGCAGGCAAAGGTCTCAGTAACACTCAGCGGTCCCACCCACTCCTACCACCACACCCCCACCACCTTCTTCTGGTCGAAATTACCAAGGGTGCTGGCAGCTCCCCAGCAGAATGTTTGGACATGTTTAAGCAGTTCCACAGATGTGCAGCTCCTGTCTTCAGTTTGGAGAGGCAGCATGGTGCACCTTTGGGATGGAAGCTGAGCACAGTGCCATGAGCACCTGGGTGCAAAGGGCAATAAAGGAACCTTGTTCCGACTTTCTGGGTTTCTGCTGACTACAGCTGAGCCAACCCCACCTTGAGTGAACAGGATTACAGCTAAGGACAGCCCACCCTGCGATGGGGTGACCCCTCTGAAGCCTGGATTTTTCAGAAACAGTGCTTCCCTGGGTTCTGTATCCAGGTTTGCACCAGTGTTTCACAATCTACCTGCACGTATGTCACATGCTTTGTTTTGAACTGATGCCAACAAGGGCAGCCTCTGGTGAGTGGTTTATGCCATTGTAAACAGGAATCTGTGGAAAACTGCCCCAGTCACTGCCAAGTGGCCAAGGGCACCAGTGAGAAGAGTTGCCAGTCGGCCTTGAGCTTCCCAACTCCTGTCAATTCCCCTCTTCCACAGTCCTGTGTATATGCTGGGACTGCAGCAAAATGTTCCCCAGGGCTTTCCCCAAGACTTAATGCTGCCTTTCAGCAGTAGCTAATGACATTCCCAGAGTTACACTTATCTTAGTACAAGAAGCTGAGACCATTATACTTCCAACTCCTCTCCAAATATTGGCCTCAAAATAACAAACGGGTCATCCCACACGCCTTTGCCTTGAACTGAAACAGTGTTGTCTGAAAGCAAGGGTGGGAGCAGGAAATGCCCTCATGTTACCCTGTCAATGATGAAAACATTGCACTTCCAAATATTCTTCACAAAACCCAAAATACTGACATGGAATTGTAGGCAAGAGAGTCAAGAACCAGATCTGGACCTCACTGCTGCACTCTTGCCAAACACTAAGCAGTCAGCAGATGCCAGAAAAACAGACACCCCCAATATTTTTTTAGCTTTGTCATGGGGTTAGTATTTAATTTCTCAGGAGTTTTGAGTCCTGGGTGAATACTAGTCCCACTGAACGCAAAATGAAACATGTACCCAACCACTTCACACATTGAGAATTTCATCCAGCAATTTCTACTCTCTCCTATATTAGCCATAGTGAATCATCCCCAAGATTCCATCCAGCAATTTCTACTTCCTCCTGTACTGGTAGTAATGAATCATCTAGATCTGCAGATTCTCTTGGTAGAAGTGGCTTATGCTGCTGTGCCAACAACTGAATGTCTCCCTTAGTTCAATGTTATGGCATTGCCTTAAAAAAAGACAAAACATATTTAGTTGTGCCTTTAGACATACAGAGATAACAGTTCAACTGATTGGTTTTTTTTTTTGGGGAGGCATGAAGTTTTCAAGCAACCTGGCATACTAATGACTTGAATACACCCTTTGTAATAACAGAGCTGAAGTGTCAGCCTGCCAAAAAAACAGTTGATTTGCTCAGTATTTCCACTTTAAATAACGACTGGAATGTAGGAAATGTCCACTACAAACCAACATTCCTCTGATGTCATCTGCATGATTAAAGAGAATTTAATTGAAAATGTCTTTATTTTTTTAAGAGATATTCCAAAAAGCTCTAGAATATTCCAAAAAGCTCTGTTTTTCTCTGCAAGACCTGCACCTATGCAAAATCCTCATCTTTATAATTCCAGAATTTTAATTGAGGTGCAAGGGACATGAGAGCTGGACACCCATTATAGCTATAGTAAGCTATGCTTACGCTGAATATACTACTGCTGAATGTAAAGTACTGTTTATTGAAAACACAGATGAGAACAAAGTTCATATTTACGTAGGTAGGTTGAAATTCCAAATGAACACTGGCAGTCATAAAAACATATCACTCGTAACATGGGACATTATACTAGAAGAAAAGACCAAACCATGGGGTTCTTTTCCAATTGAAACGTAAGTGCAAAAATAAATTGCATCAACATTTTAAAATGTGGTATCTCCAGAAAAATCACCACATAAGCAAAACAGCCTGTCTAAAGATGATACAGAGGTCACATTAAATCTCAGGATTTCACTGGAGCATATATTTCCCTGTTGTGCCACACAGGGAAACTCTGCAGCATCTAAAACTTAGCTGGGAGATGTCATCAAGAACTACAGTTCAACTGAATATACTTTGGTTTTCATTAAAACCTTCACAATTCAGTTTTTCCCCACGCAATGAGTATTTTATTCTGGTGCAAAACATATCCAGGGCACTGTATCCTTGTTCATGGGAGAACCTCTCCATAAGTTTATTCTTTCACTAGTGATGCCCTGAAATTAGAGCACCATGCACCTACAACTCCTGTTTGTTAGCAGACAGACAAAAACTTACAAAGTAGGATGGTGAGCCCAGGGGAGGGGCAGAGGCACTTCTTCTTTCTGAGACTTAGCTAGGAAAAACTGAAGATAGGGTACTGGAGAAAAGTTACAGTCAGTCACATTTATGTAGTTAACCTTTTCCTTCCAACAAACTCTTCCCCTGCTTGGTTTTCCCAATGAACCAATTCTCACATGGCTCCAACAATCTGTTTGTGCCATACATGGAAGCCTTTCCAGCTACAGGCTGTGCTAAATATCTGTGATTCATGAAACTTCCCTTCAGCACTCTGCTCACCCCCTTTTATTTTTTTAAGCTCAACAGAAACTCAAGCTAGGCCCTTGAAGACTGAAAACTGGCTGTTTATTCTTCCACTCAGTTCCTCATCCCTTAACAAGCTTTTTCCATGACAGAACTGCATGTTCTTCACAGCATGCCACTCAATATCCATTTCTGAATGACTGTCAAAACATTTGCTTTGACAACCCACATTCAAAATATATAATGGATCTTTAACCCTTTGATATTAACTAATTCAAAATAACTCTTGCTAAAGAAGCAGACTACAAAAAGTAGCCTCACCCTTAGTCATTTGACCTCCACCCCCACTTATTTTTACTATAGCATTCAATTGCACTGGACTAGAAGGAGGCTATCTATGCTGGGAAGCAGGTGCCCCAGGAGTGAAACAGCCCTGCACAGCATGTGCCTACAGGATGCACAGCATGGCAGCACAAGGGTCTTGGCAGTGCCATCCTGCCCCAATGTACAGTCCACCCTACCTTGTCTGGATGGCACAGCTCTTGTATGGGTCAAAACTATACCTTCAGCCTAATTTACTTGGCTACTGGAACCATTCTCATGGTCAGGCTCTGCAGTAAGTGATGTCTAAGAACTTGTCTGAGAACATCAGATCCTCACAGCATCCAGAGAGATTAAAACTGAGTTCTTAAATGCAAAAATTTTTTTTTCTTTATCTAACTAAACAAGCCATCTTAAAAATAATTGTTAAAACTTTCTTACTCCTCAGATGCAATTCTGACAGACAGATACAGTGCCTCCAGTCACACTTGCCCATCTCTAGAGAGGAATATTCATCTGTTGCCTTTTAGTACACAACGTTGCTATATACAAGTATATAAACAACATCTATTTTTCTGAACTAGACAAAGAAACACACTTGCCTCCATTTTGCTTACAATGCCAAAACCAGAAAGTCAGAAGCTGATCCAAAATACAATATTTGAATTTAGATTTTGATTTTAGAAATGTTGAGCTGCAAGGCTTTGCTTTGACATACCAGGCATATAGGAAGGAACAGCTGCAAAGTTCAAATCTGAGTCAATCACATACTATGGTTGTTTATTTTAAAAAAGTGTCTGACAAGCAATGCACAAGAGAAGCAAAAGTACCTTCCAGAACAATGTTATGGTCACTCCTTCATGCTCCCCTTATGATTTGACTGAAGACAAAGGCTCAGACTAAAACCTATGTTCAGCTTTCACCCTTTCCAGCCTGGTTCTCTCAGCTCAAGAGTGAGAATAAATCATCTTTAGATAAGTGGCTTTTGGCTTGGCTTAAGTAAACAGTTGAATGTAAGGCCACACAGATTGCTGAAGCCGTCTGGGTTTATAAAATAAATCCAGGCACAATTAGACATTTTCTTCTAAGGCTTGATAGGGTCCAAAGCACAACTACATGGAGGAGTTTCTAAACCTTGTTTACAATACGCAAGCTTGAGCATCTCGTAACTCAAAACGTGCAAATCTTGCAAGCCTGGGTACTGCTTTCTCTGAAACATTGTCACTAGCAGTTACAAACTACCTGAAAATGCTTTGAACTGTGTGAGAGGAAGGGGCTCCTATTTGTGTTGATATTTGCAGACTTATTATTTAAAATAAATAGAAAGAGGTTCACACACTAAGACTGAATTACCTCAAGCTGACCTCCACCCAAGCTGACACTGAGCTCTCACTTCATGCAGCTTTCATCCCTGGGTGTTGCCAGACAAGCAAGCTAGTCAACTGTGAGCTCATTCTGCCTGGCAGAGTGAGGCAACCATCAAACCACTGACAAAGGAGGGATGACACTTCAGTGGTATGAGCATTAGAGAGTATTCATTTTCTGGATGAGTGATAAATGTGGGTAAATAAACTTCTCCTTCCATTTTGTCCTCTCACTATTCTTCCAGGAACTGCTGTTCAGGAGGAGATGGCAGGATTCTTCCATGTTCCATGCAGTCTTCAAAGCAGTGGTCTGGACACCAAGCAGCATTTCTCAGAAGACAAACATCCACCTTGCTAAAGGTTCGCCTCTGCATTTCTATCCCCACACACCTAAAAGATGACTTGCAAACGTCATCATGTCTTGCAAAAGGTACACTCACCACATTCCTCTTTCACAAGAGAACAGGGTCAGGGTTTAGTACTTAATGGAAGACCAGTTGTCCCAAAAGGTTTGGTGTAGGCTTTCCCTGCAGAGCACAAGGAGCTCTGCTGGCACAGGTTTCTAGTAAGCAATGCATACGCACCACAGGAAGCACCTGGACCAAGAAGAAGGAAGACACTTGGATACTTCAGTGTGTCTCTGATTTGATTTTTTTAGATACAACACATTTCGAAGTCATCAACAACATTCGGGGTCCGATAACAAAACAGAAGAAGGTGCTTTAAAGCTAAAGGGATTGCACAGTTTCAGCCAAATAGCAGAGAATAAGAAAAGGATTCCCTCCCCCTCCAAACACCTTGATATTTTCATCAGATTACTGTCTACTAAAACAACACTACAGAGCATAGCTTTTTACTTGAAGTACAGAGAGCAAAGACTTGATTAGTCGTCACTTGTGAATTAAAGACAGAGACCAAACATTTGCATATCTCATAAATATTTAACTGTTATAAACCTGCACAGGCATATTAATGAGAGCATTATTGTGACAGGTGGCTGAAAACAAGTCAAACTCTGTTCATACACAGATGAATTTCACTCGTAATGGAAGGAATGTAGACTTATAATGCATCATGTCTTGTTCCCACTGGCATGATAAAAGATATGAAATGGAAAACTAAAATATTTTGCACAACAGTCAAAACTCACTTAAGTATCCTAATCAAATCCCTATTTCTTTGCCTTTCTTTTGAATTGACCTGTTTACTTCAGCTTTTTTCTACCAAACACAGAGCTTGCAGATGTAAAATTTAAATTAAACTATTCCATATGTGCTCAAGTACTATGTACATCAACTGAAAAATAAATATAGAAACAGAAATAAAAAAATGCTGACAGTGAATGTTGTTCTCCTGAAGCTACCCAAGATATTTATTCCATCTTATCTTGCAAGTGTTATGGAAAAATGCTCTTTAATTACAGGTGAATTTGTTTCTAGAGTATATCACTGTAAAAGAAACTTACATAAAACTTCTTTTCAGCTTAAAGAAATGGCAGTTGAAATGTACTATTCTTTTTCTGACCTCATTAAAAGCCATGGCAAAACTCCCACTGACTTTAATGGGGCCAATACATCACTGAAAAATCACTACAAGAATGAGACTTTCCAAATTTTCAGACCAACTGCAGGGGAGATTTAAATGCAGGATTCATTTCCCTCTTCTTTCATCCAGACAAAACTTTGCTTATTGCCCCCCCACTAAGCAGAGATCAGGCTAACTCAGATTTCCAACACTGCTTCTCAAGCAGGCGATTTTTTCCATTGCTTTGTATGTACTGACTTACAAAATTCCTTAAACCTACAGCCATTAAGCTGTGTTTTGAAAACTTACTCAAGATCTTTTGTAATTCCAAAATTTATTAAAACCTACAATGCTAAGAAAAGCTAACACATAGTATTCCCATTGTTGCTACCTCAGGAGAAAATTACGCATCATATCAAAAATCATCGCTAAGGCAGCAATCTTGGCTACAATTAGTGATAGTCTAACTGCTCAGGAATTTACCAGCTGGGAGTAGAATCATGAATTTCCTTTCCTACTTTGATTCCTCACTAGCTCACTTAAGTCTCAATATTCAAGAGTCTCATCTGAAGCGTCCTTTCTTGGTAACCTACATAATCACATCTGTCAAGCAGACCCAAATACTCATTGTATTGTGACTACTTCTTAAAACTCTCAACTACAGATTCCAACAGTCTGACTGGAAAAAAAGCAAGGTTTGAGGAAAATAGGAAGTCAGAAGGAAAGAACTACTAATATTTGGTGGTAACAAATCCTTGCTATTTTTATACTAAGGATTTTTACTTTAAAAGGAAGCTAGGCTGTAGCTGTTTAAGTAGTTAATTGTGTGTACATGAGCTAGGGTATCAGCCCAAAAAAACTTGGACTATCTGCTTATTGTAAAAAACAATTCAATTCCATGAGTTCATCGTGACAGATCTGGAACTACTCTCAACAATTTATTAATATTGCATTAAGATATTTATTATACTAATACATTGGTTATTGTTTAATATGAGATTAGTGAGGAAAAACAGGCAGGAAAGGAAAGAATGACTCAGTTATGACACTTCTCAGCAAACTCTGGGGAATTGCTTACTAAAAAGACAATACTAAGTCAGGAAAAGCCTCACAAACACAAGCAGATCAAAGATCCAAGCATTGTTTAGGAAGGAACAGTCTCTCAGCCTAAAGGGAAGAGAAGCTGTAGACAAACAAGCTTAAAAGAAAGGCACCTATCAGAGGTGCCTGTTGAAGTTAAGCCAACATGGGATACGATACTGAGCTCCCCATTTGCCTTTAGACAAAGCAGACAGCCCTGCAAATGGCTTTGGCTCCTCGTATGAAGGAAACAGTGCTTCAGTCAATTCTCCAAAGGAAACCATTGCAGCATCTCCTTTCACATTTGTGCCTGCATTAGCAGAGCAACCACAAAGGCTCTCCAGTCTGTCTGAACAGCCAGGAGTGGGCCATTTTTCTGCTGAGACAAGATCTAAGGCTGCAGACCTGAGGACTGCCCTTTGCAAGCAGGACAGACCAGAGGTGTTTGCCGTATTACTCACAGCATATACTTGTAAACAATCTTCTACGTCAGTCCTTCCAGGAAGCCACTGATTAGAAAACCACCTTGCAGGTATCAATTGCTTCCCAGAGTCGTGATATGTAGCAATCCCAAAGCAAGGAAAGAACACCATTTAAGGAGAACAGGATGCATTTTGGATCCAAGCCACACAGCTCAAGCAAACTATGTGCTATGATACCAGTGACAGATGAGATGGAGAACCTATCATGTTTCAAAATGTACATTATCATTTCTGTTCTTAATTCAAACTGAAAGTGAAACATCCTTCAAAAGCAACCAACACAGAGAAGTGGCTCAGCAGAGTAATGCATAAAACTTGTGTACATGACAGGAAGACCTTTATTGACCGAATACTGACTTTTTGTTGTACTAGAGCTGAGGAGAACTAGTGGCTCAAGTAACTGAAAAGGGTTGTCACGTATCACAGCTGCCATGTTTCCATACTGGCAAGGACATCTGAGTATCTGGGTGCCAGACACAACAGTAAGCTTGAAAAAAGTGCAGGAAAAAACTTTAATTTGATCTGGGAAAAGGCAATGCACTCAGACAGACACAGGTACATCTCTGTGAACATTTACTGAATGTGAGTTTTAGTTATTATTAATGGTTAACCTCTTAACTGTGGCCAAAGAGTGAACTGAAATGATATTTTCAATACTGCATATTTCATTAATCAATAATTACAGGAAATCTGTGTTCAGTTGGGATCTCTAAACTTGGAATGGAAAAAAATGGAAGCTCACCCCAGGGAGATTTGAAAAATCTAGACCAATAACTGAAATTCTGGAAAACTCATTTTACAGCAAGAAACAGAAATAAACAGATGATTTAGTTTAGCAACTGGATTCAATTCTAAAGCCCAAGACTGGACATACTTCTACAAGCTGAGCCATGTGAAAAATTCTGGCTTGATTTAGGCTGTTTAACTTGCTAGACCAGGTATTATGAACAGCGCTTTTCTGTTCTAAAAATGTATACAGCCATGAAAATGAATAACCGGTAAGAGTTTGTTGAAGCTGAAAAAGGATAAAGGGGGACAAAATCTGCACCTTTCTCAGCTTTGCTTTGTCTGAAAATGCTCTGTCATGCCTCGGCCTCTGATGTCCTGCAGTTTGTGTCACAGCAGCACTTAATGCAAACTAGAACTGGACCTGTGTGGGGAAACACATTATAGGTATAGTAATACCATCTAGAGAAAAAGGAAAAACAAAAGGAAGGCATTATTCATCATCCCAGTCCTCCAGATGAGATGTTCCTCAGTCATTATAATTAAGTCTGCAGCAACACTTGGAACTGAACCTGAGTGTTGCTATTAGAAACCCTGAAACTCTGGGGGTTTATTATACTCTGCAGTGTCATGCACTGTGCTGGCCACTTTTCTTGTCATCTTTCAAGCACAAACCCCAGCTATTTCTGTGTCACTTTGAATCTCCAGCCCTGACACATCACCTCTCCTTCTCCATAAAGTATATCCATAGACACAGTCACATCTCCAATAGCAACTTGGATTTTCTGCTCACTGAGAAAAGATTTTGTTACTATAGTTTTTTCATATTATGTTCAGTGTTGAAACAGATGATTCCCATAGCAACATGACACAACAGCTTGTTCACTGTATCAGGAAATACAAATTCATTTGCAATGGAATAAACTCACTTCCGAGGCTACTCTTCTGTACTTGTGTTTCAGAGGAGGACAAAAATTCACTCATAACATCTCTAAGGGATGATTCTCTCATATGCATACCTTACTGAATAGGCTGAAGCTACAGGAGATATTCACTGGTCCCACAAGGTGATAGGGAGTGGATTTATGTCATGACAGACCACCTTTTTATGTATTGGGTTGGTAAGTTTATTTTTAAAGGTTTCACTGACATTAATTCTTTTGAGAGCAAATGCCGTCTAAAGACCAGTGTGAAGGGAACACCTGATTGTACTATTGGCAAAAAGTGGAAAGTTCTTGCTTATGTCTTCCCCACTGGGAAATGCAAATAAATCAAAATCAAACCTATGTATCTGAAGATTTCCCATGGCATAGACAGACAGCTATTACTAATCAAAAAGTCCCTGAATACTCTAAGCCTTAAGGAAATTTGGCTGCTCTGTAAGTTTCAAACATTTAACTGAATTCTGGAAATTATCTTTAAATATTAGCTTACCTACTAGATCTCCTTGTTGCATTTCAAGTTCTAGATAAACACAGAACTTCAGTACAAAATTAAAAGTACAGTATAAGTACACAGCACAAGAACCAGTTTAACTGCTCATCATGGAAATTAGTGTTTAAAAAAAAAGTGCACTGCATTTTGTACATTGGTAATGGCAATTTTTAGCATTAGTTTGTTCTTCAAAATACATGGTTATGAATTATGAATTTTATCTTCTATTTTCTAGTAAATACTTCCTATAAAAAAACTCATTTCATCACAGGCAAACTTAAGTAGATTCAAATAAATCATTAATGGCATGTATAAGGTTGTACGAAAATGCAGTAATGCAGACTAGCCTTGCACTTAAACAATTATCAGTATTTTACTCAAAATCTTGTATCATGAATCCACAACCTGAAACAAACTTCCTAGTTTGCATATTTACCTTAATTTTAGGTAGGCAGGACATGCTTTTGTGACAGTCTTTGTCTATTTGGCTATGTTAAGACTGTAGAGTTAAAAGTTCATACAATGCAATCAAATAATCAAAACCATTTTAGCCTAAAATGAAAAATACTGCACAAACCAGTATTTTTTTTTCCCTATATGTATGTTTACTTGTTTGTTTATTTTTCAGGATGCTTAGTCCAGTGTTCTCTCACTTTTGAGCAACAGAGTTATGAGATGTCTAAAGCATCAAGGAGGGAAAAGAAACAAACAAAAAAAAATCAAAACACACAGAGGACAAAAACGTGCAGGTAGAGATAACAGGACCAACACTGTAATCTCCAAAGTGGGGTCTGTTTTGTTCTTTTTGTGTTTTTAATAAAGTATTGCTTAGTGTATTGAAATGCTTTCCAATGACTGCTACCCATTATTAAGCTTCAGATCTTTGCAATGCGTAAAATCTTGCTATCTGACACAGGTAATAAGTTTTTTTTTGTGCATGTACATGGTACAAAAAGCTTGGAAACATTATTTCCTTACAAAATCATTTCCATTCTTCTTGAATAAAAGTTGAATCAGAAGACTTACCTCTTTTAGCAGAGAAAAGATCAGAGACACCAAAGTTGTAATTTATTTAGAGTTAACTATAAAAATGCATATTTAAAAAGTAAACAGCAAGAACTATCATCTCAAAGGATTAAGAAAAAAGCTCAAGTTGTAACAAATTCCGCTGAACAAAGGGAAACAAAACAGCTTCAATGCACATTCAGTACCCTGCCAGACTCCACACACTGACTGAATGAGCAGTGTCTGCAACAGTTGCAGATCATCAGTGTGGCATCTATTGCACCAAAAAGGGACAACACGCTCCACTTTCGTATATATATGTCAGCGAATACAATTCTACAGGGAACTGCACATAAAATTTATTTATCTGTGCTCAGTTAATGCCATATTTATGAAAAGTAAGGGGTTATTTCTTTTGGGATATTGTTTATCTTTTACACTTTAACTAATTATCTAGAGTAACAGTTGACAGATACATTGGTTAACAAAACACAAACAGAATGAACCAACTATTTGAGTACTTGCTCCTGTAATCACATTTTTTCTGAGTTGTCATGATGGCAGGAGTAACACAGAAGAAACCCTCAAAGCTTTTTGGTGCAGCATGGTCCATTTGGAGCAGAGATAGAACAAGAGATTTAACTTGACTGACTCACCATTTGGATAATGACCTCATCTGAATCGAGCTGTGAAAATACCAATTTGCTTGAAGTGATATAATTGCTGTTGCAAAAGCTAGATTGCTCTGTAGCTCTCCTAGAAAGAGGGCTTTGTTGTAAGACAGAAGTGAGAGGGGCTTAAAGTTGATGGTCCTGGGGACATGCCCAGAGGCCAGTTGGTACACATGCATAACTAGTTCAAAGCTGTCAGCACTGTTGCAGCAGCCTCCTGGCAGCAGGTTGTCTTCTCACAGCTGCAGTTTACGCCCTGTGTCCTTGCTGGTTCTGCCCTGAAATCCATGCTGATTGCTTGCCTTTTTATTTGGAAAAACTTGGAATAGAGCAGGCTTTGATAGCCATTGGCTTCACTGCTGGTGTCATCTGTGCTGCTGGTGATGCCTGTTTTGGTAAGGAGTCATTTTACATCAATATTTTAAGATGCTGCTTGAGCAACTCTGGATAGAGCACAAGAAAACACAGCTTATCTTTTACCAGAATTTACAGGCTTATCTTTTCTGGTTTGGAAGAGACCTACATGGATTGGTGCAGGAGATGAGCGGCAGTTGTGTTTCTCTCTGTTCAAAGGGTATGCCATTGACTTCAAGAACACTCCCTTTTCTTTACTGCACATGTTTTTCCCCAGAAAAGAACTACATAGTTCCTTTTTTTTTTTTTTTTTTTTTTTTTGCTACAAGCAAAATTTGCTATCCTGTTTAGGGAAGAGAACATAGAAGGCAGATCAGATGGAGAAGTCAACACTTATTTTTGTATGGTTACAAAAACAAACTTAGGATAATTTCTGCTTTGTAAGCACTATTTGTGTTTGGTCGTGATCGTGACTCTGGCAGTGTGATGTAAGACTTCGATGAGTCTTTGCAGCTGTATTGAACTATTCAATGCTTTTACAAAATACAGTTACCAAAGTAGGACATCAGTATTCACTACAGGTTCGAAGAGTTAAAGAAGAGCCTTTTTAACTAGGACATGCCCAATATCTTGTCTTCCAACTGCAGGCTGAAACAAGAAACTGCAGAAACTGTGCAGCAACATTGCACTGGAGCAAAATAGTGCTTGCAGCATGTCCATGTCCCTGATTCTTGGTAGTCTACAGACACTGCCTTGTATACGTAAGGGTTTAAAAGCAGTTGAAACTGCAAAGAAATATGGTGCAAGAACAAGAATGCATATAGCTCCTTTCCCCAAAGGTAATAAAACTATTGTGTACCAGATTTTGGCTTCTTTATGAGTTGTTACAAGAAGACTATACACATAGTGTGAAGTTGGTTTGTAAACAAACAAATACTACATGTTAAATTAGATTAGATGTGCATGTCTAAAATGTAAAATGAACATGCTGGTCACAGTTATACCTAGTAAAACAATCTTCTCCCTTGTTTTCAAGCCCATCTTTTTGTTTAAGGATTTTTTTTACAGGAACCTATAAAAAGAAACAATAAGCAGAAAGTACTTAAACCACAAGCAAATGCAAGGAAGAGATAAGGTGAAATACTAAAAATAGATCTGGAGCAGTGGCAAATTGCTGAGGAAGGAAAGTAACAGTAAAACATCCACATCATTATGCAAATATCCTTAAAAAGAAAATAAATAAATAGGAATCAGCTGGTGAGAGGAAGAGAGTGGTGGAACAAAGCACAGTATGGGAATGAAAACACAGGCTGTTATAATAACCTGTGCAGGAAAGCTGCACGCATAAGTGACGTCCACCACAGTATAACTACGCTCAGAGACAATGACAGCATGGTAAAAAATGAAGAGGATCAACAGAAATGGTGGACATTCTGTTGTGCCTGTGTGGAGACCGATGTGCCCATTCATGCTCCAACTCCAACAGCCAACTCAGAAAGCCTGCTCCATTCTCCAAGAAAACCAGCTCAGCAGCACCACCACTTCTTGACAACACTAGAGCAAAATAAGGTCTGCCTGACCTGGGGCAGGTTAGATAGAAGAAGGTGACCTTACTGCAGGCACCTCTGAGCTGCAGATGCATTACACCATTCACCAGTACAAAAAGTGATATTACCAGAAGTCCTTTAATACAAATGTTGCAAATACAAATGCTCCAAAGGGCCACGGCAGATCTCGATGAAGAAAATGGCATCTACATCTACTATCGTACCGATAGAGGCCTCTTCAACCTAAGGACGTTGAAGGCCCACACTAAGACCCTAAACCATCTTGTCCATGAGCTGCTTTTTGCAGACGATGCTGCCCTCATTGCCCACACAGAAACAGCTCTGCAGCGCTTAACATCCAGCTTTGCAGAGGCTGCTGAGCTTTTTGGGTCGGAAGTCAGCCTGAAGAAGACAGAAGTTCTCTACTAACCTGCACCTCAGGAAGTTTTCCATCACCCCCACATCACCAAAGGTGAATCAGAGCTTAAGTCAGTCCAGCAGTTCACTTATCTGGGAAGCATCATTTCCTTGGATCGTAAAATTGACAAAGATTGACAACAGGTTAGCAAAGGCATACAGAGCTTTTGGAAAACTCTATAGAAGAGTCTGGCGCAATAAATACCTGAAGAAAAGTACAAAGATCAGTGTCTACAGAGCCATCGTACTGTCTACTCTTCTCTATGGGTCTGAATCTTGGGCCATCTACCGCCACCACCTGCGACTCCTCGAACGCTTCCACCAGTGCTGCCTCTGTACAATCCTAAACATCCACTGGTCCGATTACATGACTAATGTGTCTGTTCTGGAACAGGCAGAGGTCACCAGTATCGAGGCCGTGCTGCTGAGAACGCAGCTGCGCTGGGCAGGGCACGTCTCCAGGATGGAGGATCACCGCCTCCCTAAGATTGTGCTCTGTGGTGAACTCGCCACCGGCTGCCGCAAGAGAGGAGCCCCCAAGAAGAGATACAGGGACTTCCTGAAACAACACCTCAGCCTTGGCCATATTGACCACCATCAGTGGTCCACCCTGGCCTCCAATCGGGAGATGTGGAGGCACACAATCTATAACGCTGCTGTCTCCTTTGAAACAGCATGCAGATTCAGCCTGGAGGAGAAAAGACACCACAGAAAGAACTGTGCCTTGACAGTGCCACCTATGGAGACTTCCTGCTGTGCCTTTTGCAACCGGACTTGCCTATCTCGCATTGGCCTTATCAGCCATCAGCGCACTTGCAGCAAGCGTGGGTAAAACCCTCCCAAATCTTCGTTCGTGAAGTCTACCCATGATGATGATAATACAAATATTAAATGATTGCTTACAAAAAGTGATACTGAATTTTATAAGAAGCTGTAAAAGAATAGAAAATAACTGAAATGCATGCAAAAGAATGGTCAGCAATGGTTTAAGCTTTGAACACTCTTGGGAAACTTGTACAAAGAAGTTTAATATAATAGACTGAAAGAAGTTTAATATAATAGACTGAAATTATCCAAGAGCAGTAAGCTTTCAATATTGAAGAATGTAGTGCTGGGTGGGTAAAAATATCAACCCATCCTCAACCAAGGCCAAGAAACAGGACACCTACAAACTTCTGTAAGCAATTCCCCTAAACACATGAGAATATGGAAACAAGACTAACCTTTTAATGGATTGCTCCTTTAGAATGACAGGCTAAATCCCAAAACTTAAAATAGTATTTCATTGGAAGAAGAAGACCAAGAAGGGTCTTAGGACAAGCAGGCAGTTATCCCTCTGTGCAATTTAAATTTTATTTTGTCTTCTGGAAATACTACAAAGAAATACACAGAAGAATGCTGTTGAAGACAACTTGAGCTAGACTAAATCTGAATATATCCCTTTATCAAACCCCAAACAACCCAGTTTCCGAAGGGTAGACTACCACTGAAAGTCTTATAAGTGAGGGATCACAGCACTTAAGAACTCAATACCTGCAAAGATTCACAGAAGTTTTTCACCACTTCATGTCCTGAAAATCATTATGAGCAAATACTAACATCGCTCATAAAGCAGGAATTACCCTGAGCTTGGTTTTCAAATAATTCAAAAACAAATGTTTAGCAGCACTACACTGAGAAAAACACCAATTACTTGTCCATTTTTCCATTTGCTTTCTGAGACAGCAGACAAAAAGCATGCATTTATGCTTGTTGGCAGTGTACTTATGTACACTTATCACTCAAGAACAAGCAAGTTCTTTCTAAGACAAAGTAAGGATGGAAACAATTAAGAGAGAAAAGAACTATTTGCCTTTTTTTCCTTCCTGTCTTGGTAGACACAGACCATATTGGCATCAATAGTGAAAAAACAGGGATACTGGTTTTGAAAAGCATGTGATTTTAAAAATACCTCAACTGATTGAGGCAGCATAACAAGAACATATACTTTTAAAAATATTTATATTTGATAAAATTAAGATTAGCACAGAGCAGAGTTTTAAGTTTGACAATACTGCAATATGTACATCTAAATTAATTTAAAGTCATGCTGCATTACAGTTTCTCAGGGAGGTAAATGCTATTTCAATGCACATAAACCAATGCTCTGCAAAAACCAGACAGAGAGAAAAAAGAGTACACCCCACCCACTTTTTCCCTCCAGACATGAAAGTGAGAAAGTGAAGCCCATTTCATTCCAACAATAAAATTCAGGCAATGCTCACTGGACTAGGCTGAAATGATGAGGGGGGCATTTTATTTTGTTTCATTTTGAAAAATTTTGCTAGATGTATTCTGCAGTAACTTGCTGTGCATATATTATTTAGCTCCTAGTTAAAATAAAATTGCTTCTTAAAGCACAAAACAAATACAGACTATGATACTGATCTTTGACCTAGTAAAATGCTTTCGTGTATCCCCCAGAATATTAAGACACAAATCCCTCTGGTTAGTGACATTGTCTGAATTCAGTTCCCAGAAGAAACGAATACACAACATCAAGGCTGTAGACATACCAGGCTTCTCAAGTACAGCAAAATTTTTGAAATGGTAAATATGTTTGCACAGACTTTTTTTAACTCCTGAGCTGCAGGATTTCACAGAATATACTTAGAAATGTCCAGTATAATTTAAAAACTGTAATTTCATTGCCAGCAGTTTATGAACTCACTGTTTCCATGAGACTTGCCTTGCTATTTGATCATATGGAATACAAGCTTCTTTTGACAATAACATGCTGCTACAACTGTAATCTTGGAAACAAAACAACAAAGTGACTCAGTTACTGTGTTTTCACTTAGATCAGCTGGTATTCAGGAAGTGAAACTCCAATTACTAATCATCTGAGAGAGCCCTTGACATGATGGGCGACCTTTTAAAAGTTCAGAAGAATAAACATGTGTCATGAAATCACTGGGAACCAGTTTGTTACAGAAAACAGGTGATGGAGAAACTTAGTTGAAGGTGAATGAAACACTGCATATGTCACATCCTGACTTTAATGTTTTGACCACAAGGCTGAGCATCAGACCTCTCCTGGAGTCAGGGTTGCTTGTTCTTCCTTTTCACAGTTAAAACCCATGCTTACATTATATTTACATTGCCCATATATGTTGTTAACACTATAAGACTACCCATGTCAAAAAATTCTTGGGCTGTGTTGCCATGCTGTGATCTGAGACAGTGGCTTACACTAAGTCCAACAAGCAGCTACCAGAAGGTACAAACAATTACGGGCTTTCCAAGACTGCATTTCAAAGAAACAGACACATCTGAAAAGACCAAGAAAAGAAAATAGAGTAAGCTAAAACTGATTAAATCAAAGATAACCCTTACAACGTTTCACTGTAAGGCAGGCATGATCTTCAGTAGACAAACTCAGGAGTCATTCAAGTAGAGGAATTCAATTTATTGAAATTGAAGCCAGTAATTGGATTTGCCTACAGCAATTACATATCATAAACACAATGAACCTGAAGACTTTGTATATATCAAGGGCTATGAATTAACTAAAACCAATGAGATTAAATGAGGAAAAGGGCTAAAAGGAGACTGATGCACTTTGAAGCAGCTTTGCTGCTTTCTCAGCTAGAAGTAGTACATGAGAAGAAGATAATCTTTAGCTATATCTCAAGAATGTATGTGTGTGTTCAGATGTCCAGAGAATTGCAGACAGACAGATCCGGAATGTCTCTGGCAATGGGGGGAATAAAAAGGGGGGGTGGGCAGACAAGGAGGTGGGATCAGAATGAATCCTACTACAAAATTGTTTCATTTTCTCCCTCTCAGACAGAGATAGATGATTAATTACATTTTGGTTTTATTTTTTAAAAATAATTGAAGCATCCAGGAACTGGGACATAGCAGAACACTACTCAGTTATTTCTTGAAAGTACATGCTATAAAATAGCATGAAATCAAAAAAAGACAACATTCAATGTGGGCAAGTAGTGAGAGAGATCAATTAAGTCTATAAATACAGACTGAAGGACACCTAGCAGTACTACAGAAAAGGAAGTGACTGTAAAATGGGTCACAACTGAATAGGAACCAAAAGTATGACAAAATGAGAAAAGCAAAACTAAAACATTCTAAAACAAAGATGTGTCAGCGCTCCAGCCAAGACACAGAAGACAGTGATTCCATATACTTTCATGCTTTTTGCTTTACACTTCAGCAAAAGATGTGAACAAGACAAGAAAGACCAGGGGAGAGCAGCAAGAATGGCCAAGGATCTTAAAAATGTGACATACGAGGGAAGATCCAAGGTGACTCAATTCATATGAAAGAACAGATCTGTAATATTATATTAACTGCACCAATATATCTAGGTTCTTAGCAACAGAGTCCACAATTGGTGCATAAACCTGTCACAGATGAATGTTTTGTCCAACAAACAGTTGTGACCTTGAATACAAGACAGAGGCTTATTAGGCTTATTAGTTGTGAAAACAACTGCAGTGCTGAATAAAGCCAAAAGAAAGCAGAATTAAACAGGAAAAATCCTGTGTGGGGTTACCATTAAAAAAACCCCTGTATACAGACTTTCTCTACCTTCCTCCCAATTCCAAATTTCAGCAACAGCTATGAAAGCAGCTGTGACTGGGGTGAGTTTGCATGGCTGAACAGAAAGGCGGTAAGAATTTCAGGTTGATCTGAAAAGAGCTTTCTTTTTCAGTGCAGTCAGTCAAACTTGAGATTCATGCCCTTCATATGGCCAGTCTATAAATTACAGAACAATAAATCAACTAAACCAAAACAGGATGTGCAGGGCAGTTGCTGTGCTTCTCAAACACCTCTGGGATGCAGATGCAAGACACCCAGGGGGATTTGCAGCAACTTCCAGCCCAGGTGATGCACATGCTCAAATTGGTGCACAACTAATTATAAAACTGGATCCCATAACAAAATCTACTCTTGGCTTCCTGTCATCACTAGGAGTGTACTGTGGGAACCTGCAAGAAAAGCTTTGTATGCCATCACAATCCAAGGTTACTTTTTTTTTTAAGTTTCAGTAATGCTAGCACAGAAGTTCTCCAAATTCCCCTTGGTAATAGCTAAGGTTGCATAAAGTAATCATGTAAGTGTTAAAAAAATGTTCAACTGACATAGTTGTTTGCTGAAGAATTTAAAGTTGGGCAAGGGATTCCCCTTACAGGAAAGGGGAATGAAAGCTGCTACACTTCAGCCTAAACTCTATCACAGGTTTTCTTTATCCACCAAAATAAAAGTTCTACTTTAGTACAGAGATTTTTCTATACTTTCCACTCTTCAAACACATTTTCATTGCTCACAACTTTGCCAAAATGGCAGTTTGGGCTGAAACTTTCCATACTAGATGCCTGCCTGAGGCTGAATTTTTTTGCACAAGCTTCAGCCATACACTTCAGAAGTTTTAGAAAACGAAGATATATTTTTCAATATTAAAAGCTTCTGGTGACCTTTTCTTCAAGAAGGAAGTAATTGTAATAGAAGATAAAACCTTCTACTTCAACACCTTGTGTGTGACACCGAAGGGTGCACATCTATTGTGATTTGGCAGCTGTAAGCCTTTCATAAGTTTCCCTAGTGACTCAAACCTCCACAGCTTGCACTCTCTTGTTGCACACCTTTCTGTCAAGCTGGAGTCCTGACCAGAACAGCACAGCAGTCACCACACCCAGGAGACGACATGTGATTTCAATCAACTGCACCATGGCTCACCAGAGCTGAAGACAGGATGTGCTTTTCCCTCTCCTGCCAGTGACTGGCCTATGCAAAGGGCGAGGCAGAGGGGGCTGCTTGAGTGAAAGAATCTGAAAAACTAAACCCAAAAAAGCAACCCACTAAACATACAAAACCAGTAACAACAACCATGCCACAGCTAGAGACTGGGTGGGTTAAAAGAATGACGTGAGCTAGAAGAAGATGGAGAGGTTGGATCAGGGAGACAGGACTTGCTGATGAAGAAGCAGATAGTGTCCTTTCAGGGGACACCCCAAGCTGCTTACTCAGGGATAGCAACTGGATTTTAACAGTAAGAGTTGAAAAGCATCCAGAAGTATAAAGAATTTATTTCACACATGTATCCTAAAATCTGGCATTTCCTTACCTTTTAAAACTCTGTAAAACAACATTTTTAAAGCTCTCTGGTTCTGCATCTGAAACACTACTTTACAGTGCCCATAGACACATTGCAGAGAGCGAACTTTAGATGTGCTGCGGCAGAGCCAGCCTACCAGGGACTCTTTGGAGACTAAATCTGGATTTTTTTCTTTCCATTCCCAGAAACATTTTCAGTCTTCTTCCCGTGATCATTCTGGTAGTCACTAGATCCCTTCATGGGGTGATCGAATCTACCAATCCAATGAATAGTTAATCCAGAAGAGAAGGGCCGGAAAGAAAACCCAGGAAGCAAGCACAGAGGCATTTTCTCAATGAGCATGTTGAACTGGCTCCCACTAAAGATGAGAAGCACACTAGCTGGCAGTAGGAAGGGGGCAGTACCACACAACAGGGAGAGGGGGAGCAAGACTCCCTTCTTTTCAGATAATGGCCTTCAGCATCCCAAGTTGAAGGATATGTATTACAAAAATTACAGTGTGACATAACAATTGCTTAAACCTCCCTATTGACTACGGCCCTTAGAAACAGAAGCTTCTTCCAGAAAATATTACAAAACCATTGATCCTTCTTCACAGTCACAACTCAAGTCACATGTTGAAATTATTTCACTTCAGCAATGCTTCAGTGACTCACAAGTTGGTGTGCAGTATAGTACCCACAAAGAACTCAGTTTTATTGTTTAACTCATATCTATGTGGTTTAAAAAAAATATAGTTTTATTCAGTCACTCTTATTTTTCTCCAGTGCAGTCACACTGGTACAATTGTATCCAGGAGCACTCCGCCCACTTCAGGATTAAAAGTAGAAAAAGAATTCTTTTGTTTTCATTTAAAGTTCTTCCTCTTTTACCCACATTACAACTTGATTTGCATTCAGACACTACTCTCCAGATAAAGTTTTAAGGAGTTTTCTTTCTACCATTTTTCTTCCTAAACAACAGTCTGTTGAAAATCCTGACAATTCCTGCAAAAATATACACCTAAACCCATCTCAAAAAAGGGGTCATTGATCCAGTTCCCAGTTGTAATCCTTGTATTAGAAAATAACAGCAATGAGTGGCCTAAGAAGCAGCACGTCTGCCTCTGTGCTAAACAGCCCAGCCTTTGTTTAGCTCTGGCAGTGACTAGGTGGGCTGCTGTGACCAGACTGAGCGACCCTGGTGGTGGCACACAAGAAGCCATGCGGTCTCACCAGCCTCAAGACACCCATTGGAAAGAACTGGGCAAGACCCCCCGAGGTTTCAGTGATGTCTGCGGAGGGCAGCTTCCCTCATGTCATGGGCTCAGAGCAAGGGTGGTAATTATAAATGTTAGAGAAGCTGTTGGCCATTCTGAGCAGGCTGAAAGACAAGCACAACTCAGTTTTCCAAATGGCTCCTTGCAGGTCAATCCTTTTTCCAGACAAGACAGATCTGGCTGTGGCCAGTTCCTGTTCCACAGTCCTCCTGGACGGAGTTGGGTCTGCATCACAGATCTGCAGCATGAAGTGTCCTGGAGTGGGGACGGAATTGCCACACCACTCTTCAGCTACAGGCTAGTACCATTCATCACAGCAGCTGACAGGTTAGTCTTGTGCACTGGGGAAAAAAAGGAAAAGCAACAAAAACCCCACCACACACTGAGCAGTCTGCAGCAAGAATCAAAGATTATTGCATCACATTCTTCTTGTGCTGCATTCAGGGTCTTTTTGGCCTGAACTCTCTTCCTGACTTCATGTACCATGACTGTCCTCCAAGTCCCATCTCAAAGCTCATTTCCTCATGGGACCTCAGCAGTTAGAAACTGCAGCTGCACGTGTACATTAGAAAAATTAAGTGTACACAGACTGTCCAAGTAAGCTCTCAAAGGAGTTTCCAGTTGGTTTCGCTATCCAGTTCCATCAATCTACTTTGCTTCAGACTGTTGTTCCTATCTTTAATACAGTAATTTTTGCAGGATGCTTTTGAAAGCAGAACATCACACATAACATCCTGACATAGGAATAATGACAGGAGGACTCTGTTGGAGGCTTCTCTGGGCTCTCTCTTTTTGAGAAATTCCATCTCTTTCTAGACTGTCAAGTGCTTTTACTATTACACACATAAATGAAAATACATTTACGTTCAGTTGTTTGAGTTGGGTATACTAATCCTAAACAAAAAATATGTCCTCTCAGAGTTTTAAAGAACCAATGTTAACCTCTGTATCTAACTGTTCCAATAGCAATAAATAAGTACTTTAAAAAAGGTTGCAAGTGTGCATCATATATAAAAATAAAGTGCATCTATAAGGTGTCTAGAATGGCACACAGTAAAGAAATCAACAAGACTCAGCTTCCGCCAAATAATAAAAGCATTAATAAATTTGTATTTCAATGTAATTAAATAATTTTTTCCCTTTAGGAAGAACAGATACTAACTTCAGTAATTTGGTTTTTAGATAACAGACAGAAAAGAATTTCTCTGAGAGAGATGAAAGGATTTAGGTAACACTGAATATACAATTATAATTCTCAAATGTTTGCATCACTGGCAGTTCCTGTGGCTGCTGGGGGAAAGATTAGGCTTGATTAAATTGCAGACTATGCAAGTTTATTTATGGATTCAGCTGTGAAACACAGAATAAAAATCTATTTGAGACAAAGCTATTACCCATTTATATGTTGCTCAAACATCTGAATTCGGTTTCCCAATTATTTTTAAGCTAAAAAGCATTGTTTTAATATGAGTTGAGAAATAAATGAAGTCCCTTGAAAGTGTTAGATGGAGAATCAAAGGGAAAAGAAAAAATTACTTCAGTTCAAGAGTCTGATGTAGGGTGTTCACTGCACATTTAGAAAAAACATTATTTCAGATGTGATTGTCACATGGTTCCAGTTCATGTAGTAACCTATTCAGCTCTACTGCCATTTACTTTCAGCACTAATTACTCATTAGCACATGCTAGATGACAAGATTTTTGGTAATGTGAAGATATTTCCTGGATAGTTTGAAGTCCTATCATATTCTAAGCCAGATGCCCAGAAGGTTGAGTCAAAAATTAAAATTCTAAGGAATTATCCCCCCTACAATGTATTTCAACATTACAGGGGAGATAATTCAAGACATTCGAAGTCAGAGAGGGATGGACATGGAAATTTAGCAGAACATTCCTTCTGGTCCATTATCTTCCTGAGATTGTCCAGGACAATCAGACAACCAACAGTAACCAACATTCTTCACAGTCAATTGAATGGTTTTAAAAATAGGTTTAAAACCTAATCTAACAATAGTGAATACAGACTTGAAAGATATGTAAGACTTTACACTCAATTACAGCAGAAGCAGGATTTAACCTGTTCAATTCACTTCCCAGAACACTATAGAGAAGTTCAGAATATTCACTTCAGAATATTGTGTAATGAAGAAGATTCAGCCATTCTTTAGATTTCAAAGCTGTAAAAGAAATATCTGAGATGGATTTAACTCCCTTATTGCACCATGCTGCTGAGATGAAAAATTTGCTTCTGTTCCTATAAGAGTTCAGCCAGTCCAAAAGCAAGCACTTCTTTCAGGAATTTGGATTTAGACACGTTTCAAAAGATTGTCAAAATATACCTAAAAGAATATCAATCTTTTGCTGCTAACTTGGCACGTGAGAACAACAAAAGCCCCAAAACAATTAAAATTACAAGTCAGAGCATGAAAAATTCATTCCTTTGATATTTTTTTGCATTGTCTCCATTTGTCTAGGCTTTGAAAATGTCATAAATTGCCTATGTGCCAGAGAAATTGCCTTTCCAACTCTCAACTCTCAGCACATGTTTATGTGAAATACACTGCTGAGTTAGCCTTCACCCCTCAGGTCTAATCATAAATTATACTGCCAGGCAGATTTTGTAAAAGCTTTTAGCATTGATTTAGCAATGGAGATTGAAAATACAATGTCAAAATGGAAAAAAAAGGCAGTTATTGATGGAATACTCTCTTACTTAAGCAACATGTTAAGGTCCTCTAGCACAAATTCTGTTTTAGTCACCCAGGCAAAAAGACAGAAGTGAGCCTTTTAAGGCCTTTAACAATATAATAGAGCCTGAAGAGTCAAATCTGCAAAAAAACCTTGAAATAAATGAAGGGGCTTGTGCAGGGTAGAGATAACTGGCAAATAGTGTGCATAGTGTATGGCAACATGGGAAATGCTCTGGGGTAGGCTAAGCTGCCATTCGATGCCCGAAGTGCCAGGTTAATTCATTAGCACGCCCAAAGAGAGTAACATCCTAACTGAAAGTAAAACTTTTCATAGTGTATTTGGGATATTTTCTCATCCATTCACCTCATTCTCCTTAAAAGAAGCCTCTGGCAGTAATAAGAAAAGTACAACAGTCTTCCTTACTTTCATTTTTGTAATGCAAACATCATTCACAGAAGAGCCTATACAAATATGCTTATTTTTTAAATCTTGTTATTTACATAATAAACATACAAATGTGCCTGAGTTTTGTGCATAGCAATGAATCTCTGTTTTGCAGAATTAAAGACTGTAGTAGGCTACTTTGGAAAAACAAAAAAACCCACATAACAACAAACAACCCTTTCTAGAGAGAGGCTCTCCTTGCCATGAAGAGTTCTTGCAAGTTGAATTTCAATGTTTCTAACATCCGCTTTCTGAAAAACATCATTCACAAAGTTGAAAACAACCCATTATTCTTCAGCTGCAGCCATTAGCTAGATTTGACAAATATTTGGAAGAAATTTGAAAATAATATTCAAAATTTATCCAGTCAAGAGTTACAGTACTGCTTGTGTTAGAACATACAGACAATACTCTCTAATTTCATAGAGTTAAAAGAAAGTGACATATGAAAAATATGTACAGTGGTTTGAATAACATTTCTTCTCTAGTGTAGTAAAATGTATCCACCTATGAGACATATTATTAAGTGAAAATAACCTTTTAAGGACTTTTGTAGTTCAATGTTAATTCACTCTGTTGAAAGTTGTCTTTCTGAAAAAGAGAAATAATTGAGCTTCTCAGGTGTGGGGTTGAACTGATTTTCTTGGTCTGTTTCATTGCCATTTTAATCTATACTTTTCAATTTCTGTCTAAATAACTTCTTTCTATAGAGTCATAATATTTGGGAAAAAGAAGGATACTTGTATTTACCCCTCCCTCTCTTGTCACTCACCTCTCCCCCATGAAGTGCAATCTACAGACTCTCCATTTATTGCTGTTGTTTGTATTTTCCTAAGCGCAAGGGAAAACTTTTTATATTGTTTTAAAACAATCCTTTGGCAAGTCAAAGATAATTCTTTACACAAAAAGCTGATGTCTGAAGTCAGATTTCTGTTTTAAGTAGGAAGGATGTTGGAGGATGCATAGGAAGGATGCAAGGTAAATTTAAATTTTCCTGATGCTGTTTTACTAATTGATGAAAATTACATTTAAAGTCCAGAAGTCAGTCTTGACAATAGCAAGAACTTTGCGATGTTCATCAAAATTTTAAATTACCTCCTTCAACAGCTAGTATGAGAATATTTTAACAGATAAATAAAGCAAAGGAACGCAGATCCAGTTCAAAGGTACTTAAAAAAAACAGACTATACAACTCATCATACACTTATGTAGAGCTGTATTTGACCCTGGTTTATCACTATAATCATAAAATGGACCACTGAACCATAATGGTAGAGAGACAAAACAAGCAGTTAATGTTTTGCCAGTGCATACCCTTAACACTTTGTGTCACAAATAGTCATCAGTCTGATCCCTGTCAGCACATCTTTGCAACATATCTTTTGGAAATAAAAAACCTCTCTCGAAAGAAGTCCTGCATTAAATTCTAGAAAACCAGCGATACTTTCTCAATCTCTGCACAAAGGTGTCAGTTCTTCATAATCATGTACCTTTTCCTGCAAACAAAAGTTCTGCTGCTACTGGCAGACCTAATTACCTTTCACTGTTGTGATCCATAACATTTAGGTATAGATAAAAGAAACAAATGTCTCCATTTTGGCTGGTATTGGAAAAACAAAGGAAAATTATGACAAACTGGTGAGGAAAACAGGAAAAATGGAGAAAACATGCTAGTTTTATCTGAAGATGGTAGAACGTATGGTGAAACCATTCAGGTGGATGAAATACAGAAATATAAATATATGGATTGCCTGGGAAAGATAATGAAGATAGCTCATGTATATGTGAGATGTAACCACTTAGCCTTACCACATTTTCTCTCTCTTTTTTTTTTTTTTTTTAAGAAAAATAATCAGTGTAATTCTGTGTTTCGGAACCACAACCTCACAGAATAATGCTCTGCTTAACTGTTCTCCTTTTGTGCAAATATTTACATTGTATTAGTGGAAGGGTAACCCATACACTTCTCTCCTTGGATTAAAGCATCACCGCTAGTTACACATGAAGTCATGGTTAACTGGAAACAGCTGCTAAGCCACTTGCATCTCTGCTGCTTTGTAATACCCACTAATAACTCAGAAGGATCATATCTTACATCTGCTTCTCTTCTCTTCTACATCAAAGTCTTAATAGACAGCTTGTAAGTGAAGTTGTCATTGAACCTAGGTCTTGAGGAGAGGCACAGAAAGTCATCCTGTGGCTGGTGCAGATGTTTCCATCTGTACATTTACTAATGGCTGCCTGCTGAGTTTTCACTTTTTTGGAGCCAGGGTTTCCAGATATCTTCTCCAAAATTAATACAAACAACAAGGAAGTTTACAGAAGTAAGATGATCTAAAAATTTCTCTTTCCTCACACTTTTTTTCTGATATCTGTAGAGAAATCGTACACAACGAAACAGATTTGCTGCCCTAACATAAACATGCACAACAACAGCACACCAAATAAAAGTGCTGCAGAAGACTCCAGATCACCACTTTTATGTACTAGAGACATCCTTTTGATGCTCACCAGTAGTAGTCAAGCCACCCGGCTGCCTTGACTCTTCCTAGTGTCAAGCATTCTGTTCACATCATCTCAAAATCTCATCACAGCATCTCAAAATGGGGAGCTGAGGCTTGGTCTGACATTAATGCCCATCACCTTCAAGGAGACATTATCCATAAGGTCTCACAGTATAAATGAGACACAGAAGTCAATACACTATAACTTAATGAATATTCACCCCAGCATAAACTTGACCAACATTCTTCTGTCTATTCTATCCCACATTGCCCTCACACAAGCTCAAGTTTATTTTCCAAAGTAGTTTGAACACAATATAGAAACTAAGATATGACTCACACCTCCAAACTTTCAAACCATGTTTTATCACAAAATGAGACCCTGCCAAGATCCTTTATCAAATACATCAAATTTCCCCATTCATATTGAAGAATGAATTTGTGGCTATTCTTACTTTAAAAAAAAAGTTAAACCAAAACAAAACAGATTGTTCTTGGGAACTCAGCTTCGGTGTTTGCTGCATTTTGTTGGAGGACTCAGCTAGCAACTAACAGTGGCCTTTGATTATCATACAGGCATTTATTTTCAGTGAGAATTTTACGAAGATAGACACAAACAGGTCCCATGAAACTTGTACTTACAGACTTTCTTGCCTCCTGCCAGAAATTTCTCTTTGTCTTTAAACAAAGAACTACTGCTTTTCCTAATGGAATGAACTTCTAAAGCTTGGGAAATCTAGCTGCAATTAGGCAATATAAATCAAATCACAGTAATGAAGCACACAGATGACCCAGTTTTCTAACCAACAGAGCAGGAAGGCTTTTTCTGAAGCATTTCTAGCATATTGTAGCATTAGTATGCAATATATTTTAGTCTGTCAAATAGCTATGCTTCCATCCTGGAAAAAAATTAATTCTGCTTTTTAAAAAACAACAACAACAACAACAACAAAACACAAAAACAAAACAACAACAACAACAACAAAAGAAAAAAACCCCAAACAAACAAAAAACCAAACAAACAACAAAAAAAACCCCAAACCAAAACCAAACAAAAAAACAAAACCATCCCCCCAAAACCCTACAACAAACAAACAAACAAACAAAAAACCCACAACAACAACAAAACCAAAAAAAACAACTCACACAGCTAAAAGACAATCTATAAGAACAAGCAGACATATTCAAATTTCACTCCATCACAAGAGTTAATGTCAAAAACAGACAAGACTTTCAAGATCTTGACCTAGTATTAGTGAACAAGGACACACCTTGGAGCTTTCAGCTGAAATGTGGCCAGCTACTCTTTTGTTCACTGCTTTAGAGCAAACAAATCTGTCTCTAGTTTATGTCAGCAATTCCATTCTTGTCAAAGTCTGCAACACAGGCCTGTGAAAACTGCTGACTTAATAAAGTTTCAAGTTTTAAGAAAGTTTGCAGAATATTCTTCACCATCTTGAGATCAAACAGCATCAGCTGGGAAATGGCAAGCTGAAACAATTGCAAACTATTCTGGAGAATACACTAAACTAGAAAGAGAGTAAATGAAAGCACATTTCAAAACAGTCTTGGTCCAAAATCCTTTTTCAAACAAGCAGCATGTTCTTCCTACTGACCAACATTCAAACTGTTGCTATAGAAGTTATTCCGTCAGCCTCCCCTCTGCTCAGCACCTCTCTATTTTCCTTTCCTTTTTGAAGTAAAAGTAATCTTTAAAATGTGAGGATAACATTAAGACTTCAAGCCTGAGACCACAGACTTTGCCAAGAACTAATGTTTTCCTATTAATCCTGGGATAAGAAAAACCAACAAACCCATCACTCAGTTTCAGGAAGAGCATCTTTTAGCTTGCAGATAAAATTTCACAGTCCTCTCCCCAGTTATACACCACTACAGAAAAGAAGTTACTGCTCTCACTAAAGGCACAATAGTACCCTCATTTTAGAGAAGGAATTACAGATTGTCCCTCAGACCTAAAATTAATGTTTGAACACTAATTATTTTTTTATAACATGTAAATATCAGCTTGTAACAGAACAACAAAGAACTGCATGAAGCAACTCTGCATTTCAAAGGTGCAAGCTGTGGATAAAAAAAAAGTACTGTGCTAGAATGCTGCACTGACACAAGCTACATAATTTATAGTTTCTACAATACTGCAGGCTCTGGAGGATATTTCTACAATAGCTGAAAAGGAGCAGAAGTTAAGCAACACTGAATGCTTTTTCTCTGAATACCGCTGCAGGAAGGCTTTCCTCTCAGCACAGAAAGGGCTGGAATCTGCTCTTGATTCACTAGTATTCAATATGCTGCACACAAGTTACCAAATGTCTGCGTGATTTAGCATCTCAAATTTTCCTTTTTTTCCTTCTGCAAAACTACAGCTTCCCTTGGCCTTTTGTACTTCAGAAAGGATCAGTCACCTACCAGGGACTGCTCTGTACCAAAAGCTGAGCTCTGCCTTGGAACGAATGGGCATAATTCAATTTACCTTCTGAAAGGAACAAGCAGGAAATTTTGTTTAGCTATAGCTAACAGATGTAAGTACTATCTAGTACTAGATAACAATAATGCTAACATTTAGGAATTAAAGGTGCTAATAATGATCTGCGACAATGCCTCTTATTTTGTTAAAATTATAAAGGCAGGATGTTAATCAGCACAACTGCCATCAACATTTATTGTGTGCAAGTCATCAAAATGCTTCAGCAACTGGAAAACTCAGTCTAGATCTTTATCAAGTGATGATCAGAATAATAAGATCACAAAGACTTGTGCATCCATTTCATTAAAATAGTATGTTCCTTACTACAGTATATACCTCATCACACTTCAGCAAACCATCTTCATTCCATCAGTGTTTAATAACTTTTCCATGGCAAAAACATCTACTCTGTTGTAATAAATTTAGATCAAATGATAAAGGTTTTAATCAACAGACTTTTCTCTAGACTATGTCATAGAAATATAAGACTCAAGGCTTTGAGAAACAGGTATGTGACTGACTAGGTCTTTTTCTTCTTCCTCAAATCACAGAATTCAAACAAATCAAGTTGTGAGTTGTAAACTATTTATAAACTCAAAAGTAAGAGAATTTAAACAGTTCACAATTCAACAGATTTTCCCATCTTAATACACTTTTGTCCTGAAGAATACGGCTTTTGTTCCAAAAATAATTAGGGTAATGACAAGAGATATAATATTTGATGTACCATTCTCTAACTCTTGCCCTCTTCTCCTCCAAAACCTTTAAAAAGTTCATGGCTAACATTTGTTACATTTCTCTCTGGGTCTCTTTTAACTTATATACTCTAGAGGCTAAAAAATGCCTCACATATAACGGGGAAAAAGAAACAAAGCTGCTTAGCAGTGCTTTAGGAACAATCTTTTTGCAGGGTTCTTCAAATAACATGCCAAATTATCTGAAGATCCAGAAGAGCCTTTTAGCATGAGGTGTATTTCAACATATACTGTACTGTTAAAGGTACAGTCACTGTTCACTGAAGCCAACCCGACTGTTTCACCTCCCTTTAGTGAACACTGGTCAGATGTGTACCTGTATTGCTACAGATACAGAGATACCCTTCCTTGTTCAGATTTAATTGCATGCACAAAAACATCATAGGAATAATGCTTGAAAAAGCCACAGCTGTTTCTCACTTCAAGGATTAAATCCAGGTGGATCATGTAACAACTCTTACAGTTGTGCTGATTATTCCAAGTTTGAACATGGCCAACATTTTAAAAATATCTAAAAGAACTGGGTGGATTAGGCCACCCTGGTTGGAAAATCTGACAAAAGACATAACTTCATATAATTCTCACTGATTTAGGCATGCTGCAAATTGCTGGACCTGTACAATAGATAGACACTGCATCATTGCACCCTTTGCCAGTCAGGAAACAGGACTAACACACACAAACAGCTCAGAATAAAGAACTGATCTACAGATTAAAGTCAAGTGGAAAATGGGCTCATTTTCTTTTCACCTAGGAGTCTGCTGTTCTGGCTTCTGTTTCTCATGCATAAGATTGTAACTATTCATATGAATATGAAAAGCCCAGCTTTATGGACCTATTTTGGAAAGTGATCCCATTATTAAATACATTATGTTTTACAATACATTAGCTTCCAATAAATCAAACTGTAAAGTTCTGTGTCATGTTATTTAATATACTATGTTTAGTGAATATGAAGTCAAATTTATATAGTCCCTTAGTGAAGTATGGGGATAATTACTTAAATCAATACTTACTATTTCATCAGCTGGCACAGAAAACAAAGTTCCATCCTCAAAATACCACCGTACAGTCCCAGTGTTATTAATTTCCTTTTTATTAGCATGGATAATACCACAAAAAAATGCTATGTGAATCTACAAGAATGATCCTGTAAAGAAATGTGCAACTATAGCCGATACCTATCGAAACCAAGAGAGCTCAGATGATTTTCAGCTCTTGTGATTTTATCATGAGTGTTTTGCTTGAGTCATACATTTAGGAGCCTTAGCCATGGTGCCCATAACTACATTTTACAATTTCATTACTCTGGTGAGGGGGAGAGGAACTTGTCATTTTGTATATGTGCATCAAGTCACTAAGCATGTAGGCAATACCCTTGGTCACATGCCAGTGTGACCACCACAGCTATTTGGTATCAGACTTTACGGGAACAAACCCAAGAGATGGTTACTAAAGTGCTTTTATTCTGTTAATAATAATTTCGGACTGACAGTGCACTAAGATCCACATATGTGAATTCCAAAGTGTCTTCTTTTTAGTGTACTTTCACTAGAGACAGAACACTCACTTTCTTCTTTCAGAGAAAAAGAAGTATTTATTTATTTATTGGACAGCTTATGATAGCAATGATATGACATTTCACTCATGTAAAAGCTGGAACAAGTGGAAAACTGTTGGAACATAGATGAACCTAAGTTTTCTAGGGTTTTATTGGTTTTTCCTTTATCAACCAAGCACAATCAATGAGTCATATCAGTAGGAAAACAACATTGACTAGCCTTTGTTGCTAAAAGCTGTTATTCTACTCTATGATTTCAAGACTATTCAATGCTGTTCAAGGTGCAAGTGTGCACTTAAGAATCAACACTAGATCAGACAGCGAGAGAAAAAGCATAAAAGTGTTTGTAATATATACATACTTACACATTTTAAAATTCAGCTCCTCTGAATATCCTTGAAACTCTTACTAAATTTTTAAAAAAACAAGTACCATAAACATCTGTAAATCCTAACCATTGCTGAGAGCAGAAACTGAATTCCAGCACTGACCAAAATAGATTAAGTCAGTAGAGGAACAAGAGAAAAACTTCTCCTGTCCTCATTTCTAACACTGAACGTACTAAAACTTTCTCTCTGGTTGCGCCCATCAGGAAGGAATTCTGATTCAGCAATGGATTAAGTAGATGAACTAACAGATCTCTGTCACATCAAATTGTGATGACGTTCCATATTTTAACTAACTTGCCACTTAATATGGAAAACCAAAAAGACTAAAGAAAACTCTCTCCACAAGACACATTCAGGCAAGCATGAATTTAAGAGTTCCACAGAGCTGAATGCAGTCTGGGAAACCTGCAATATTACCAAGATCCTAGAATATGCTGTTATTTGCTAAAAGAAGTGTTCTGGCTGCTATTGCTACAAACATCCCTATCTGGCCTCAGAAAACAAGAGAAAAGCGATGCAATTTTCATGGCACCTACAGCCTCAAACCCAGACACTCATCACCTCGGTGTCAGCAAGCCCTTACACAAGGCTTCTCAAATTACTGTTTCCCAGTAAGACCTGAAACTGGCTCCCTTTAACATCTGTTAATCTAATTGGTTCCTATGAGCCCGTAACAATTAAACCTGTTGTTGCAAGGAACAACAAAGAAAGGGGATTTTATATATCCACAGCTGGGTTCTTAGCAGAACAAATGGACAGCTTCTGACTCAATGGCTCTCACGAAAATCCAGTTATGAAGCTGTCAGAACGAGCCCCAGATGAAGCTCATGGCCTTTGAAAGTGGGCTGAGCTCACTGCTCTTATCATTTCTCTGTCACAACGGCAGTCATAAAGGAGGGAGGACAAAGGCTGCCCAGCTTCTCTAGTCATTAAACTTAACAATCCTGGTGGAAGGTATGACTAGTTATGGCAAATATGGATTGAACAACTCACTGAAAGTGTAAATAGAATTTTTGCATGTTCTATTATGAATTTGACAATTTTTAGTTGGCCTCTGTAAGATGTAAAAAAAATTAAAGTTCCTGTTTAGAATCAAAATATTTTCACCAAATGGAAAGTAATGCAACAGCTGAGCAAACTGAGCTCTTCACTTATGCAAAACACCTCAGTGGATTTCAAGTAGAAGTCATTCTTTTTTTTTTTTTTAACTCCCAAAGGAAAAGAGAAAATTGAACAAACCAGTACCCAGTTCAGCATCAGCCCTGGTTCCTTTTCCACCAACACTTAAAGACAACTCTCTCTGTACTCACAGTAGATTGTCACCTTCAGAAATAATTTCATGCATCTAAGCAATGTCAATATGGGCTTGCAGAGAATGAGATGTACTCCTTACTATCCTCAGCCTACAGTGTCAAGGAAAGGAATTAAGACTCTTTTTTAAGTTTTGTAGAGATCTTATCCCAAACTCTGAGAGAGTAAGCAAGCCCTGCAGTGTTCCTTCCAGTGCACTAGATTAATACAGCTAATTTTTCATTCTTTCTACAGCCTAGTTTTAAAATGACTTAATGAAACACTTCTCAAACTGTTTTTGTTCTGTGTTCTCTGCTATACCTAGTACCACACTATTATACCCAGAGGAGCTGGGCACAGAGCTGTACTGAGGTGACACCACCACAACCCTTAGAAGTTCCTCAAGAGCTCTTGCAATGGTATAACAGATTATGTGCCTCACACTTCGACACCTGAGAGTTTACCAGCTCCTGTCTTAGGTATGGGAAGAACAACACGTGTTATTTACTTTGTAGGAGACAGGGAATTAATAGCTTTCAACCTCTGCTTCTTTAAGAACTCTCTAGCCACAAGGTTTTATTTTTTTAAACTGTTTTGTTTGCTTTTTATCCCTTTCTTAATATGTTCCTCTAATTTTCACCAACCATACTGAAATTCCATGAATCTGACTTTTAAAACAAAAATCTTTTTAACAGAGAAGTTGAGACTTGGTGTTCATAAGTGAATGCAGAAACTTCTAATTTTTCCAGAGTTTTATTGAAGAAGGCCTATGGAGCCAAAAACCCTTTTATTTTTTCCTTCCTAGATGTTTTCTTACACCATCACAACTACAGACACTTAATACCTTTTGTAACCTCAGCCAAGAATTCATCAATTACATCATTCCTTTTCTCTGATAGCTGTAATACACTTCATACATCTTAGTTACACTTTATAATAATTGCTAATCAAACTCAGGCAACATAAGAAGGTAATACAGCATGTAGAGCTAGTTAATGATCTAACAGGTAAAATTATTAAAGGTCTACCTAATTAGGTTTCTTTTAAGGGTACTCAAATACCTGGAAACACATATGACACCTAACAGGCTTTCCACAGGTATGAAATATTGAGCTGTGCCTCAAGACACATTTGAAAAAAAAACCATAGCAATCTTTCAGACTGTTGTAAAACATGCTAAAAATATGATTTTCTACGGCTAATCCTAATTCCCATCTTACTGTTGTTAGCTGAGTACCATCCTAAAACAGAAGTTACAGAATTTTGAAATAATTCACTGAAATGTAGCACAAAATAAAATGTGCTATTACTTTTCATGGATTTTCTTTACTAAGAAGGAACTATATACATAAGCTGGTGATTAAAAGAAGTAAAAATAAATAGGATAAGTCTTACACAGTTAAAAGCCATAGCATATGGTCAATTTTCTTTTGATTCACTTAGATATTCCACATGCAGATGAAGCAGCCTCCCCTCTGTATTTCATAAGCATTAGTATGCTAGGTGTACCTCTGAGGCGGAGTCCCTTGAGCTGCCAGGAAAATCATCATTAAAAAAATTCAGTAATAATGAAAAACAGCTTGATAACCATCCATGAGACGATAGACTGGAGAGAACGCCAGAAAGGCAGTCCTAGAAAATGCTTTAATTGCATCGAGTATAATGTTGTCTTGATATATGTGCATGCAAGAGTATTTTATTATTATATTTCTAATGGATTTGACAGTTTCAGGAAGAAATATGAACAGTAGCCAGTTTCCAGAGAGAAATATGCTCAACACAATCTGGAAAACTAGTTGAATTAGAAGGGATGTTTTCAACTTCCCTAGGATAGAATTTCTTTTTGTTCTTCTCAGCTTCAAGTTTTCCAATACATGAAAAAAATAATTATCTGCGGGGAATGAATTTTTTCCTCATTTAATAAAATCCATAAATCTTTAGAGGCTATATTTTTTGTCATTGTCTACTGCATTAAATTTTACCCCCAAAAGAATATTTATGAAAATATTTATCTTCTTGTATGATTTCTGTAAGAAGAGGATTTGAAAATCATCCAGTAAAGGACAATGGCAACCTTCTACCAACTTGACAAAACTATATGGCTTTAGAGAAAAAAAAAATTAAAAGAGATATAAAAATTGGGAAAGAAAATAATCAGTCTACATTTGATATAGTTTTGGGCTTTTTTCAATTACAGAAATATACAATTTTATCTGGGTTTTTATTTCACCAGAATACCATTACAGTATTTCAGAACAATAGGATACTAATTTAAAAGACATTTTTCATCGGCATCCTAAAGTATTTTAGGAGATATGTACAGCATAAAAAGACACTCATCTTTGGGTCAGATATGTTATCTCACCTTCTCCCATCCTTTCTTCCCATTCATTCCATTGTACTGAAAGTTGATAATATTCTCTCAGTGTTGTTTACTCTGTGTCCCAAATCCTTCTGCATTACCTTGCAGGGATCTGTCGCTACCGGACTGAGGGAAACACTGCACCCATGCAGAACTGCAGCAGCACGACCAGACCACTCACTCGACTGTCAGGAATTCCTGACTACATGTTAGTAGATGTCCTTGATAAGTCACACCTCTATTATCTTATGCCATTTTAAAAATCAGTGCAACAGGAATTTTGGTTATTCTGTTATTCAGAAAAAGTTCAGCCAGTGACCTTTGCTTGCCAGGTTGGCCAGTTCTCAGTCCATAACTCTCACTGAATGCTTTTTCCCTGGTATGCCTGCATAAACTATTAAGAAAAAAAAATTGTATTCTTATATTTCAATGTATTTATATGCACAGGTTTGAACAGCCTTCAACAGGTTACTTGCAAGTTTACTTAGAGGCTGTAATACCTCCCTACATTTAATAGCTTTGGGAAGTAGTCTGACAGTTTCAATAGCTTAAACTGGAGAAGGCCAGAAGGATATACGAGAATTCCTCTAGGAAGCATTGAGTAAAAAAGGTAAGGCAGCCTAAAAAAAATGCAAACGCAACTATTTATTTCAAGCAGTTCAGTTCTATTTGGTCATAAAGTACTTGACTTCACCGCTGAGCTCTGTGCACTGATCTACTTTCTGCATAATGTTAGTCACAGTCAGGGTAGAAAGCAGGTTTCAATGATAATAGTGGTGATTCCTGAACTTCAGTCTTTCTCAGTCTATATAGATTTCTTTCTTTTTATAAAAATCTCTTTTCCCAGACATTACGATAGCCCTAGTTCTAAGAAATTATTTGTATGCACAAGGCCAATACATCTGCTTATCTTCAGACATTTGTATAGCATAGAACTGACAGATACTGCACTTTTGAAACAAGTTCATGTGCTATAGTACGTGGGAGAAAAAAGTGGAAGGGAAGAAAGGTAAAACACAGTCTATTTAGCACATCTGAAAATGCGCTCAAGCTCGTTTTAGTTCCAGCAGCTGCCTATAATGGAAAAAATGAAGATTGGCTGCTGCCAAAGAAGTGGGCAGTAAGAAATAACAGATGTGAAATTTCAGCAACATCATTGGCTAGGTCAGTTGTACTGACGGCTTGAGAGCCAGGGTCCTTGTTGGGCTGCAGCGTTCTCAGAGGCTCACTTGCTTCTTCTGCTGAACCGTTGCTCCTCTTGCCTAGCTGAATTTACTGGACAACCTCACCCATGAATGCAATTGACAGGAAATATTCACGTCTTCACAAGCATATGTGGGCTATGTGTAAAGGCTCCTTGATTAAAGTAAATTTACATTTTCCAAAATCATTTTAACACTTCACTTCTCTCTTCTTTGGTCCTGCTCAGCCCTCTTTATTTTATAGAAACTTCTGGTGAGTGGGGAAGAACAGACAGGTCCTTCAACACAAGATCTTATTACATGAGGGTCACAAAGAAAGTAAGATCAAAGAAACCCATCTAATCTGTTGTATACATTTTTAAGAGAAAGGGCAGTGGGTGAAAAATGCCCTTCAAAGAGTCAACTCCAATTACATAAGTCAGTTTCAAAGATGAATCAAGTTTCTTGAGAGAGTTTAAAGGGGAAATTATAAATACAAGGTCTGTAGAATGTATCATATCAAGAATAACTTAGCTAAATTTGCAAGACTTAGAGGACTTCAATTTAAATTAAAATTGAATAAAAGTTATATGTAGGGACCAGAAATATGTCTTGTAATATAATGTGGATCACAAACATGACTATTACTTCAGAAAAAAAGAAAACTATAAAGCTGTATTAGGAAGATACACTTCCAGGGTAGAACATCCAATATCAGCAACTTACATCAGCAGAACTGAAGTTGTGCTGTCACATCCATTGTAAGACATTCTTCTGCTGTGTTCAAAACCTGGTTGTAAATGCAACTCATAATACTCCTAGGTTTCCATGCTATGTTTCATCTGGTATATTTATTACCTGTTGCTGAAAGAAACAGTACTACTCTCCCCACCTACATCCAGCTGCTTATTACATCTTTGTCCCTTTTGTTACAGGTACTAATTTCTCAGGCACAGGACAAGCCAGGCCAGCATAGTTATCTGATTTAGTTTTTCTTTCCAGGCAGTTTGGTTCCTTTTCTTCCTGACTCAGCTGCTTACCTTGAACTCACCTTGGGACTGGGGTCTGATGCAAGAGAGGGAAAGAACATGCTGAAGTGATACTGTCCCTTTTGGCAACAGACTGCAGCTGAGCAAGACCAGATGCACCATTAACCCATGCTCTGAAAAGTATTAGTAGCTTTCTTCTTGTAGAACAAATATTCCAAAGTCTTCAGGATTCCATGCTACATGGTGAGCTCCTGAGAGCTAATGAGAAACTCTGCGAGTGACAACAGCAATACAACACCAACAGAAGGAATCCACAGGCACCAAAGTACAGCAACAAGAACTGAGGTGCAATGCCTGGACAAAAGGCCTTTCAATCCAAGCCAACAAAAAGATAAAGAAATTAATTAACTTTCCCAATATCACTTAGCAGGTTAACAACAGAGGCAGAAGTCAAAAGCAGGACTCAGGCAGCTCTATCTGCTATGCCACACTTCTTCTCTAGCAGCAACTGCTATTTAGTCCCTGCTTGTGGAATGACATCACCATGTCTATACTGCAGAAATAAAAGCATGAAAATTAACCATTGCATTTTCTACTCCATAAGAAAATTATCAGTTCAATGTGGCTTACAGAATCTGAAAATTCCCAGTGCCTTTCCAAGGACAGAATTTGAAATGGTAATAGTTTTCTGACACAGTAACTTATCCTTTCTTCCCTCTGATAACAGACAAAAGGACAGAAACTGGGAGGGAGGAGAGGAGTTCATTGCTATTGTTTCTATTACATGGAAGTTGAGTGTAATTTGTGATAGGTACCTTTAAAATCACCTTAAAGTTCTCCAAAGTAGACAAAGATATATTATATGAAAAAGAAAAAAGAAAAGGAAAAGCACCAACACAGAAAGAAGATTGTTCAAAGGGGAAAAGTATGTAGCTTCCTATTTACTCTGGTTACTAACAAAACCAAGCAAAACCAGCAACACCAGCCACACCTCTATTTTTCGATTCCAGAGGTAAAACCCCACCCTCTCTCTGTGCTGTTATGTACATACCACAAAACTGCACTGGTACAAACAAAGCCATATATTCCAAACCAAACATAAACCCAAAAATCTACTCCCTGTCCCCATCTGTATTCTGCTGTAAAGTATTTGGATTTAACATAGAGACCCTTTAGTTGCCTCAAAACTACTAACAAATTTTCTATTTCTGGCTAAAGTATGCCATGACTTTATCAGACACATAGCATATAACTCCTGAAGTCACAACATTACCATCATGAGGCAAAGTCCAGCACATAGATAAGATGACAGGTAGAATATCTTGAGCAAACCACAGCTTTCCTTGCTCTGGGGGTTATCACAACACAAATAAAGACCTTCAAAAAGACACTCTCCTTGCTTTCCTTCACCTTGGTTTCTTCCAGCTGTTCCCAAGCACAATCCTCATCCTTCAGTGCCAACCAGGACTGTATCCAGGAAAGTTAGGTAAGTATTATTACCTGAGAAGGAACAACACTAGCTAGTCAAAACATTTATTTTCAAGTAACACCGAAGAATAATTGCCACATCAGCTAGCAAGTTCCAGAATAGCTAGGATGACAAAAGTCCAGTGTCCTAGAACTGCACCTTCGTATTATAACCTCTGTCCAAATTACTGGCAAGTATCTGGTGACATGTCAGCTATTAAAAGAGGGGATCAAACCTCCAAATCTTCAGTGATAAGTCTCACTATCACCCACCAGAGCCCTGAGGGTAACATTACCCAACTACTTGCTGTTTTCCTGAGCTGTCCAACACTAAGAGCTAGCACAGCATCTACCTTTGCTGAGGCATTTCACTGGAGTATGGATAACCATCAGCTGTGATGTGCAGGTCCAGGAAGGATCTTAGCACCCCTGCATAAACTGGCTCTACTATGGAAACCAGAGAAACAGAAATATTACATTACTCCAAATAACTATCTCTTGGCAAGAAAATGCAGTTGCTTTTTGAAAGTATTATTATACTCCTCTTCCATCAGCCTCTTCTTCCAGGCAGCTGGCAACAGGACAAGAGGACATTGCCTCAAGCTGTGCCAGGGCAGGTTCAGGTAGACATGAGGAATTTTTTCCACTGAAAGGGTGGCTAAGCACTGACATAGGCTGCCCTGGGAGGTGGTGGAGTCACCATCCACGGAAGCGTTCGACAACTGACTGGACATGGTGTTTAGTGACACAGTTTAGTTGACATGGTGATGTTCAGTCAAAGGTTAGACTTAGTCTTGGAGGCTTTTTCCAACCTTAACAATTCTATGGTTCTATTCTATTCTAGGATTATTAAACACAGTTAGGAGTTGGTGAATTTATCTCTGCCTTTGTAAGGCTCTCCTTGCCAGCCTACACCTACAGACAGGGAAGTGCAAATACTATAATTATAAAGGCATGACAAAACTCACTCTTTAAAGTATTCAAAATTTTAAAAGTTTTTCCTTAGATCCTTCCTGCATTCTTCTCTAGTCAAAACAGTGTGTAATTAACACATAAGATGAAAAGAATCAGCAATGACTTTAGGGAATCAAGGAAATTATGTAATTTTACAGAGGACACTACAGTTTGTAGAGGGGAAATTAAAAACCAGAAAAATAAATTTGGATTTTATGGAAAGAAAAAATTCAGCTTGTAGTAATTTATTAACTTACTTTAGGTTATCATGTATTTTAGAATATACAGTCACTTAAAATATTAAATGGCATTATTCTGAGAAGTCGATTCAGGCATCATTCTTTTAATACAATGGGTCCCGTTACTACTTGCAGATTGAACTGTTGTACCTGAAATATTTTAAGTTTTTTTTAAGTAAGGGTGGTGTGGGAAGGAGGCTTCACTTATCAAAAGCAGTCACTGAGACTACATCCTATTCTTCTTAAAAATCTGTGAATGCTCAGAACAGAAACCTGGCGCTCAGACCAAAGTACTCTTCTACTGCATATCCTTCATCCTACAGAGAGCAATCAAACTTCAGAGTCAGCCAGCATGTGAAAACACAGATGATAATATAATCTGAATTTCATTTACTCACCAATGTTCCAAGTCCTTAGGTCTTGGTCAACCACTTCAGATGTCTGGCAATACCTAGAGAAATAATTGATGTAAAATGTAAGAAGGATACAGAGCCAGAAACATCAAAACAGTATTTATGATTAATATTGGTGGCTGGAATGGTAAAAACTGCTTGTAAGGGATTATATGCATGAGTAGCATTTCACTACCAGGACACTTCTGCTTGGCAAGGAATGCAACATTATAGACATCACTCCAACCACCAAGGAGCTAAGAAAAACCACAAACCACCAACTTGAGGAGAGCAGACTTTGGTCTCTTTAGAGATCTGTTTGGTGAAGTATCATGGGATAAAGAGCTGGACAGAAGAAAGGCCCAAGAAAACTCCCTAATATTCAAGGATCGCCTCCTCTGAGCTCAGAGGACTGTTGTTGCACACCAACAACAAGAAAGCCAGGCTGAAATGCCAGGAGGTCTGCATGGATGAACAAGAACTCCTGGGCAAAACCAAAAGGAAACCTAGAGAGGGTGGAAACAAGGATACGTAGCTTTGGAAGAATACAGCGGAATTGTCTGAGTAGTCAGGAATCAGGTTACAAAAGCTAAAGCTCCGACAGAATTAAACCTGATTAAGGACATCAAGGGCAACAAGAAAAGCTTCGCTAAGTATTTTGGCGATAAAAGGAAGACTGGGTAAAATGTGGGCCTTCTCTGGAAGGAAACTGGAGATGTGGTTCCCCAGGATATGGAGAAAGCAGACATACTCTACAACTTTTTTGTCTCAGCCTTCCCCAGTAAGTGCTGCAGCCACACTATCTTAGCCTTCTGCACCTGAGACAAAGAAATACTCAAGAGGGTCTGGTGAAGAATTACAAAGATCGCCACAGAATATCCTGAGCTGAAGGGAATCCATTAGATCATTGAGTCCTACTCCTGGCTCTACAGAGGACAACACCAGTACCTAAGAGCACTGTCCAAATGATTCTTGGGTTCTGGTAGGCTTGATGCTGTGATCACTTCCCTGGGGAGCCTGTTCCAGTGCCTGACAACCCTCTGGGTGAAGAACCTCTTCCTAGTCTCCAACCTAAACCACCTCTGATACTAGTCCTCAGGAAGATCTGACCCAGGAGACCAGGGTAAAGGAAATGTTAGAAAGACTTTCTGTTCCTCAAGGAGGATTGTATTAGAGACCACCTAGGCAAACTTGACAGACGTAAGTCCATGGGTCCTGACAGGATGTACCAAGAAGTGCTGAGAGAGCTGGTGCACACCACAGCAAAGCCACTTATGATGGAATAAAGTGTCATCCCAGTGTTCAACATGAGAAAGAATGAGACACCAGGGAACTACCAGTCAGTCAGTCTCACCTCAGCCTCTGAAAAGGTGATGGAGTACCTTATTCAGGAGGCCATCCCTATCCACACTGAGGACAAGAAGGTGATAAGAAGTGGTCAGCATGGATTCACTGTATTTAACTCATGCTTGACTAACCTGATTGCGTTCTCTGATGAAAACACTACCTGGATGGACAAGGGCAGAGCAATGGTCAGTGTCTATCTCAGCATCAGCAAGGCTTTCAACTCTGTGTCTCACAACACTCTCATAGGCAAACTCAAAGTGTGGGCTGGATGAGTGGACAGGGAGGTGCACTGAGAACTGTCTGAACAGCAGATCCCAGAGGGCTGAAATCAGTGGCATGGGATCTAGTTGGAGGCCTGTCAGGAGTGGTGTCCCCCAAGGTTCAGTACTAGGCCAGTATTGCTTACCTTGTTCATCAGTGTCTTTGATAAAGGGGCAGATGCCTCCTCAGCAAGTTCATGATGACACAGAGCTGGGAGAAGTGGCTGATACCCCAGAGGGCTGTGCAGCCCTTCAGAAGGACAACAGATTGGGAACATGGGTAGAGAAAAACTGTCTGAAATTCAACAAGGGCAAGTACAGGGTCCTGCAGCTGGGGAGGAATAACCCCCTGCACCAGCACAGGCTGGGGCTGACCTGCTGGAAAGCAGCTCTGTGGAGAAGGACCTGAGGGGTCCTGGTGGACAACAAGCTGTCCATGAGCCAGCAGGGAGGCCTCGTGGCCAGGCAGGCCAGTGGGATCCTGGGGTGCTTTAGAAAGAGCACGGAGAGCAGGTTGAGGGAGCTGATCCTGCCCCTCTACTCGGCCCTGGTGAGGCCACATCTGGAGTGCTGTGCCCAGTTCTGGGCTCCTCAGGACAAGAGAGACATGGAACTCATGCAGTGGGTCCAGCAGAGGGCTACAAAGATGATGAGGGGACTGGAGCAGCTCTCTTATGAGGAAAGACTGAGGGAACTGAGCCTATTCAGCCTTGAGAAGAGATGACTGAGAGGGAACCTCATTAATGCATGCATCTGCAGGGAAGGTGTCAAGAGCGTCGAGCCAGGCTCTCCCTGGTGGTTCTGAGCAATAGGACAAGAGGCAATGGACAGAAACTGGTACACAGGAGGTTCCGCAAGAATAGAAGGAAGAACTTCTTTACCACGCACTGGAACAGATCTCCCAGAGAAGTTCAGGAGTCTCCCTCACCAGGAATATTCAGGAAATGTCTGTACGCAATCCTGTGCAATGTGCTCTGGGACGACCCTGCTTGAGCAGGGAGGTTGGACCAGAGGACCTACTGTGGTCTTTCCCAACCTGACCCATTATGTGATTATGTGACCCTCTAACAGCCTTCCAGTACCTGAAGAGGGCCTGAAAGAAAGCAGGAGAGTGACTTTTTAGAAGGGCATCTAGTGATAGGACAGGGGTAGCAGCTTTAAACAGAGAGGGTAGGTTTAGACTAGATATAAGGAAGACATTCACTGTGGAGGTGGTGAGACACTGGAACAGGTTGCCCAGAGAAGCTGTAGATGTCCCAGCCCTGGCAGTTTTCAAAACCTGAATGAGCTTGGAGAAACCTGTCCTAGTGGAAGGTGCCCCTGCCCAGGTCAGGGGGCTGGAACTAGCTGACCTTTGAGGTCCCTTCCAACCCACACCATCCTATCATTCTGTGATTTTGTGATTCTATCAAGAAGTAAAACACAAACTAAGAATGCACAAATTGCATCTTTTTCTCTTCCTCTATTTTATTAATAAAGTATGCCAAGATCTGAAAAGGTATTGAAGATTATTTGTATACTATATTTCAATTTATAATAACACTTTAAAATCAGGTATGACTTTGGAGGAACTCCAAAAGTTCCTAAACCACTGGAAAAAAATCCCAAGCTATGTAGCACGTTCACCCCATAAACTTAAGAATTGCACCTCTGAATTCCTTCTGCCATCCTACTTCAAGGAATTAAGCAAGGCAAACATGAACTCCTGTACCTGATCTGGACTAATCCCTTGGACTGGGCACAGTTGCCTGAAATGGAGCTGGGGGTCTGGGCAGAAAGTGGGCTAAATATGAGCCAGGCAGCAAGGAAGGCCAAGAATATCCTGTAGGTATATATACACAGGCTAAGATCCCACTAATAAGCTATTATTCACCTTTAGCCATCAGTCCAGGAATACACATCTGGAACAGGCAATTCAGATTTTGACCCCCAGTACCAAAAAGCAATAAAGTGATAACAGTTACGTAAAGTTGATTCAACAATGCTGAAATACAAGATTTCCCACAGTAATAATAAATCCTGCATTTTTATACATTAATCAGGACAGGATATATGAAAAACCTACCCTTCCATAAAAGAACTAAGTGAGCCACAAGGTCAGTATACAAAAGGATGTCTTTATGAAGATAGTTTAACAACAGAAAAGCTAATGCAGGACTTCTAACAAAGTGCGCTGCTGAGGATAGATGAAAGTGAACTGGGAACACTGCGAAGTCAAACACAGCTTAAGGTGGCCTCTGAATTTCTGACACATAAAATATTTCTCTAGAAAAAGCACCAAACCAAAACCCAAAAACAACCCACCAAAAAACAATCGACTGGACCAATGAGCTGTGATTACTCCAACTTTTCTGCCTCAAAAACTTATCACGGCGATGAAAATACAGCAGTGGCAGCAGAGACAAGCTGTACAAGAGCCTTCTCTCACAAAGCTACCCACCTGCCAAAGGCAATGATCTTCACCTGCACAGAAGAAACTAAAAAAACAAATTTAAAAATTTAAAGGAGAGTAAGTACTATGTTAAAAAACAAGTCTTCTTTTTGCCACTACATTTGTGACCAAGCTAACAAGAAGAAACCTCTACCTGCCTTCCATTACCCCATCACCACATAGTCAGTGCACACTTCCCTTATGCTGCAGATGGTCAAACCCTTCCAAAAAAATCAGAATGAGAAAAACACATGTATGCTCTCATTCTTCCTCTCAGGAGCTCTCACAAATTTTGCAATACCTCAGATGGATTTCTACAGCAGTTGGCAAAAATACATAAAATCTGTTTCTTTCTTTCTACTCAACTAGCTGTAAATTTGGTTGCATTAGTCCCACCACTTCCAGAAAAGGTGAAAACACTACATTCTTCGTTTTTGCCTCCTTTCTTATTTGCAAGGGAGAAATGTTTTTGTATAATTCAGAGAGAAAGAGTCTATATACCAAGTAAAGCCATTGATTTCAAGTTGTTTCTTTTTTATTTAGTTAACACGAGAATCAAATAGGCTGATCACTGTTAAGAGAACACAGCTAGTTTGATAATATTCCCATGTCACATACCCTGTCTTTGTACACAATAGGAATCGGGTACACTTAGGCTACCCAGATCAAATACAAAAAAGAATACAGATATATCCGCTGTATCTTAAAACATTCCTTTCAAGTAGCTTTTTCTTCAGATATACTACTGTGTGATACTTCCACGTATTATCTAACACCAATTACTCAAATCAAAGAAATATTTACTTACTTCAGGAAGGTTTGTATGACCAATTATGTTGCTATGGATAAAAATAAGGCATTCAATGGATTCTTTGTCTTTTGCTATTAATGCAGAACAACATAAAACAAAATTTAAAAATAAAAGAAAGACTATTTCATAGACGTCATCAGGGCTACCTCCAGAAAAAAAACCAGCAAAACAAGAAGGGGAAAGTATTTTCTTTAGGGATATACTGCTAGAAGGTTAAAACAAATCCAACAAATAAAACCAACCTCTAAATTAATTACAATGTCAAATACTGCAGGAAACTAACAGCTCAAGATATAAAACATGATTTTTAAAACATTTTTTCTCATGCTCATTATTCTCTGTTTCATATAAATCCACAGAAGACAAAATTTCCAGGTTTTACTTTTTGTATTTTCTAATTAATTTGTTCAATCTAGAAGATCATGCTACATATCTGTACATATGTAATTTAAAGCAAATTTAAAAGGGCCATATAGAGCAACTTCATTTGCAAGTTATTTCAATGAGAACAAAAGGAAAAAATCTTACTTTTTTACACTACAAAAAGTATTTTACCCAGATGCACCTGCCCTGAAATTTACACCTAATAAAAGCCAGATGTACTTCTAATACCTGCTCTTAATGCATGTTTTCCCACTGCACCACCTTAATCAAGAAAGCAGCACAGCATAGTTTTACACATCATTAAAATGTTTAAACCAAATATTGCATTTTTATAATCCTAGCAGTTCTCACAAAACGAAGCAGAATAAATACAGAAGCATTAAGAGACCTGCACTATGACCAACTCTCTTAGCCTGTTACCTAATACAATATCATCTGAGTAGTAAGTTAATCAACTTAGATTTCTTAATCAAGCCAGTCATTACCAATCAAAGCAAAAGATATGCAAATTTATTTTTAGTAAAGTTATTATCTAAAATTAGTTTTGGCTTCTAAGGTTTGTTTTAGCTAAGCATAAAACTTTATTTGAAGCTAGTAATATGGAGCATCAGCCAGAAACCAGACCCCACATTCACTGAAATCAGTGGGAGCTCTTATCTTTAGTGTTATCCATGAGGTTAAAGACATAAATTGTTTACTTTAAAGGCGTTGTAAAAGCACTTAACAAGTTCACTTTACAAACATGCTTTTTGAGTTACATCTCTGTATTAGAGAGACTGTAAAGCAGAGGAGTAAGTGCTCCTCCCACAGCTGCACCATCAGGTATACCACAGCCATCTCATAGGTCTTGTTCCGTCAATGCCAACTCAAGGCAGCCAAAGCTTTTCAGCAGTACCCACAGTAAGTATAGCCACTGAAGCCACTGAAATTGTTCCTTGCTCCAGTTTGGCCACAAAGCTGCCTTAGGTGGCTGTAACTTGGCCACCACAGAGAGGAACCAGAGAAGAGGTGATTTGAGAAAGCTCAGCGATGTGCTGCTGGCACGGATGGTGAGAGAAGCAGGTCCATGGACAACCTGGTAAGCACGTAGGCTCCAGGCCAACATCACAGCAGCTGGGACCAGAACAGGCTGGTAGCCCAGCTCCAGCATGGATTGATGGCACCAGGCTGGGCTAACACACACTTCTGAGCCCTCATGTAAGAGCATGGGTAGGACCCAGAAGAGGCTGAAGCTCATTAATGCCCATAAGCCCTGACATGGGGTTGGTAATTAAATTATCTAACCATTGTCATGCTCCTCACCAATAAGCTAGAATCGCTTGGCAAGTTCAGGCTATTCTTCCTAAATGTCACTGGCTTAATAAATAACAGCTACTGACGAGTATTATTAGCATTCAAATTATTGCTCCCAGATTACGACATGCTGGCCTGTGAAACACTAAGTTTACAAACAAAGCTGTCTGCTGGCAGAAGTGGAAAATAATGTCTCCAAGCGATACAGCTGTCTTTTCCTGAAGGTCTAGAGATGGCAGCTCTGGAGTTTTGTTAGGGCACAAGCAATGACATACCATTTGACTTAATCAGTAGATAGCTTGAGCCTGTTGCAGAAAGCTTAAGAGCTATCCTATCATGGTGTTCTGAAGAAAAAAAGACTTCTATCTTACCCACCCACACAAGGTCTTTAAACCAACAGCTGCAGGGTTTGTTTAGTTTTCAATCCCACACCTCCTTCACAGGCCAAAGTTACAGCCAGAGCACTATCCTGGGGACACAAGCTGTGATTATTACAAATCTACGAAATAATCATTAAAATCTCCAAATTGCATGATGACGTTCCTGCATTATCTGGTAATCCTGCACCACAACTGAATTAGGAACCTGTTTGTTTTGTGGTTTCAACGTAAACAAACAAAAACAACAACAAACAAACAAACAAAACAACAAAAACAACAACAACAAAAAACCAACCAACAAACAAACAAAAAAAAGGCAGCTTTAAGTACAATCCTCCTCTCCCTTCCAAAGAAAAGTAGACCAAATTTAACACTCAAACTTCCTTTACATTTAAGACAGGCTATCTAACAAAGCAACCAAACACAGAAGACCTAGGGACTGTCTTATTAAGATACTAACTTAAGACACAGCTGATCAGAGTCCTCAAAATACAAATTCAAACTTCTCCGTAGTGTCAGGAAAACAAAATTTTTCTAGCTCTGGAGAACATCCTGCCGTTCCTACAGACTTCTGAAAGTCCTGAGCCATCTCCACACAGCAAGTTTTTCTGACACAAGCTTACAAACCCACAAAGAGACTCTTTTCTGATGTAAACCCAAGGAAGGGGAAATGAGCTAGCCACTGCTTGCTAAGAGTTAAAAGGCAGTTAAAGTTTGCAGATGGAAGAATTATCTAGCCCCAGGGATGGTGGGAATTGAGCAGCAACTAAAAAATATGTTAATTCTGGCTTTGTATACCACAAAGATACTTTCCTTTGCCTTTCCAATTATTGTAATGTTAAGCTTTTTCTGGAGCATACTTGCTTAAACACTGCTAGAGAAACAATCTTTCCAGAAAATTTCGTGGTGGTACATTAAGTGGAAAGTCTGGGTTTAGCTTTTCCTGAAGCTGATAATGTCCTCTGAAGATTGTCACAGCACACATTTTGTAAGAAGTTCTAAGTATTCTTCAAACTTCTTTATTCTTTAAATAATTTTTTTAATCTATTTCTGAGTAAAACTGAGATATAAATTCTTGGCAAGAATGAGCTTCTAGTGATAGCATTTGATTTGATTTGATTTGATAGGTCTAGATTTGATAGACCTACTCTTTTTACTCCCTATTATCTCAACATAAATATACACACACACAAAGAGGACAATCACATTAAAAAAGGTCCCCTGATACAGAGGGCAAAAAGACCACTCTGCTTTTCTCCTCACTTTCAAGATTATGTTAATATTCTTTAAAAAGACATACTGATTATTGCCTTTACCACTTACTGAATAAAGGTACTTGCAGGCTGGAGTGTCATAGGCCAACTTCAGGATCAAATAAAGGGCTTACAGAATAATCCATGAAGGATTCAATTCAAATAGGAATGTCTGGTGCAAGGTGGAGAAGAGAACTTAACTTTTCTTTTCCTGTCTTCACCAGCTGAGGGTAAAAATGACTGTTGCCTTTGGTGGCACATTCCAACATGTATAATTCTAACTACAAGTAACTGAATATAATTTTTAGTCAAACATATTTCCCTGGAATATGCATTCTTAAACTTCCTCCTTCCTTATCTTCTATCACTGACTAACCTTCACATTCCCAAAGGTAGGTCGTGCAAGACTGTTGTAAGATTCTTTTCTGAAACTCATGAGAGGGTGTTTGCCTCATCCAAACTTTTAAGTCCAATGCAAAAACTTTTTGAAGTCTTCTCCTTTAACTTTTATCAACAACTGTGGGAGTGAAGCAAGAGTCTTTGTTTTCCTTATGTCTCCAGTTGATGGTGATATGAATGAATTCACTTAACTTGGGCTTGTTCTAGAACTTTAAAAAACCCTGCTGTACTTTCTCATCAAATACCTTCTCATTAAACCATTACCTGCTAAATTAAAACAATGAATTAGGAATTTAACAAACAAAACAAACAAACAAACAAAAAAGACCTTACTTTCAGTTCAGATGGTATTCTCCACCAGAAAATTTTAAAGTTTACTGGTAGCTTGAATTCCTAAAGAATGGTATTTTAATATACATATATTGCTTAGGGAAGAATAAAACCCTTAGAAGCATCTCACAACTGATCTTGAGCCTGTTGGACAATAGCTCTAACACAACATGGAGGCAATGAATGTCAGTATAACAGTGGAATATATCAGTTATCATCAACCCAAAGGGACAGTATTACCAGCTGCTGAAAACTGCAGTGAGGTTTTACTTTGAACACTACAAAGAATTCCTATAATCCACAAGTGAAGGGAAGACATCCAAGTTGGATTAAGAACATGAAAGGAATTCTGTACAGATCAAGAAAGGAGAGCTAAGAAAAGATAAGAGCTCTTCCCTTCTTTAGCCTGACAAGATGGTGACAAAAAGGGAACTAGTTACTATAGGCAGCTAAATAGCAAGAAGAAACACTTAAATTGAAAGCCAACATGGCAGCAGGAACAAAATAACCATAAATTGACTGTAAACATACTTAAGATGCAGCCTAAGCGACCATTTCTAAACCATCTGAAAGACCAAGATTCAGCAACAGCCTGCCGAGAACAAAAGCAGAGGTAAGAAAGTTCTCTAATTTTAAGTCAGAGGTTGATGACATGATGAAACAAATTGCACACAACCTGACTGCCTGTAATAAAAGGGAACAACCTCCATTACAGAGGTCTTCTCATCCAACGATGTGTACACTTTAAGTAAACTGGCATACCTTCCAATCGCCTCTCAGAAAGTAAATATTAAACAACTTAAAGCCATCCCAAACCCCGCTGTTAAAATCAAAACACACATTCTAAGCTCATTTAAAATATTCTCAGAGTATTAAACATCAAAAATGCAGTTTCTTGTTGAGTTTTAACTAGCATCTTACAGAAATATAGTCTGTATCCCATGCTTTTGATTATTAAAGGCAGAAAACAACTGCATTTATTAAGTCTTGATAATGCACACAAGGTCCGCATCAACTACATTCAGAAAGTCATGTTTAAAGAACATGAAATACTTAGCCACTTATGTAATTCTAGACAAAGACTAGAAAACAAGACATGGGGGTATAAAGATATTTATTTTGAATGTTATTATCTCTTTTTTTCTTTTGCAAAGCATATAAACAAAGTAATATCCATGAAAGAAAGTTATTTTGAAAGAAAACATGAAAAACTAAGGTCACACAGACCTCCCCAAAAACAAAGAAAAGGAAGAAATTGGTCACTTCAGAGAGTACAAGCAAAACAGCCCCAGGAAATCCATATGAAAGATTTTTTAAAGAATACATAAACTCTTCTATAACCTTCACAGTTCTCTCCAGAAGTCAAGCTAAGAGACAACATGTCTCTGGAACATAATAAATATTACAGAAAGTTCCTTCTGTTCTCTACACCTCTCAACACACTGTATTTGCTATTTTAGTAAGAATTAACATTTTAATTGGCTTTGGCCATTTGCTTAGTACCAGAATAAACAAAATGATGAGTGTGCAAAGTGATAAGTTAAGGAACAGCCAATGAGGCAGTTAGATGGAGAAGTCCTAGGGAGGCAGGAAAATGCTTCACTACTAATTTCCTCATGCCCTATCTCATGTTTGGTCAGCAATTCAAGTCAAAAGCCACCTGCAGCCAAATTTACAGCCTTTTAACACTGTGGTATAATATGATAAGGCAAATTTAAAAAGTTTCAAGGAACTACTATAAACCCTGCAACAAGACATACTCTTGCCTGCTAATCAAGTTAATCAAATTTAAGACACAATAAATTTGTTAGAATCTCTCTTCACATCCCCAACCTCTTTTTTTTTTTATTTTGTAGGTTCACAACAGCAGATTATTTCAGGCTACACATATGAAATCAAATAACTGAAAATAATGATATACATGTAAACTACACATTTTAACAACATTTTCAATTCTGCAACACCAGAAAATGCAGAGTCCTACTAGTAGGCACTATTTTTCAAGACCTATACATACTTCAGTGAGGGCAATCATACTCAGAACATGAATAGCCCTTTTTCCATGAGTTTTCTTATCAATGGAAAAAATACTTCCAAGAACAAGAACCCAGCAGTTCCTTCAGTCTCAATGACTGTCTAATGCACTGATTCAAAACAATAATTCTGTAAAGTTGAAGTTCTGAGTTCCAGAGTCCCTATATACTAATCTGTTCTCTTCCAAAACTAGCTTTCTGAAATTGCATGGAGTCTTTCTAAGTGACTTTTGCAGGGAAGGCTGAGGTTTAGAACAGAATATGAATAGATTTTCTGACATAATTGCTTTCTTATGTTTTTCCAGCAATTGAACATGGATTTTAAATTACTTGCAAACAAAGCTGGCTGGTCTAAATAATTGGTTTTGAAAGCACATTGATGATATGAAGCTACTTTACTCAATATCAGCATCAAAAATACTCTCAAATAAAAGACATTACACACAATCTTCCTTTTGTATTCACATACATAATATATTCCAGCTCTATTCAGGTGGTCCCCTGAGGTTTTGTCTCTCTAGAAAGAGTTAAATATCTGAAACAGACCCTTGTCTTGTTCATATATTATTACTGTTTTGAAAGTACTGTTTAGAGCACAAAGAATAAGAAAAATGCAAATTCTCCACTCCATGCTCTGCTAACAAAGCATCCAATCAGTTTCCACTGAGGTCCAGTTCATTTTGTGTCCACATGTAAGTGATTAACAGTGCATTGTTTGAAACTTAATTCCACATCTGTTCTTCTGTGGGACTTGGAAAACAGATGAAGTTTTCTGACAATTGTTTGCAGAGTAGATAATCGCAAGCATGTGTAATAGTATCCCAAAGTGCTAGGGGAAAACACCATGAGTCTAAGAAGCTTTTTTTTCCAGAATGTTTTTGTTTCTTTTCTAAGCAAGATAAAAAAATAAGATACTTTCAGATGGAAATGATTAATAAATGCTTAAGAAATCATAGAATATAACTGAAAAGGCAAAGCGAAATCCAGATTTTCTTCCTAAAGGCCATCATTTCATGTTCCAGTAGTTTACCCAGAGAGCAAAAATCCATTTTATGGCCTGTCAGGTAACTTTCAGAAGTTATGCAGAAGTGGCTAAATCCCACAGAACTACAACACAGAAATCATGGATCTCTGCAGTTGTGAAAGAACATTCCAGGCTGTAACAGTATGACAGTCAGCATCTTTTGAACAGATCACAGATTTAAGTGATAAGGATTTTTTTCTTTTGATCTCTATAAACTGCTGATAAGCACAGAAAGGAAGACTAGATAGCAACTCTTCACTGTGTTTGCCAATGCAAGTGCAGACAGCCTGAAAGCATATTGGGATACGTTAGGCTCAAAAAAGCACTTTTGCCACGCAAGATGCAGCTATGCTGAGGAATTCTGCCATAGTTTGCTGTGGATACTAAATTCCACATCTGCTCAAAAAATAATGGGATAAATTAATGAAGAAGCGATCCACAGACAGACATTAAATGAAACAACTGCCTCCTTTGGCTCAGTAAGTCCTCAAGATACAGAACAGTGGAAAACTATGAAAACACCAGTGCAATTTTTTTCAGTATTTTAGGCCACTGGCTATTACTAAGTAGCTCTGGTTAACTATTTTATTTATGGCCTTATGATACTACCTTGAACCTTTGTATGATCTCCACATGTAACAAGTGAAAGAATGACACTATCTATAGTGATTGAGAAAAATTCACAGCAAGGGCTCAGAGTAGATGGAAGACACTGCTTCTACAAATTTTATTTTAATTGATTCTAGGATTAAAGTAATTATTAGGATATATGAGGATACCTCAGAGAAAGGCCAAAATTTCAGTTCAGTCACACCAAACTGATGCCTCAGTCAAAGAAACCAGATAACTGCTGCCAAGTGCTACAAAGGCACTGTGAACTTTCCAGCACTTGGTGCTCTCTTAGAATGATAGATGCCTATGGTTATCTCACCCTGAAAGAGGTGTTTTCAAACTTTCCTCCACATCCATTAAGGTTAGAAATATGGACAATAACAGAAGCCCAATAAACAAACAAACAAATAAACAAAAAAAAAAAAAAAAAAACCACAAAAAAAAAATCCCCCCAAAAAACCCCAAACAAAACCACACACCTAACCAAAACACTTTATTTGTAAAATGAGAGGTGCCATTATTTCAAATTCTGTTGCACAACACATGTGGACATTCACACCCCCTTGGTACTGGCAATAGTGGAAACCAGCTTACACCTGGGTAGTATCATGTGGCCAGCACTGAAACACAGTGTCACCCTGGACAGACTAGATGAAGAACATAAATGAGAACCAGATAAACTTCATAGAAGAAAAATGGAGAAAATGTGCAGAAGAAATCAAATAGCAGAATGCTAATAATTTGTGTAAAAAGAAACTATTCCAATAAGGGAAAAAAATAATCTGTCTTCTACAGACAAGGACAGTGATGGGTTCTAAAAGTATTCTTCTCAGCAAAATTGTCAACCTTACTTAATTAGGACTTCTATTTAAAATGCATAAGATAACCAATTACATAAATGAGAAAGGCAGAGAGAGGATCCACTGCATATGAAAATTTGGGATTTCCAACTTCATTATGTAACTTAGAGAATATAAAAAAGGGAAGACTTACAATGCAGAGCATGTGATCAGACAGCATTGTGCTTTGAAAGAAATGTTCCTCACAAATCTGAAGTAAAGTCACTGAAACATTAAAAGGATAAATAATACAGCTTGGCAAAAAATTAAAATGCAACAGATATTCTTATTTATATAGAAAAGGTAGGTAGGTTATGCAGACACAATTAGCATACCCATCAACAAATTGAACATAAAAATGACTTTGAGTTTTATTATTTTAAAAGTAAATCATTTTTATGTAAAGAGTTTCCAAAGGTTCCCTGAGGGAAGGTTAGAAAAGTCATTAACTGTCTGCAGAGAAAAGTAGGTGAACACACAGTTCCCTCCTGCACACACAACCCTGCTGATGCCAGGACAGCACTGAAACTAAGCATCCATGCTGCTGAGTTATGCACCAGTCCCATGCAAATCCACTTACTTCAAATATTAGGAAATGCCTTTTATTCCACATGCTGTGGGCACTGAAAGAAAGTTTTTGGGTTTGTTTTTTTTGTTGTTGTTTTGTGGTTGTTTGTTTGTTTGTTTTTTTCTGGAGTAGCCTCTGACAATTTCCTAAAACACTACAGCATACATATACACATACATGTATATATACATATATATACGTGTATATACAAAAAGAAAAAAAAAATACGCATCCCCATATTTATAGACAAAAGACTACAAACATACCTAAAGACTGTTATAGGGCTTTTCTCTGTTGTACCGAAAAGCTAAATGAAATTCAATACATACAGGAGTCCCATGGGTCTCCTCCACTTTGTCCTTCTGTATTTGTACTAAAAGCTTGTCTGGAGTCTCTCCCTCAAGGCATCTGGAGTTGACACTTCTCTTATTTATCCAGCTAAAGAATGGTCCCCTGCTTCTTCCCTGCCAATACCATGAAGAATTTAATGTATCAGCAGGGACTTGAAGCTTGAAACTCGATCCAGTATTTTCACAGAACGATTCACAGACTTGCACTGACTTTTCTGACTTAAGAGCAAAGGGTTTCCATACAGCAATCTGGGGCTAGATTAATCCACTCATGGTTCAATCCATGGGGGAGGGAGGAAGAGGACCATAGCATGTAGTTAACAAATTGATTTTAACATATTGAGACAGAAATTCCTAATAGTGCCCATTTATACCTTCTTAAAAAAGATCACAGCAGCTACTTAATGTCTCCCATGAAATAAGGAAGGATGAACACAAAGCAATAGAGAGCAAATTAAGGAAATAAAATGGGAACCAAGAAAAAAGTCTGGTTTTACTTTACATGTGGGAGGACAGTGGTTTGGAACTTAATTTTACTCTATACCAATACCCTGGATAACAAGGAAGGAAAATCAAAGGAAAACTTGGATCAAAGGAACATTTATGTGCAAAGCCGAACTGATTCCCCTTCTCATAAGTAAACAACATGACAGATACTCAACACAAAGGAGATGCTATTCTATCACAAAGGAATTTGTCACATGCTCAACAACACCTTCACTTTTATTATATCAACAAGTAAACAAAGCAACTAATTATTCTGTTACTCCTTTTGAGAATGGACTGTTTTGTGCTTGCTGTTACTCTGACTTTGAAAAATTGCTTCCTTTTGCAAAATGACATCTTCAGTTTCTTTGAAACTTAAAATGTCTTCCATTCATCAGCCAAGCATCCACGTGTACAAAACATGGAATTCACTTATACTGAAAAGCCATATCCAAAGATAAAAAGATAGCTCTCAAAGATGAAAAGAAGCAATAAAAAAGACCATGATGATTAAATAAATTCATTTCTTTAACTTTTTTTTTTTTGGTAACCAGAAATCAGACAAAACTGCTATTCATCTATATCATGTCTTAAATACTATGAAGTCTCAAAAAATCTTCAACATCCTTTAAATGTCCAGGGCATCTGCTGTTAAGGTACTAAAATCTGTTTTCATCTTCCAAATTATGTATCAAAGTCAAAAACATATTTCAGAGAGTTGGGATTTATACATTCCAATCTTTGATTTATCAGAATATTTGATATAAGAAAGAAGCAGATTGTTATAGAGAGCAATCCAGAAGCACATCAGAAAATAAATTCATTGTATGAAAAAACCCTTGGTTTGCAAATAATGATGCATTCACAAAAATCACAGAGTAACAGGATTGTCTGGGTTGGAAGGTACCTCTGGATATCCTCTAGTCCAACTTTCCTGCCAAGGCAGGGTCACTTGGAGCAGAGGACACAGACATTCAGCCAGGTGGGTTTTGAATGTGTACAGAGAGGGAGACTCCGTAACCCCTCCGATCAGCGTGTTCCAGTGCTCTGCTACCCTCAGTGTGAAGGTGGTGTTGAGGTGGAACTTCTTGTGGTTTAGTTTATGGCCATTTCTCTTCGTCCTGTTGCTGGGCACCACTGAAAATGGTCTGGCACCCACTTTTGAGATATTTATATGCATAAATGAGATCCTATCTCAGTCTTCTCCAGACTAAACAGGCCCAGCACTAACAGTCTCTTTTCATATGAGAGAGGCTCCAGAGTCTCTCATCATCTTTGTGGCCTCTGCTAGAGGATGGTCACTTAGGAAGGATGTCAGAAACATGAGCTGCATGTAACAGAAAGACGGTTTCCACTATCACTAAAATATATGTCTGTACAAGTCATAGGCAGCATAGTTTGCTTCATAATCACTGAGTGCCCAAAACACACACCAATACATTAGAATAAACACCAAAGTTTCTGCAACTTTTTTACATTTTCTGGGAACAAAATTCATCCAGCTAAGTCCATTTAGGATTGTGCACTCACTTTCAGCGTTCCAGCTTCCAAAATTGCAAGACATCTAGAGGAAATGCTACTTACAAAAATTCAGTCAATTAACAGTACCCATCCTTTCTTTGTCTTCTGAGTACTGTGTCTTTGCAGTCTTTCAGAACTTACGGAAACTTCAGAACTTAGAAATAGGAGGGAGAATGACTTTTTACACAGGCACATAATAATAGGGCAAGGAAACAGTTTTAAACTAAAAGGGGAAAAGTTCAGATTTGACATAAGGAAGAAATTCTTTACTGGGAGGGTGGTGAAGCACTGAATGCTGCTTCATTTTCTCTAATCATCGTTATTTTTTTCTAAGTAATACAATGTGTCTGTGATTACACTACAGTCAAGCTCCAAAAATAGTTATATGTGGTTTTAAAAGCCTAATCAGGGAAACCTATTACTCTGGTCTGCCCTTCTTAGTCAAATACTTTATTCCCACACCATAGTCTGGTTGAATGGCAAAGTCCTGCTTATTGAGAACTTTTTAGAGTTTTGTTTAATGTCTTCTCACATTCAAAGAACTGAACTGCTGAGGCAAGAAACTGCTAAAGAGTGAAAACAATGAACAACCCAACTGGTGCTGTTTGCAAATTAACCCAGATGCTATTCTGGATCTTCACACCTGAACAGTGATCCAACACGAAAAAGAGAAGCTAAAGACCTTCGTGACAGCAAATATGTGGCTGGAGATGAAGACAAAAATACCTTTCAGACAGATAAAATGTTAATTGCAGTACTAAAGAACCTGTGGCCAAAGAACTCCTCACCTCCACACCAACAGTCCAGACACTGACAAAAATTCCATTATATTTCCTTTCAGCTTTATGAAAAACCTCCATTTATTTGCAAATCTTCTCTTAGCCTGATAGGGATGCAAATCCCATTTTTCTGTCTGTATGTAGGACAACTTTGTTCAAAACTTCTTTTAAACTTTAACTTTGGACTAATATTTTTCAATTTCTGGTCCTGATTATCTAAAGTGGAAATGGCCTAAATCTTTAGAAAAATTATTTTTTAAAAAGAAAATACAATAGGAAGGAAAAATACAGTGGAGGTGGGAGAATATGCTTTAATTACTCATAAAGGTAAAGAGAAGCAACAATCCTTCTCTTTAGATCCCCTTTATGTTAATGTCTGTATAAAACAAATGGGATGCTTTTGACTAGATTATAACAAAAAAGTCCAAGGCATAAGACAATAATTATGCCTAATGCTTTCAGCAGATAAAGCAACAACTTTGAGATTTGCACAGGGAAGTTGTGCAGGAAACCACAGGGGCAAAATAAATTTTAAATATTCCTACAAAACAAACAAAAAAAAACTTTCATGGCATCTTGCTATGCTTTCTTTATGCAGCAGTCAAGTATGACTTTTATGCCACCATTAACATAAGTAATAAACAGTAGGAACTGATATTTAAGGCTATCGCTTTAAGTGTAAGAAAATATTAAACTTCTACTAGTGCTTTTTCATATAGATGCTCTTTGAGAAAAACAGCTCTCTAGAAATGAGTTTTGTGCAGTAAAGAGATGAAAGAGTCTCCTTAAGAGGAAGAACAAAAAAACCCAAACCCTTTAGTCCTTTATAGTTTATATTGCTTATTGTAAATATAGGTTGTATAAATTGCTACTACTTAAAGTAAAACATTAATGTCCAAGGAAAAGTATGAAGTACAGACTTCCTACCTTTAAGTGTTTTGGGTAAGTAATTACATGGTACCAAACAGCTTTTAAATTCAGTATTTCTACCCATTTACAAAGCAAATAAATTTCTCTATTCAGTCAACACAATATCGGTGAATTAAGAATATTTTCCTGGTTCAATACAATGTTAATAGGATTTCCATTTGTTTCCTGTTTGAATTTCAAGAAAGGGTTTCTGATAAATGCATCTTTGTTATTCCTATTATCCCCCCAAAAGTTAGGGATTTATGTTTGCCAGACCCTCATGCATCTAAGTAGCTCTATTCACACACCTAAAGCTGGAAAAATCCACCTAGCTGAGATGGTCTGATGTGCGTATAGTTCATTTTATGAGTTAAGCACTTTAACTTCCCACCAAGTGTTTTCATTTTCTTTTTTTCTAAATTCACAGTCACACAAACTATACTGCAAAATCAATCGCAACCTGCTACCTCAGTAATTTTAAAAGTACACTTTGCTCCAGGATACTATACTAGTGAATTAAAACTGGTTTAAAACCAGCATACTTGCACCTAGTGCATTGCCTTTTAGGGACACACATACCAGGTTAAATTAGTGATACTAGGTCAGCTTGTAGCAATTTCCTGTCTCACATCCACCACGCCCCCCGACACAAATAAAAAACTCAAATGTTTAAATCAAGATGAGATCCACAGAGAGGTCTGCCATTGTTCAGTGTTTAAGGCCATAAGAAAAACCTCTGTTCCAGAGGTGAGATGTCCACACTCTTCCCCTTAAGTGCAAATAATGAAATCAAGGCTGGCAACACCTTCCCCATCCCACAGGGAGGGCTGAGCTCCCACCTGTGCAATGACACAGATCCAGCAGGACCAGAGAGGGTGGCTGTATGCTGGTGACTGGCCAGATCCAGCCCCTCTGGCCAGGAGAGGTGGGACAATTTGAACGACCTTTCAGTGAGGACAGAAAGCCATCTTCACAACCAAGTGCCCTCATGATTTGTTTACCACATAGACAGGGAGCAGAACAGCATGTTAATACTCCAGTAATTTTTTTTCCCCTTGTCAAAAAAAGGAATGTAACAATTTAGCTTTAGGAAATGGTTCCAGTTCAGGAACCTCCCTCCCACTCAAGTGAAGGGTGGGACCTTTATGGGGACAGGTTTCTTCTCCTAAACATCCTTACCACGGGCCATTTGCTCCTCAAGGAAGTGCAGTGTCTGAAACACACTTATGTAGTTTCACCCAGGATTTAACATCTTTGCTCCCTGAGGCAAGGAAGAAACATACAGACCTACATTTAAAAAATTTACTTAAAAAAATTTAAACACATTCTAATTTCACAGAACTATTACAGGCTATACAGACAGCTTGCTGCCTCTTGTTCCCTCTGTACCTGAAAGTATGTAGGGATCAGATCAAGAAATTCATGCATAGCCCAAATGCCTTGCATGCAAGCACTGCCTGCTTTTTCAAAGCTTTCATTTTGCCTTCCAACCAGTCTCCTTCAGCCGTGTTTGGCCCCTCAGCTACAATATCTCTGTTGCCTCCAACAGCTGTTCTCTCTCTCCATTCTGACAACTCTCCCTTCACAACCCATTCCACCACAGTTTTTAGAGGGCTGTACCAGTGGTTCTTATCTTTGCTCTCTTTCCTGTGGAAACTAAAACTTCTGGAAACTTTAGGACTCTAAACAGCAGCAAAGGAAACTAGTTTTATCTAGTGTGCAATTCTTCCTTCACTCTGACTACTAGGAGCTGCTGGATTCAGCAGCTTACCTAACTCAAAGACTTCCACCCCAGTCCCCTTGCAGAATCAACATACAGAAAGGAGACATAAAAATAGTTACAAAGTTTTCTAATATAATCTTTAAATTGCATCTAGGCAAGTTCCCCAATAATTTATAAACTCTACTGTCCAATTTTAAATCTTAATAGTTTCAAAGTTACAATAAAGGGAGGGAGGATATGTGTTGCTCTTTTACTTTCATAGCAGTTTTAACCTCTGTTCAAATGTATGTTCAGAAAACAAAGGGCTTAGCTAAAGCTTACATTTTCTAGAGAATTATTTTTAGCTTGCTTAACATTGAAGGAATTCACTACAAGCTCCCCACAGCATGGAACAACGTTCCCACCAGTCTCTCTGTTACAAATTAATGAAAAGCTGACTGCTCATTCTCTGCCTAAAGGCATCTACCATGCATCATAAATTTCAGTCATGGGCACTGAGGAGCAGATCAGGGTACAACCTTACCCCAACAGTCCAAAGGAAACCCTCCACATTTATTGCAGCAAGGTATCTTGAGCCTTCTATGCAATTAATTCTCATACACCTCTCATTACCAGACTTCTCCAAAATCATCACATGTTCAGAAAAAACTGACAAGCTCCCTGATCCTCTTTAAAGAACAGTATGCAGGACAATCATATGTATTTTTTAAAACCACACTCCACCATTGAAATGTCATGTTGAGTCTGAAGGAAAACAAGAATGAAGCTTTTGCAAAATTTCATCAAAAAGACTCTGCAGTGATCTTTCCATTAAAAGCCCTGCTCTAAACAAAACCTATGAAGCATTTTAGCTGTGTACTTTGGAAAAATGCCCAGAGAAAAGGCTACAAAGATCCCCCCACCCAAACCATTGCTGACTGCTATTTATCAACAGTAAAGCAAGTATAAAATTATAAAACTAAATCACTTGCCTACACAAAAAAAAACCCAACAAACCATAAACTCTAAAGGAACAACAAAAAATGTTACATATTGTAATTAAATTTTGAAAAGTGCTAAATACTTCTTTAATTCAACTGTTCCTGTTTTTGTCACTGTAACTTTAAGCTTTTACTGAATGACTTAGTTTCGAAACAAAAACATATTTATATATACTATTTTAGTATCACAATGAATTTGACCTTTCAAGCCCTGTTAGCCAGAATTTTCTGTTTCTAAAGAAAAGGAACATTTTACAATTAAAAACTGAGTCAATGTATTGTAACAGTCTAGCTTAAACACAGTATGAATTATTAGATAATACTAAAAGCCATTTATTTTTCAAACCCAAGTTTTAGCTCATCATTTATGATCACCAGGTTAAAAACAATTAGTCCACCTGTCAAGACCCATGGTTTGTTTTTGACCTCTGTAACTCAAAACAATATTGACAAATGTGCAGAGGAAAAATCCATAAAACATTTCCCCTTAATTTTATGTTAAGTATTTCATAGCAAGCCACATATTTGTCCCTTCTTTTGCCTTCTAACCTGGTCTATTCTGCTCTCCAGCCAGCTTTCCCCAAAGTTCTTCCAGGTAAGCAGCTCCAAGTTAACACAACATAGATGATCACATGCTGAGTACAAACTCGTAACTTTACTAGCATAGAGCTGCAACCCCGCATACATGGTGTCTTTCACGTGACAGAACACACAGTAAAGACAGATGAGTCATCCATCCAATCCTTCTCACTGCTAAGGCTCCAAATACAATATATGAAGAAATCACACAAAACAAAGAGAGCTGTTTCATCGAGTTTTGAAGGGGTGAAGTCTGAATTATTTTAGTTAAAATTTATAGTGTTTGTCTGGTAGTGAAAAACTTGCATCTGAAATAAACCCTTACATGGTAAAGAATTCCTCAGCTATGGAAAACAAATTAAAGCAAGCAGAGCCATGAGTTCTGCTGTTAATGAAGCTTACTCTTGTCAGATTTGTGCTTCACAGTTAATCAAGACTTCTGACAGGATCTTTTATAGTCTCTCCTCTACCTGTTTTTGAAAATACGAAGTCCTCCATTAATTTTCAGACTCTGCCTTTCTGTTGATGCCTAAAATCAATCAGCTGAACAAAAGAATTACATGGGGAAAGAAGGACCTGTAGACCCCAGCCCAGATATATAACAGGGGAAGAGAATACTTTACAACAAAGGCTGCACAAACTATGTGGGTAGGAAGGTCCCTGTGGTATGCACACTCCTTAACCCCAATACCACAGAATAATGCCTCCTCCTTCTAGACAGGACTGAAAACCTGGAAAGGACTCAGCCATTTGCCAGGCCACATGGACCACATCCCAACAGCCTCTCTACTCAACTTTCTCCCACCATCCACCACCTCCTGCTCAACACACTCACATTCAGCAGCACTGCAGTGTCCAGCCCTTCCCACTACTCCCTTCTCCTTAACGCCCCGCACTGCACAGCGCTAATACACAAACTAAACCTGTCACAGCATACAACCAAACTGTCCTTTCCACCCCTGTATGACAAACACATCCTCACTCCTTTGTGCAAGGCAGTAAAGGTGCAGCAACTCCCTGCTTATGCCATAGCAGGGCTTTTGATAAACACAACCAGGCATGTATGACTGGCAAAGAGAGAGGGGCAACTTGACAGTCGGAACACTTGGAGACAACCTGCTTACAGGCTCAAAAGACGAGGTGACAGTTTAGATCCATTTATTATCAAACAAATGTATGGTTTTCTTTGGAATGAAAAGCAAGGGTTTGGGTTTTTTAAATTCTGAAGCAATTTTGTTCCAATTTAATTGACATTTGTGTAACCGAATTTGTTTCTTGGCCTCACCAACTGTTTTGGTAACATGCTTTTCAAAGTAAGATGTTACTAAGATTGCCTTAATTATTCTGAAATTTTTACAGAAAAATTAAAGAAACCATAAAAATATAGGTATTACAAGTGTCTTTAGCAATCAAAAATGCCTGTGGAAATAGCTCATCACGTAACAGTAGCCACCATTAATGACTATGTACAGCACATACAGGGAGGAACTTCAATATAATACTACTTGTGGAAATTATCATAATTTTCCAATTACAACCTGGTTCCTCCTTAATTTATACATGTTGTTTAACCCATAATTCATAGAACCTTAATTAAAGAAATTGTAATGCAATTTACTGATAGCAAAATAAAAAAATTCAGTGTGTTGGCCACCAAGGGGACAGCAGTGTTTTCACAGTGTTGTGGGACTGACTCTTGTATCAAAACACTGTCAAATCTTCCAAGACCAAAGTGACTGGAAGTCTTTAGAAAAGAAGAAAAACCACCAAGGAGAAGAATGCAGAGGCGAGTGGAATGATTGATGTGTGGAAAAGTCAACAATGAACCATTTCTCACAATAAAAACTAGTGCACAGGTTACTAAATGACAGATCTGTAACAAATGAGGAAACACTTATTCTTCACAATGTATACCTGAATTGTGGAATCACTGCAGTAAGACACTGGGCACACATAAATGAACAGACTCAAAAAACCCTCTTAATTCTTGAATGACAGACCCACTGCTGGTTATTCAAAACACAAATGCTGGGGTTGAACCTTTAGCTAAGGAGGTCCCTAAACCATGTAAGTAAGGGACCTAACCATGGGAAAGAATTATTACTTATACTTTATGCATTTCTTACATTTTTCTCCCCAAGCATCTTTACTAAGTGCCTTTGGAAAGAGTATGGAATTAAAAGGACACTTGGCCTGACCAGAACGTGGCTAGTCGTCTGTTCTCATGAAATACAGGAAGACAAGCCAAACACCAGATGAAGGCAGACAAAGCAACAGGCTCAAGCTGTATGCAGACATTAGTCTCTTAATTCTTTCCCACTTCACAAGAGCATTAATGGCTATTTCTGCAAACAGCATGGTATAATGTAAGACACAACAGATTTAGACGGAGTTATGTATAATTATTTTGAGAAATAAAAATTACAAATAAAAATATTTTATTTCTCTCATGTGTGTGATTTTATTAGCTACTGGGAAACAAGCCATGATCCACAGGCAACTCTCAAACAGGAAAACAAATTAGGTACAATCAGCTTCAAAAGCCAAGGGTGTCTTCTATAAAGTGGTTAAATGTTGCTCCACCTTTAGAAAGCTTTTCTAATTCAATGGAAATCAAGACAGGACAGGTGGACCCTGTAGATGAAGAACAATCCAGCACAGTACATAGATCCCAGTATAAGAAGTCATTTACAACAAGATTTCTGTTCCCTTCACATATTAAATGTTGCTTTCAATTTGATTAACTATTGAATTTCCATCAGGATCAAGAGTCCATTCAGGTTTACCTGGGTATCTGCAAACCAGCCAATGAAGTGCAGCAAGAGAGGGATGTGGTGGCTTTGGGAGTGTTTTAGGGGTTTGTTTGTGTTTCTATAGTGGCATGGTTATTTATTGTAGAAGAGATAATGCAAGAAGAGTCAGGTACAGAAGAACTTTTCACAACTTCTAAAAAAGAGAGTGGTAATAACTCTGGTATCTCTACTATGGGGAAAATAACAAACCAACTAAAATGTAATTTTGTCATCACCTGTTCATAATGAAATAGGATTTTTTTTTTCTTTGGACAGAGCTTCCTGCCCAGGTTCTATTCACTGTTATGCTCAATAGCCATCAGAAACCACAGTAACACTTCAACCTGGAAACCTAGCATGACTCAGATGCTTATGGCTGGCAACTGAGATTCTCTGATCTCCCCTTATGTGACATGTGAGAACCTGTGTCTTCTATTAAACCAAAGTAAACAAGCTATTGAAAATATGTAGAGGGATAAATCACATAACAGACATAGGGTACAAGATACCACTGAAACTGGCATATCTAAGACAGTTCTTTTTTTTCCTATTATCCATTCAGAGTCATAGCACCATTTTTTTTCCTGCCCTCTCTAATGGAAGACAATATCTCCTATAAAGCTTTCCATTTTTCATAAGATGTCTCCCACAAAATGTTTTGGTTTGTTGTTGGTTTTTTTTTTTCCCCCTGTGAGACTAAACAAAGTCATTCCCTTTTGACATCTTCTTGTAGGTTACAGTATCAAAGCACTTCATTACAGCTGCTGTATAGAGTTATCTACCTGAGACGCAGTAGTGCTAAGCAGAGTAGAAAAGCAATGTCCCTGTACACGCAAAATTCCTTGTTTGTACATCTCAGATGTATAAACAGATGTATTTGTCCTTCAACTAACTATAAACCTCAAGTTTTCACTGGCTAGACTACTTAAGGTTCTAACTCCTCTTCCAACAAGTACATAAAACATGGCAGGTTGTACTCACCTTTTGGAATTTCAGATCATTGTATTTGGACTGTCTCTCCAAAACAACTGCATTTTAATCATCTTTTTTTGCCATGTGAGACCTATTTAAGTTTTCCAGTTGAGGCATAGGACCCTGTGTAGTGAATATAGGCCTCCTGATAATAGGATTGCTTTTGTTACTTACCCATCGTGACGCCTTCTAAGCAATCAGTGGATTCACAGGGTCTACAGACCATCCCCAGATAATAATTTACTGTGTTCTCTGCACTCCACTAGCCAAGCATCTAATAGAAGTACAGAACAAAACAGAGAACTGGACCCCTCTGAAGTGCCTTCTCAGTTCTCAGTAAACAATTAAGGATGCTTGGAGACCTTTTCTCAACCACTTGTGTGTTCACTTTACAATGATTTCATGTGGGGTTCCCCACCATCTTCTATGAGTGATGTGTGAGATAGTCAAGAATATCACACACAGTCACTGAAGGAAAAAAACAACAAAGTCAAGATACCTCATCCACCTACCACTTATTTTTTATCTACTAGGCTAGCCATACTGTCAAGGAGGGAAATTAAAGTTGCCTAACATAGCTGGCGCTGGATAAATCTATACTGGATGCTTATCAATTTTATTATTCCAGAGCTGCTTATAAAGCAACTGCTTAATAACTTGTTTAAAAAAATGTGTGGGGATTAAGGTTTCACTGACCACCTTGTAATTCCTTTCCTCTTTCAGGTTTTATTGACTGGCTTACAATTCCCTTCATTTTCTCCAGCACCTTTAAAAATATATATATGTTAAAAAAAGGAAAGAAGTAGCAAATGAAGGTTTACATTTGCCCTTCCCCAGTCTTCTGAAGACTCTCTTCCTGCTCTCCCAAAGACTCTCTGAATATTCAGACTGGAGTACCTGACAAAGAAAAGAAGGATAAGTTTTCAATTTTGCAATCTTCCAGCACAGCAATAGCTGAGCACAGTCAGCTATTAAAATTACTGAAAGTAAAAGAGAACTTGATCACACAGAAGCTGAAATATGAGAGAGGGGAAAGTGATGAGAAGGGGACTTCCCTAAGACTTCTGACCATCTAGAATGATAGATAAATAAATAAATTGACTGATAAACAATGAGAAAAAATATCACTAGTTTGAACCACTGATAGCCCCCCTCAGGCAGAAAATGTTTGTAGTTGGTTGGTTTTTTTCTTTAAATAAAGATAGTAAATAACAGTCTAAGCCACCAACCTTATTGCTTAGCTTCAAAAGCCTATTGAGGGGCAATAAAACAGACCGGTTCAATGGAAGTTTAACAAAACATTTCAGTATGACTTAGCAAAGCCCTTTGACCTGATTTGGGAGGTGGAGGGCTACTCAGGTATTGCCTTCAGCTTCACTGCTGGGAAAGTGCAAGAAGGCAGCATCTCCATTGTTCTGGCCCCAGGTACTCCTTATGGCTACTGCACAAATGAAAACCATCTCCTGGCTCTGAACTGCAATCAGCACTGTCACTTTCCTGTCAAGTTTACCCAAAACATGAGTGCTTAAAAAAAGCCTTTAGTTAAGAAATTCTTCGTAAAAGCAGGAGGCAGCTCACCCTATTACGAACAGAAGAGACACCAACCATTCTGACAGACTGCCAGGACACAGGCGAAGCAGGAGCAATAGCAAGAAAACTATCTTTTTTTCTCTTACTGCCTCGAAGTAAATGGCAATGTCAGGTAATCTAGAAGGCTGACTAGACTCAACACAGGGAGAAGACAAGGCTCCACTAGTATGTGTTGTTACAGACTGATCAGTTAGAGTGGCCTGCTGATACTGCCAGAAACAACCCTATCATATGTGCACTAATTTAAATAATTTAACTATAAAAGATCACAGTAACCTAGGCATTTCAAAAGGTCCTTCTCCCTCTCTCTCTTTTCTTTTTTTTAATATAAGAAAATCTAAAGAGAATGAAGTTTTCTAAGGAAAACCAAAAGCAAAAGACACCAATCAAAAAGTGTGTCCCCAGTTAACCCACATAATTTCTGGCATTTACGCACTTTGGTTCCATTCATCGTCAATGCAAGCTGCCACAACAGATGCTGGGTTAGATTAACACACACTGTAGCTTCAAACCTACTTGCAGCCCAGAAGGTAGGACAGTAGAATCTCTCCTTTTACCAGTACCCAATTCATCAGTAAAATACCTGTATTTATTCTTTTAGTTTGATACCTTGGGGTCCATGCTATCATTTGTGCAGTTACTGCACAATTTCAATTTGCTATGTTCAATGCATATATGGGACTTGACAAGGACTCACACCTTCTGTATTTGGCAATAATGATGTATCTCATCAGAGAGAAGATTAACAGAGCAGTTAAAAGACTTAACCAAAACCCATTAAGAGGAACTGAAATTAATATTAACATGCTAGACAGAACCACAATAATATAAATGGATGAAGGAGGACTGGATTAGCTGATTTCTTAACCTTTACTCCTGACAAATGCCCACATTTGATTAACTCAGAATTTGAAATATTTTTGTGGGTTTTTTTTTTTTGTTTGTTTGTTTGTTGTTTTGGTTTTTTTGGTCGGTGGTAACTATTTATACCTTATCATTCAGCATCATAAAGGACTGGGCTGAAATCATCTATGCCTGTAACACAACATATGAGTTAACCAGAAACACAGCTGGAAAGGATTCTTGAGCCACACTGGTAAACATCAATTTAGGTAAGCAGCAATCCTTCCATAGGGATGTGGATCAAAATTTTACTGAACTGGACTTCAAATACACTGCACTGAATTGAAATAATTTGTCTTAATTTATATTTTTATTGATTTATATGTATTAGCAGAAAGAAATCACTTTTCACAGAATATGGCCATTGAAGGAACTGGATTGGACAGTCTTTACTAGTTTAAGAAAAACATACCAACTGGCTGACTGTGACTGACCTTTTATTCAGGAGTAATGTGCTTCCACTAATACACTGCTCCTGTAATGGATATATGTCACACTGCCTCCTTTGGCTCCTTCAACTATTCCGTACGGAACTAAAGGTAACACAGACATGAGCTGTAACACACCTGTCTAAAGTACAGCATGAGGAAAGGCAAACCAAATATTTAACAAAATAGTTGTCTTTTTAGTACTTTTAAAACATGCACTTACTGTTCACATGACAACAAAACATTCCAAAAGAGAAAAGTGATGCTTTGACCACAGCCTATTCTTTGTTTTCTCCTTTTATAATATACAGTTCTTCATTATGTATGTCTTTGTACAGGGCTTAAATAAGGACTTTGTTTAAATAGATCCTTCAGTCTTGAAGGATGGTTTCTAGTTTCCAGTTTAAACAGTTAAAGTGGTGCATACCTGACTAATGTATGCCTCAGCAGACTTGAACAGATTTGCAGAGGAAACATCACAGAATCAAAAATGCCAGGGTTTAATTTAAACAACAGCAAACTGAAGAGGAAACATCAGCATTTAGTTTTACATCATAAAAGTGACCCCATGAATTCAGTTCTACTTTCCCAATAGATTTCTCAAAACCAGTGGTAATTCCCTCTCCTCTTTTAATGTTAGGATCATTTACTTCAAGATAAGAACACACTTATCTGAGCTGAATAATTAATGTTTTTAATAAGATTTTTCCAGACAAACCATTTTCAGAAACATAAAATATATTTATTACCCAATTAAAAAACATGCTACATAGTAAGACAAACTCATGTAATTAGAAAACTTATTAACTTGTTTCTAATGAAACATTAATTCACATCATTAGAAAACAAAACATGTATTTCTGAACTGGATACTTTCCCCTCCCAACATCTCCACCAATTCAATCTCCTTTATCACTAAACTTTTCAGGATTCTATGTCTTAGTCCTGGCTGTCTGTGGGACTACAGTAGAATAGCACCATAACTTGTTTTACGTAAGGTAAAGAAAAATATCCACTGCATATGTATGTATATATGTTGTACTCCTACAAAAATAAACCAAAAGCTGACAGCTCCCATTCAGAAAAACAACCCTTCTGTCTTCAAAAAGAAGAATGGATTTTACTTCTGATGATTTCACAATACACTCTGGCACCATATGTTTCATTTGGGGTGTTTTCTACTTTTGTTCTTCTTCTCTTGAAGGACTAGATCAAGCTCTATTATGCATGGATTCAGAAACTACAAGTCAACCAAAAGTCACAGATCTCTCAGGATAGACATGTCCATCTGTCACTTCACAGCAGGACAACAATAGCAGTTTCAATATAGACAGAACAAGCTCACACAGTCCTTACACAGCCAGACAGAAAATCTGCCATAGCTGATGGCTAACTGCCTTTGAAACTCCAGACAGATGTTCCTGTGTAACACCAGGATCAACTGCTGCCTTCTTGTTTCTGTATTTTCAAATTCCTTTTTTTTTTCATAGCAACCAAAATACAGTCAGTTTACTGCTCATAGTCTCTACAGAGTCTTGGGAAAATCAAATTTCAGAAGACAGAATCCAAGACATAGAAGCATACAGTACACTATTCTTTAATCTAAATTTTTCTACTCTTGGGGCCTATTTTAAAAGTAGCTTATCCATAAAGTTTGACAAAGACTGTGATTGTATTTGTATAATGATTTTCTAGAGCTTTGCTCAGTAGCCTTCAATTATCTGCTCCAGGGATCTGTTTAACAGCATATTATACTGCTCTTCTAGTGTCAAAAAAAAGCCACTTTGATTTTTATTATTATTTATTTTTTATCTGTAGATCTTGAAAACAAACGTTACAGACAGAAAAAGAATTATTTGTAAAACACTTTGATTTCATCTTTGAGTGGTTAGACAGAAAAAATTGACAAAGCACTGGTTGCAGTTCAAGCAAGAGAAAGTGTTACTGATAACACTCAACCAATTTACATGTCTAAAAATAATCTTACTGGGCCCATCTGTTATCAGTAGTATATTGGTGGGGTTTCTTCCTGATGAGTCTCACTGGATTTTGATTACAGCAAATTTGCAACACTGGTTCCTTCACAGTTCCCACATTTTTCAGAAGTAAACAAATGGCTCCTTTTAAACAATAGAATAGTGCCTGTGTCCTATTCCAAATACTACACTTGAATTCCAAAGTTTCATTTCAAAATTCATCTGTGTCTCAAATATTTCTAGAAATATTTCCTTAGCAAAATTGATATGCTTATTGGCACTATAAAGCAAACTTTTTTTCTTGTAACTTTCCACAAAGATGCAGTTCAATCCCTCCTAACTAGCAAAGGCAATTAAGGATGCATCAACTCTTAGTCCTTTAAAGTTTGCTGGGTAGAACAGTATATAAAACTTGAATAAAGATATCTCAAATACCAAGACAGATTATGCATGTCACAGCAGGGGGAAAAAAAAGGCAAGAAAAACTCTTTTAGAGGGGCTTTGTTTTAGTTTAGTTTTCAGATGGCAGGGGTTGTTTGCTTTCTCATGTGTACTGAAGTTTGGAATAGCCTGAAGCCATGAACAGCACAAATTAAACAAGAGTGCGGCTGGAAATGTCAAAAGGTAACATCGAATTGTATTCCTCACCATTAAGCAATGGACCAACAGTTAAATCTGCCACAAAGAAAAATTAAACCTGAAATATCTGCTTTTCACTCGCATACAGATCTGTTAATATGTTGGTCATTTTCCTTGTATATCACCACTTTTTTCTGAAGTTCTTATGCTACATAACCCCAGTATTTTCCAGTAAGAGGTGCCTTCGTAAATAACTGATTATTTTAAACATACATCAATTAATATCTCAGTCTGCAAATAGGCTGTTTTCTATGTAATAGCAAATTCAAATGCTAAAATGTCAATTTCCATTTTTTATCAGATTAAGTAAGAGAACTAAATTGATCCTGTAAAGAAAACAACAATTTCTGGTAAACATTAAGGTTTTCTTCCCCCCACCCCCCCTGCTACCTTACATCAAGGTCAACAGATTCATTTGAACGGGATCTGTGTCTCCAGGAAGCAGATCAGAGTCAGGAAGAGTCTGCTTCTCCAGGAAGCAGGGCAGAACGTTCCAGTGTGAACATAGAGCACACTGTAAATGAGCAATCCTCTCCTTAGTCTGCTTTTTTTCCCCCTCCACTTTTCTAACTGTCCTGTGCTTCCTCAGATATTTGATATACCGGTAATGTCTACTGTAAATGACTGAGACCAAAATACAAAAGTGTATGATATTTAATTAGCACTTGACAGACAACTAGATCCTTACTTGAGTTGTACAACTGTTCGGGGTCAAAAATTTGTAAAGGACTCAATATTAAAATGAAGGAGGAACAATTCTCAGATTAATACAGAAGAGTTAATGGCCACAAAAGTTCTAGGGAATGGTTTAATGATACAGAAACAATTATTTTTCCTATGAAAGTTCTCAAATTCAAACAAAATCTCCCAACGGAGATGCAGTAAACCACAAGATAGAGCAAGACATTTTAATAAAGTGTTGGGAGAAGTGAAGTCACAATGTATAAACCGCAGGGCTGGAATAAAATTTGTACCTTAAGGAACCATTATTGCTGGGATCCTTGCAGAGGATATTTCTCCTGCATGTGTTAATATCATCAGTATAGCACCATCATACTTTTGGTCAAACTTTCATAAAAAGCCATTAAGATTATGCTTCACATGTTTAACGAGATATTTAACTGCCGGACTTTACATACACCAGTACAACACTTGCTGACATCTTTCTGAAGCCTGGCTCAGCAATGTACCACATCATCAAAACACTCCTTTTAAATCCACACAAACCCAGATGGAAGCCTGCTATTCACCAGGAAACGCCCTCTGCCAAGGTGCATTTGCAAAGCCTGTGAGTTTTGTTAAACAAAGCAAAGAGCAAGCAGTTCTCCAGACAGAAACATATAAAAACAGTGTCAGGGCCACTTTCTCAGTCCTATCTTTTTTTTCCATTATGGATGATCACTGAAATTATGAGTAAGATTTAAAAAAAAAAACAAAACCAAAAACCACTTTCCCAAATACATCCTTAGAAAACAAACAAAAACACAAACAAATCCAAACCAAACTAAAAAGAAACACAAAAAAATCCCCAGCAGTTCCCACTGACCTCACAAACTGGCTGGCAGAACGAGATTATTACTAGTAGTTTCCAGATGCAAAGAGGCTGATCACAAACTCATTGGCAGCATTCATGATCTGCTGTGGGCTTCCTCGCAGCTGCAAGAGCCGCTCTGCCTGCCAGCACTGTCACACACACGCAGGTCCACCTCCCTTCGTGTAAACACGAGAAGTGCATGGACAGTTCACAAAGCAATGGGAAACTCTGATCGCCCTAGAACAGGGGAATTGCTCTGCAGGTCAGGCAGAGCACCAGCTTTCATAACAAATACAGATGTACTCATCAGCGCATGCCAGCTATTCGTGCAGGCAGGAGCAGTGTGACACCGCAAGCTGCACATGAACAGAGCGGACCCTCAAATGCCTTTTGCCTCAGCCAGATCAGGAAGATCCCTTCAAGCAGAAACTGCTCTTCACTCCAACTGATGCAGAAGTGGATGATCCCCACAGCAGATGAGGACACAGAAGAGAGACTTCCAGAGCCACCAGGTAAGTAACTCAACCACTGTAACTCAACCTGTCTGTCTCTGCAAGGCAGCAAATATTCTGATAGGTCTCAGAAGAAGACAGGCTTTGTTTCTGTGATATCACTTAAAACCTCACTGATGACAACAGTGCCTTCCATTTATGTTTCTTTCAGCATAGCCTTCTACCTGGAAATTCTCTGCATGGCCAGTGCCACATCTCCCAGTCACTCCTCCATGCAGAGTGCTACATACAGGGGTCACAGCACCATGTCTCTCCTCACTGCATAAAGTACTACTCTGACTTCCAGGAACAGACCAGTTTGTTTTCCTCTTTCCAAAACTAACATTACTGCTACTGTAATCCTGGAAAAAGAGATACCCAGGGGAGAATCAAACAGTAACAACAGAAGTTGTGAAAACAAAATGGCTTACTTCCATCTGTGGAACACAGCCGCCGAGGAAGGCAACACGGAACGCTTTGAACAGCAATCTCTGCGTTAGGAATTTATTTAGATGTGTCAGACAGACAGTGTCCTGCTGTGCTTGTTCACAATTATCTGGAAGTAGAAATAAGATGGGGAGAGGATTGCGAAGCTTTGATCTGAGGCAGAGCAGGGCCAGTCCCATGGTATCAGTCATGTCATGGCCTTACAGGCAGCCAAGCCTGAAATCTGTTCCTAAAACTCTCATACATCGTACAGTCTCCTGTATTCACTGACCTCCTTTGATCAAAGTGATGAGTTTCCCATTTTGCACACGTAGAAGAAAGAGGTCTGCCTACAGACTTGCCTGCAGCCCAAAGGCTGCGGCTTCAAGGGCACCCAAACCAGTTTGAAATTGTTTTGCCACCTGAAAAGGAACACGACAGAGGAACCCTTGACCTCCCTTCCCTCTGCCCTGCACCTGGCCACTCAGCCCCACCTCCCTCCTTCACATCAGCACATGAGAAGCCACCCTAACAAGACACTGCATCTAAAAGCCTGGGTACATTTTCTCTTAAGTTATTTTGGGAGAGAGGAAGAGCAGGGCTGCTCAGATGCAGAGCCAGGTTATACCCTTCCCTCAGTTTTAGGGGACCTAAGCACTTGGTTGCTCCAAAGACTGCCTTCTTTGACTACCACCGAAAAGGTTTCTCATCTGTGGGATTTCAGACCACCTCTAATTTGTCTAATTTGCAGAACTTTTAAGAGTATTTTTATTATATTATTTAACTGGAGTTAATGGATTACTCCAGACATCTCTGTTTTCTATTATGACTGCAGTACTGCACACATACTGACAAACAGAAACTCTTTCAGATTTAGGAGAGATCTACCTTGCTGGTTTGTTTTAACTGACTGAATGGTACAATCCTTTAACATAAACAAAACCATTGTCTTACTCAGTAACACAAACGCAGTTAAGTTTGTAGCCCACTATTTCATTAAAATGAAACACCTGTAAATTAAGTAATAAGGCATGCAAGTATTGTGTGTCTTAAGTATTTTAATGCAGAGATATTCACAGTATTTTGTGCAGTAACTTACAAATGGATGTATTTTACAAATATGTGCATTTATCCAAATTCAGGGACAAATGCACATTTCCCTGTTCAATTAGAAAATATGACTCTTTCATGTAATAATATATCTAGTACCTGACACCCATCTTCACTTGCTTCAGAAAACTAGGTATAAGATAATAGCTGCTAGTGATATACTGACCTACCTTTCTAAGGATACTTAATATTAAAACAAAACACAAACCTTCATCTTTTACTTCCACTGTGCAAGCACCCAGGATCTCCTAGAACATTAGAAGTATTTTAAACAGAGTTTTAGAATTACCATCTTAATTAAAGAACAGTAATATAAATGTCCTAAAGTTATCTATCAGTTAACAAACTAATCTGTCTGACCACATTTGAGCACACATCTGATCACTTGAAATGTGCACCAAGTGATACAGCACTTCCTTCCCGTGTTTTTTAAATCTAGAGAAACAGTGATCTTAAAAAAATCTGCTCATTCACCACTGTGTTGAACATCAGCAGAAAGTCTTCAATGGTTAGTTGACAAAAAAAGGCAAACAAAAAAATTATTTGCCTCACACCATCTGAATACTCCTACTTAAGAGAGAGTGCTAAAATAATGTCAGTATTAACTTGATATCCAACCACCATTACTTGCTCTCTGAAGCTAAACTGTCTTCTGATAGAAACATCAAAAGCTGGACATTATGGAAAACCAAACTTTATCTTTCTGAGTCGTAATATGGTAAATTGTGAACCTCCTGTTCCAATCTAGATATAGAAATCTTTTTTCATATAAGATTTCATTTGCATCTTTCTTTGGTAGTAACAGAATTGGCAAGTTAATCTCTTAAAATGGTGGGAATCTAGGGGGGAGGGGAAAAAACAAAACAAAAACCAACAACCCAAATTAACAAAACCCCCCAGCATTTAATAGAGAATTTCCAAGGTTTCAAGAACAGCACCTAGTTACCATGAATTCAGCACAAGCTGGTAATAGAGATTACTACAGTTATTCTGATAGACAAGATAAAACCACAAAAATTCCTGTATTTCTAGGAGTAGCAAAAATGTATGAAATTATACTGCACAGAAAAACAGGAATATTAATAAAACCAGTGTAAGAGGGATAATTGGTGTAAGCTGTATTCAGTCCAGCAGTGTACATACCATGAGTAAAGCACTGGCCACAGCTCATCAAGAAACAGGTCAGTGGCTCTTTGTTGACTACATGAACTTCCTGAAACCTGTCTGCACTGCATCCTTTTGGAAATGAAGGGACATCTTAGTTCACCTGGTTAGAAGGCATTCTTCAGTTACTTTCCTTGGATTTGATCAATACCCCCAAATAACAGGGGAAACACTCAGGAAAAGGCCATTCTGTACATATTTAGCAGAGCCCCACTTTGCTCATACCCAACCACAGCAAGACTTGCCTTCCCAGAAAAATGTTTCTTTTTCTTTCTTTTCCAGATACAGCCAGCCTCCTTTCAAAATTATAAAAAAAGAAAAAACTTATCTGATCCTTTTCTTCTAGTTCTCCTCTCCATGTCAAACGCCTATTACAAGTGTTGCAGATAAAATCTGACAAGCCCATACTTCTAATAAATCATAATGTGGCCAGGATACTACTTACATAACACATACAGTGAAGTTCAGTCCTCACCAAATACAGGATAAATCCAAAACAGTCTTCATATATTCCAAATTTTAAACCCATCCACAGAAGAGAGGGCTTTAAATTAAATATTGTAAGACATATATTTCTGTGTCTGTGCATCTGTCATCTTTATGTCTAGTAAGCAAAGCTCCATGGACATTTAGTTAACTGCATCAGTAATTTAAGAGTATTTTCAACACTTTGCAAAGAAAAGAAAGAAAAAAAAAAACACCCCAAAACACTTCTCTGACAATATTAAATTAGATCCCATGGTATTTCAGAAAAAAAAAAAATCTGTTAAACCCAAGAGTTCAGTCAGTAAACATTACCCCCTTATATCAAATGTAGTTTATAAATGATTAAGCATTAACAATCCCACCCCACTCCAGTGGGTCAGATAAAATCTGCTGCTTCTTAATTGGCAAAATAGTTAACCAGTCTGAATAATCACTTAAAGAGAAGTTAACCCCTTGATTCCATGTGTTTAAATATTAGCATTTGCAGTGTGCAGGAAGTATAAGCCAGTTACTTTAAAAAAACCCTATTTGCAGCTCATTTCCTTTGATGTGGAAATAAACACAATAGCCACTAGCAAATGATAACACTTACACACAAAGTAACTTTTTTTTTTATTTTAATCGCAACTAGGAACCTGGTGCTCTGCATGCTAATTCTGATTCTTTATGATTCAAGAAACTAATTTAAAACAATATCTCAATTAAAGTCTTTACAGTCTTACCTAATAAGAAAAAAAAAAATCTCTGAAAATTTCACCTGGTCAAACATATGAACACAACTGCTGGACAAAACTAATTTTTCCAACAAGCAGAAAGCAGAGTATTTTCTTGTATTACTTCAAAAGAGGAATATTAATTTTAGAAAGTAAAATTAAAAAAAAATTTTAAAGTCCATTTCTGACAAACTCTCTGGAAAAACTAATATATATTAGCACAGCTTCAAGTAAAGATTTTTAAGCAAGCACCGAAAGCAAAAGAAAGGCTGAATTTTATCTCCAGTCCTAGCATATTAAAGAAAACCAAGATTATTTCCCTTTGATTTTTAATAAAAAGCAGTCAGGCATAGCAAGCAGTGCATCTTCCACTAATTTTTACTGCAGCCATTGTTTTTGAGCTCCTTGGAACGAAGAATGTATCACAGTAATAAACTAAGGACACATAACATGATACACTTCCAAAATATACTAGCAAGTTGCACTTATGTCATTTTTTTCTGATGACACTGTGAGTGAAATTTTCAACAGAGTGGTGTTCACACAGAGGTGTGCAAAGTTAAGATCAAGTTGCTTGTGCTGATGCCTAAAATTCGAACTGGGAGGAAGTTGATTTGTGAAATACACACCTAACAAGACAATGGTGCAGCACCCAGCCTGCCTGCCCCATGGCATGGACAGCTCAGCAGTCAGCATTTTGTTGGGCTGGAGGGTTTCTTTCACTGCTGCCAAAACATGGGCGCTTTTCATATGCATTTTTTTCTGTATCAGAAACCTAACAGCAAATGCCACCAGCAGTTGCAGGTAAAAACCCAAAATTCTAATCAAATAATGAGATAAATGTGATGCTTCACATTTCCCAGACTCTCTGGAGATTTTATATTTTTTATACATTTAAGAAGTCACCTAAACCAGTCATGATCCTAAGCACAGGGATCAGAAACAGTAACTTCCCACGCCCAACTGCAGGTAACAACTAAAAAGTCTCACGAAGCTTGGTTCTTTCAACCATTTTTGTCCTCCCTCCTGGCTCTTTGTACTCTCAAAATGAGCACATCAGCTTCAATAGGATGGGAAAATCCTCCAACTCCTCTCCTTCCAACAGTTCTGTGATCTGGTGGTGAGGAAGCAGCACTCAGAGGTGGTGACTGTCTGCTTGTGGGTCTCCCAGACTGCAGAGAAATGTACAGATCACCCATTTTCAGTGCAAGCACCCAAACTGACTGGAAAAGGGAAGTTACGGCACTACCACTGTAACCAATATGCTGTGGGACTATGGGGCAGGCACATCCTCAGGAGAGGATGGCAGAGATGACCAGCAGCCACCAGCCAGGTACCTCCACTCCAAAGGTAGACAGTCAACGAGTAGCAACAGTTTCCAATTCTGCAACCTTCACCGTTCCCATGGAGATCCCTGGTTCTCTCTACTGACTCTACAAACACTGCAGGCTCTAAGGTCAGGTAACATGAATCAGGAGGCAAAGTTTTCAGCTCTACATGGGATTCAAATACAGAGTTGCTTTGAAGCTGCATCCAGAACATTTACAATGTAATATACTTGTATATCAATTTCTGGCAGAATTTGAAAGCTAGACATTCTGAAAATAAATTTACAGAATTAAAATGAGTCAAGGGAAAGATTGAGTTTCCTTTTACATGCATGACTCACTTTAATTATCATCCTGCAGGCATATCAGTTAATTGCCAGAAAGAACTGATTATTCATTCCTTTTCTCATTAGGTAAAAACCATTGCACACTCAGACTGAAAAATACAAATATCAACTGAAAATGGTCCAGCTCTGTATTTCTAGCATTTTTAGTTCATTTTGCAGTTTTACTCTATTTTTGAACTGTATTTTTTGGAACATAATGGTAAGTCTNTTAAACAGCTGAAATTGGTTACATCAGCTAATAGAGCATTGTAGTATGTATTTTTAAACTAAGTATCCGGATGTGTCTCTAGAAGTTTATGTTTAGATCAGTCAATTATGAAGGGTTTACTGCACAGCATAACTCAGTACACAGATTTTCTTCAAAGTACTTATCAGATCAAGGATTGGTTTTATTTCACTATACCACAAAGGATCTCAAACTAAACTGATTTATCAGGGAAGGGCAAAAAATACTTTCTTTTTAAGTTTGTATTATTTGCGTTAGGTTTTTTGTAAAACAGCAGAAGTCATGCTGGAAAGTGAAGACATAAAAATCAAATAGAACTCTGGTGACACGGTAAGTGCTTAGCTAATGAGATTATACTGAAACTAGCACCTGTAACTGACACTCAACAGAATGACAATGACAAAAGCTTAAAAGAAGTTATCTTTCATTCTGTCTGAAGGAGTTGTGTATTATAGCTGGGAAGACATCTTTTTGTTCCTAAAGAAATCAAATACATATGGTGGTATTTCAGCCTGGAAATATGACCTAGCAGGAATAAATAATGCTGCCATGATTTATTATCAAAGAGAATTATACCTATAGAAATCATCTGGATTTATGGACATTCTCAATTACATTCAGCTCTTAATCAAGAATATATTACTGCATACAGGAGATTCCTTAAAAAATTATTCAAGCTTCTGAGATGGGGAAACCCCAGGCCACAGGCTGCTGCCAAGGTAAGTACTACTAGTGGCCAGCCAGCCAGCCAGCTAAATGTGGCAACTGATGTGTAGGTGACTGCACTGCAAGCGGGACTATCCAACAATGAGTTAACGAGGGTAGAAAGCATAGGTGATCCCGACTGACATGACAACAGTGCTGCAGCTCAAGCACTTCAGCAACACTTTTTTTTTAATTCTTTTTTAATCAGAATGAGTTCTCAAAGTGCAATCCCTCACATGACTTCAGTGTTCTCAAGTACTGTACCATGTACAGCTCAGCCAAGAATCTGCTACATGAAAGCCACTGGTTTACGGCCTCTATGCAAACACACACAACTAGAAAAACAGCTAATCCTCTGATCCACAACTGACATGGGCCCTGCACCTCAGCTGGGGCAAGCCCTGGTATCAGTCCAGGCTGGGGGGCGGACAGGTCGAAAGCAGCCCTGCTGAGAAGGCCCTTAGGAGTGCTGGTGGATGAAAAGTTGGATGTGACCAGGCATCATGCCTTTGCAATCCAGAAAGCCAATCATGTCCTAGGCTGCATCAAAAGCAGCATGGCCAGATGACTGAGGGAGGTGATTCTACTCCTCTCTCTTGATACCCCAACTGGAATGCTGCATCCAACTATGGGGTCCCCAAAGGACAGGACAGGACAGGACAGGAAGGACATCAACCTCTTGGAGGGGGTCTGTAGGTGACCACAAAAATGAGACGGCCAGAGCACCTATTCTATGAGGACAGGCTGAGAGATTCAGCCTAGAGAAGGCTCCAGGGAGATCTTAGAGCAGCCTTCCAGTACCTTAAGGGGGACTATGAGAAAGCTGGAGAGGGACTTCTACTGACATGCCATTGTAAGATACCCATTTACATGGGGTAATGGCTTTAAACTCAAAGAGGGCAGATTCAGATTAGATATAAGGAAGATGGTTTTTACAGTGAGGGTAGTGAAACACTGGAACAGTTGCCCAGAGGGGTGGTGGATGCCCCATCCCTGGAAACATTGTGTCAGGTTGGAGAGGACTCGGAGCAAGTTGATCTAGTTGAGTATGTCCCAGCCTGTTGTAGGGGACTTGAGCTAGATGACCTTTAAAGGTAACTTCCAACCAAACTATTCTGCAATTCTATGGAACAGATTCATACCTTATGGAACTAGAAAGGAAGGTCTGCTATGTAACCCAAGCCATGTGACTTCCCTGAAATAATTCAGTGTTGAAATACAGTTTATTTTTCAGGGGGGGAAAAGCGTAATCTTGATTCTAGAATTGCCCATAACTTTCTACACCTTACCTCAGTCCACTATCGATTTTTCTCACTCTTCTCTGGTCACAGTCAACATCATCTTTGATTCAAAGACCTAGCAGGTTATTTCAGTAGCACTTGTACCAGTGCCAAATGCACAATATTATCTAATTTTTATACCCAGGAATTGTGGCAGTTATTTTGTCATATCCTGCCATTTTGAGACTGAGCTGGTCAACTGCTGTGACTCTCTTTTCAGAGTTGCCACATCTTCATATGACATTTTGCTAGGAGTTATTCATATTTCCCATCAGGATGACTTTGACTTCAGAATTGTTACTGACCAGACTCAGTTTACCAATGGGCCCATACTCCTCCTAGGCCTATTAGACATCTTTATCCATCAACTGAACTTATCACTTCACATGAAAAAATTATCAAGTTAATTTCATCAGATAAATTTTCCACAAACCTGTAACAGTTAGGATTAGTTTTATACACTTATTCCAGTGCCTATTAATTCAATCCCATCACAGACAGCCCAGTGTCCTACCTGGCTTTTCCAGCATTTCTATCTAGTCCACCTAGCACCTTTTGTCTGGAGGTAGAAGAGTGTGGTTTCCAGGTAGCACTCATTGCTTGAGGAGCAAAATATTGCTGCCTACCACAGTTTGATGCAGAAAGTCAGGCTGAAATTACTGGTGATAGGAGCCAGTGACCATTTCTGGTGTATCACTCCCTGCCACCATCAACCTACTCTTACCTTCTCCGACAGCAACAGCACCAACTGTTCAGGGCTGACAGCTCAGTCCACTCACACATCTGTACATGTAGCTGTCGTTCTAACCTCTCCTCCCCAGCAGCTCATAACAAAACACAGATCCAGCCCACAAGCCTGTCACACAACATTAACTCATCACATGCAATCTAATAAACTAGAGACAGAACACTTATGTCATACTCTAGTGTCTGAAACTCCTCCAGAAGAAAAAAATTAAATAAACTGGTCAGAAAGACAGTGAGAATGGGGGTGTAAATAGTGTTAACAGAGCAGAGAATTTACTGCTCAGGTTTTCCCGTTTTCCAAATTTGCTGGACGTACTTTCCTTGGCCCTGATGATTTTCAAGGATTCTGGAGTTACTGGACTGGAATAAGCTTTGTTACAGAGCTGTGAAAAAAACTAGTGTCTCCAAATCCTGAACAAGACTAATTATAAAATCCTTGTTGGTTTTTCACTCTCATTACAGTTATGCCATTTCTATTGGGTAATGCTTCAGTTTGATTTACTACATATAGAAAAAACTCAACAGCCCTCAACACAATGATGAGGACAATCACACACACTTCTAAATAAGATTTGTAGCTGACTCCTCATCAGTGTTCAAAGACTAAAGTCGCTTGTGAGGTGAAACAGGAGGAAACTGAGTTCTGAGAACACTGATTATCCTACCCTAACAAATTAAAACACAAAGGATTAATGCAAAAAACAAAGTATCATTTTGTGTGTATGTCATATTTAATACAGATAATATTGTGTATCCTAGAAATGAGCAGAACATCTAGTTTAAGAGGTGGCACTGGGAAGCATTCTGAGTTGTGTGTCACGATGAGCAAAGATACTCTTCAAAGCTCTTAAAATTAAATATCTACTGCACAGCTGCATTCAGCAGCTGAAGACAAGACTTTGGGATCCAGAGGCCCTCTGGCAATTCTGTGCTCTCAAATAATTCACGAAGAAAGTGTCTGGATGTTCTTTCAGAATTTTAAGATGACTGAAAATGGACACGGAGCAGTCGCTTCTGGAAAAGGACTTTAAGAGTGACTACATTTCTGCACATGCAGAACTAACTTCTTCTCATCTACCTGATTCTAATTATATATATTGTCTTGATGAGTGGAAACCATATATTTCAATTCACTTCCTTTAACCCTGCATAATACCTCTATAAACTGAAGTCAGATCTCTACGGTACTGTAANAGGCTGTCTATAGCTATTACTAGTTATTAAAATTTCCAGCATCAGTTGCCATTGTAATTCATGCCGGTATTTTTCTATACAGTCAGTAAGTAGTGTTTTATGAAGGAAAGGAAGATTGCATCTCAAATGCCGGTCAACTTCTGAGGTAACTTTAAAAGAACCAAACTGTCATCAACAGGAACTCAACACTGTAACGGTGTTACAGCCTTAAAAAAAGAAGTTCCAGACAACCTTACACACTAATCCCTTCTGAAGAGAAAGTGAAGTAGATAGAATGCTCATAAATTTAACATATTCCAGTTCCTTTTGTATTTTAAACTCCAAAATGAAAATTGTGTCCTACCATCCTAACAACCACAGTTTTGCAAAAACACCTGAAAGTACATCATAGACACTTCATGGTGTAAGTCTTATATATGCTTACCATATTTTAAGAGTTGGAATTTTTGTCTTCAATGCTATATTAAATAAGTTAAATAAATACATGGAATTGGCTTCTCTAAGTGATTGAAAGTGTCTCTGTTCATGGCCACCTCCCTGTACTTTATTAGCCTCTCCAAAGCTGCTAACATGCAGTCTCAGAACATTCTTCTTCTATCGAAGTCAGATCAACCACAAAGAGAAAAGAATAGCACTGTGATGTATCTCCATGAAGCACCAATGCAAGCACAATGACCACAATCCTAAAGCAAACTTGTATTTCAGGATGGGAAACTAACGTGATCTTGATGCCAAAAGCTAATCAAAAGTGTCACAAAATGGGATCATATCCCCAGAATACGTAAATGCACACCACGCACACGAAGACCACATGGAAAACGCATTAACACACACAGCACATAGGTCAGCATATGCTTCTTTGAAAACACCAATAGATCTCTTAAGTAAATATTTCTCTCCTCTCACTATTATCCGCACTCATTTCTTTCTCAAACGGTCAACATGAGCATTATTAATTGACTAAAAAGAATATAATAAACACAGGGTCCAAGGAACCGTCAGGCACAAGAGATAAAAAAAATTCAAGGTACTAAAGTTAACATGCAGTCTCTTTCAAAGCAAGTATCTTCATTTCAGCTGAAACAAGACAGACAGGCTGCCTTGAATGGCCGTTTTTTCAACATAAAAATCAATGCTTGAAATTTTATCAAGAAACTGACACCATCCAGTCAAGAGGGCTCAATTTTCTGCTGTTCTGTTCCTGTCTAAACAAAGGAAACTCCAATTTCAAATCCAATTTCGCATCTTCATCTGTTTAGCAGAGGAAAACAAAGATACTACTGGAATTTGTTTAACAATAGAACTAAGCAAAGTATTAGAAATTTATAGAATGTGTTTTAAATATTTATGTTTAAAAAATCCCTCGCTGTAAATGAAAGAACAACCGATACCATACAAGTTTTACTAACTACACAACAATTATCTCTCAGAATACTGAGGTTTCTTAGAAGCACTTTTTCTCAATAGCACCCATGCTAGAATATAGAGAGGTTGAAGATTTGATTGCTTCTTTAAAAGTCAACAAACTCAAACCATTCATGTAATTAAAAAGCCTAATAGTTCAACAATGTGATCAAAAAATAAAGGGCTAAGCTAACTTTGTCTTTAGGAACTAATTGCTTTTTTTTTGGGGGGGGGGGTAGCACTCATTGTTTTAAATTATCAACTGCAAATGCACAAACTAAAAATAAAAGCAGGCAGAATTATAGAAAACGGTTTAAAATTTTGAAGCAAGCAAGTGCCTCATAACTACAAAATTTGCATTTAACATAGATAATTAATTTAATACATCACACTTCCTGGAAGTGTGCCAAACCCACCTCTCCAGGAAAGACCAGAAGAATGTATGACTAAGATGTGGTTGGTCACGCAGTTATCTGAGAAGAACACTGCTAGCAGTACTCATCAATTCATAAGAAAGGATATAGTTACAAGGTTTTTGGAATTGAAACAGCTCAACAGTTTCTCTTGTTCAAAAACAAAAAAATCTGTATTAACATTTCCCATTTTTTAAAACAGTACTTGTACGTGCTACTAAGATAATAGTGATTTCAAATGAACTTCATCTAAAATGAACTGCACAGAGATGTCTGTTGGATATTTGATGAAACAGAGTACCCGCTCTTTTGGTTACTGCAAGATATACAGCTTCTCAAACACTCAGTTATAAATGACTAGAAGCACATATATTCGTACAATCAAAACGTAAAAATAGCAGTTAACAGGATGGGTAGGATGTGAGCTTTGAATTCACGACTGTCCTCCCATTGTCACGGTGTCCTCCCATCTCATGGTGAAGAATCCACATCCTGCTACCTGTGGAGTCCTCACGAGTGAGGAAGATGGGAGCAGGATACTCTTACAATACATCCAGCTCAGAGCCCTCTCTGTGCTTATGACCTGCTTGTCTCAAGAGGGGTAGTGAGAACGACAGACTTGATTGCATCATTACAGGAAACAAAGCAGAAACAAACAAGAGGAAAAATAACTGAAAGCATGGCAGTTCAAATGCATGAAATGGAAAGGTTTCCCAGACACGGAAAGGGTTACCTGCAAACCTACACATCTAAGTATTCCAGTGTGTAACAGATTCTGCATATTAAGATCAATATTCAGCAAATATTTCCATTACAACTTGTAACACAAGTTCAAGAACTAGTGAACTTTAACACTAGTGAAGCTGAAGTTCATCTGAAAATAAAACAAACCCCACAAGTTGTTCTTAGAAACTGGAGATAGGGGAACAGTCTGCTCAGTCTAGGTCAATGCAAGACTGCTCGTTACAGCACTACCTTCTGAACAAAGCATCCTATTTAATTTTATCATATCTGACTAATGCAATTTTTGGTATTTGACAGGAAACAGTTCCAGAGAAAATTATTTCAATACACAGAGTAACACTGACACACAGCTCACATTTTCTTCATGTCATCGTATTATCACCTTGTTTTTTTGACCTAATCTTACCACTGTTTAATAAAGACATTGACTAGTTTTGTTTTCCTCATAAATCACCCCACCAACTCTTTGACCCTTTTGACACCTTAATTCCTTTCATTTCATCAGTATCTTTTCATAACAGGCACTTTGAAATGCCTGCATCTCAAACAAATGTAAAAGTACTTTGGGATAAAGAGGTGTGCTATAAAACAGCGAAGAACCACTTTTTCTTTCCTGCTCTTTCTTGGTCCCTAGAATATTGTTGCAGGCAACTGCAACTGATCCTTTTTCATTACTTCCTCAAACTAAAATCTTATGTATTTTTCTAGTTCTTTAAATATCAACAGTTTTTAGGTTTCCCAGACTTCGGGGTTTTTTGGTGGTTTGTTTTTGGTTTTGCCCTTTAAAAAAAAAAATAAACTGCATAATAATATTTCAAGATAAAATTATATATTGAATATAATATATGAATATGCATAACACATATCTTCCTTTTATTTAATTTGAGAAACGATGCTAAATGAGGGATGATACCACGATGACCATCTCCAATGGTATTTTCTTCACAGATTGCTGTCCTGAAAAATGACATATTGGTTCTAAAAGATTAAATGATGAGTTTTAAAAAATTATTTATGAAATAACAAATTATCATCAAGTAACACTTTTTTTCACACATCTAAGCAAAAATTAAGACTGTATGTTTTCACAAGGCTCAAAATACATCTCAAAAGTTACCACTGTAACAAGCAATCACATTACTATAAATATTAAATATCATAAAAACTGCAACACACAACCACTTGCTTTTATAATATTTTCCAGACAGTGCACATGTTTAAAAATTTAACTGCTCACATTATTTAAACAGCTATCTATCTTGTGCTGGAACAAACTAATGCGTAGGTGGTGAATCTTCCAGCTGAGCTGAGCAAAAACATTAGTACACAGAAAAATAAGTGAAAGGGAGCCAAAATATCTCCCCTCTAAAGGCAGAAACTCATTTAAGCATAAGAAAAAAGAGTCATTAGGGAAACTAGTTTATCGTCTGTTTCTAAAAGGATATAATAAATAACAGACACAATTACAGTATGGGCCACATCCAGGAAATCTGTGAGGTCTCTTGGACCACACACTCCCTCCAGAAAGTCACACATATTAGCGATGAAGCAACTCATCCACTCAGGGCAATGCTCAGATCACTTACATATGACTAGAAAAGTGGAGAGAGACATTCACCAAATGGTTACCAGCACCTCAAGAACTACTACCATGGCCAGGCTGAATGCCAGCTACCCCAGTGGCATATGAGGATGAAGGAATAGCTACAGACCTCTTCAAAGGCTTACACTTCCTAATAATTCCAATGCAAAAGGAGAAAAAAATTCATTTTTAGACAAAGTATTCTGTTGAATGCTTCATTTATTTTTTTAAACTTCAAGATGCAAAAGCCCTCAGAACTGCAGAGCTCTTTGAACCCCAGTCAACAACCACATAAGTGGATATGGATCATCTTGTGCCAGCCTTCAAGTTACAAACATCCAAACCTACTGCCAAAGGAAAAGGAAAATCAACTACTTTCTCATCATGTTAAATTACAGGAGAAGGAATATGAAATTCTTCATTCAACAGTTGCTTCTCCTCCAACAGGCTAACCAGTTAGGTATGCCTGCCCTTTCTGAAAACCACATGTACCTTATCTTTGAAATAAAACATTACGTAGAAGCTATTGAAAACTTTGGCTCTCAGCAGCACCATAATCCAGGGGGAAGGAGCAAATCTTGAATCTTATTCCACTGAGACCATGTGACCTCCAAAGAAAAAATGGGGGGAAGGGGAGAAAACTAAATAGGGAAAAAAAAAAAAAAGATCCAGTTCCTGCAGCATAGACAGGTTTATGCTGACTACAGCCATATATGGTAGTTTTCCACTTTGAAACTTTATCTCAGTCAAATGAAAACACACACACAAAAATAAAAACAACTAATATATAGTTTTCATGGAAAAAATTAGATTCAAAACTTGAATTCAGCCTCCACTCACTAAGCACAATGCTGAGCAGCATATTTCATTCCTCTTTTGATTCATAAACAAAGAATATACATTACTAAACCATTAACGGAGTAACACCATGCACATGTTAAAACAACAGAAACACACACTTTGCACTACTTGAATCCAGAGCTACTGGGACATATAACTCATCCAGGATCAAATAGTTAAGAGTTACATGCTAAAACAGAACAGTAGTGTACAGCAAGGAGACTGTAGCAAGTTGCCAGTTGTGAGCAGCAGATAGAACTGGTAGGTGGACATATTTATTATTCTTTAGAGCAGGATACTAGCTTCACTGCAAGACCAGCAGACAGACTACTTCTATCATCAGGTAATAAGATCAACACAAATTAAGAGATCTGCTCTTTGCTTTTCTCAAGCAAAACTGGGATGCCTGTGGCAATCCAAAGACAAAAGGGCAGTCCCTGCACTGAGCAAGGGAGCTCACAAACGGGCTGGGGTGACAGATTTGTGGGTTTTACCATGAGGAGCCCATATTTTGGAATTTGTCAAGCCTTTACATGCACCCTTGAACTATCACTTGGACTGTCTGCCTTCTCTTGTCTTTATGAGACAATGGCCCATGCACAGCACTCTTCGAGACATCTCTGAACACTAAGACAGTGCTCTTTTGTTATTATTTCATGTAATGCTTTTTTGTTATTCTTCCAAATTACCATTCCTTTAGAAAAAACAAACACTTGACCTTACCTGCTTCCTCCCTAAATAAGATACATAGTGAGCTTCTGAGGCTGTGCAGAAAACCACAGGAAACTAACATTAAAAACAAAACACTGTTTACTAAAAAAGAAACTGTATTTCTGAGATTTTGACTGAAGAGGAACACATAATGATCTAAGTCAGCCCACAAAAAATAAGTAGCAGATAATTTTGTTTCTCCCCAAACTGCTTCACCATAGACGGGGATTGTAATTGCCCATTCCTCAACTATCAGACCAATGCCTTCCTCATATGGGCTGTAATGTCTGAGGACTTCAGAGACAATGTGGAGAATATTACATGTTTGCAAAGATGGCTACACACATCCTGCTCTCTCCAGTTGACAAATGATGCCTCAGCCCAGATGGCCACAAGTCTGATGTACTGGATTTTAATTAACCATTAATTTAATAACCTTTCCCACTACCAGATACAGAAAAACTCAAGTGAGTAATGATAGCATTCATTTTGATCTTTGTTCAGACCTTCCAGTAAAGGCAAGTATATTGGAAAGAGAGATACTTATTTCTTTCAAATCACCTGACCTGTTTGAGGAAAATCTGAACTCTTCATCCTCACTGGAGGAAAAAAAAGTACTCAATAAAGTAATACATCCTACTTACTCAGAAATGCAAGAATGAATGAGAAGTAACAAACATCAATGACTGCAAACGTAGACTATCCCTTGGCAGAGAAATCTATGACCACATATATGGATTCAGCATGAAAAGCATCAAATTAAAGATTTTTTAATTGGTTATGAAGTTTTTTTTTATAACACTAAAACTTTGTCTGCATTTGAGACAATTTCTGACTTCTTTTAGTACTGCATAATATAGAAAGAAGAATAAAATAGTGTCTGACAACTTTGTCAGAGATGTCTTACTATTTCTTAAAAAGTATGGTCTGATTGCATAGAACTTGGAAGAAAAATCACTCAATCACTATCATAAGTAATGTATCTGAGGTCAGTGATCAATCAACCAAACAACTGATGGATAGCCAGCTAGATACAAAGCCATTTTTCTTTTCTTTCTTTGCAGCACAATTCAATAGTAAAAGGCTAAATGGAGAAAAAAAAAACATTAGAAAGATTTTTTTTGTTACTGTTTTCATAGATCATATCTAAAGTATGAGCCCCTCGGATATATCCCCTGAATCTCTGGCAAAGAACCTTGAACTATTCTTCAGTTAAAAGGCAGTTAGATGTCTAAACAATAGCTTCATGTTACCTGGCATACTTCTAAGTATAATTAGTTAAAGACATTAATGAATCTTCCCCTGTCCACACCAGAGAGGCATTTTAGTCCAATCAAAGAGCTGGACAACTTTATTGTCTAAACAGAAAAGTGAGCTTCCTTTATCAGTTTCAAAATACTCAGCTACAATGCTGTTGACTATGACTAATTGCATTTGGCATAGCTTTCACAAACCTTCAGAGAAGAGAATTCTATTTGCTAAATGCAGATACATCATCAGTTCAAATATTTGCAGGTATCAGATAATGGTATTTGAAAATGAGAACACTTCTGGGTTTTTCTAGGTCCATTATTAAGGTAGTCACGAAGTAACTTTGCTGTAGTAACATGGATTAATGTTCACTCTCTGTGTAGAGATCAAAGCAGTTACTATATACAAACATCCCAACAATAATAAAACAACACTGAGTTATTTACAACAAAGTTCAATAGTCTCATCTACTCAAACTCAAATGATGCCTTTCCTTCCTCACCTCCAAAGCCACACACTTCAATAAAGCCCACTTTGCTTTGTGAAGCAAACTGTCTGGAGTTTAAGTATGATGAAGCTACCCCAGCAGCAGATGTAGAAAAGGCTCAGGAAGGAACTTCCTAACCTGCACAATCCTTGCCTCTTTAATCCAGACTCCACTGCAGCAGCATAGGATAAATCTGGGAACTCAAACACTGGTAACACAGAACAACCTAATAGCCGGTACAAAACCCCATCACTGAAACTATAGACACTGCATAGGTTTTCCACCTCCAGTCAGAATTATTTTCCCTCATGCCTCAAACCACTGAGAAAAGGAGCATAAAATAGTTGACTTGGTATTACAAGAAGAGAGGAAACATTTAAGGTGTAAGACATGAAGAAGGCTACAGATAAGACTCTGGAGGGAAAGACATTGTTAACTTAACCCCCACGGTCACTTTGGAAGACTGACCAAAAATATATTCAACATATTAATACATGACAGAAAAGTAAAGAAGGCATGTGCAACACATGGCTGTGTCTTCATTATTGCCAGATTATCATTTTGTACATTACCATTTGGTCTGACCACCACAAAATACAAATGTATGTCCAAACAGGTGCAGACACAATCAATTTAAGTTTGCCTGAGCACAGGATGCTGCACTTGTGCTGACTTCACACCAGCTGAAGAAACACAAACAATACCTGTTCAGGTATTGTCAGAGTCATAGAGAGATGAACAATACCTGACAGAGCACAAAGTATGTTTGCTTATGGGTTTTTGATCTGCTGGTGAGTGCCCTAAAGATGCACCATTGAATCAACACTCTAAATCAAGTCAGTATATCACTATCTGCAGGGTAAGAAGTAACACAGTATCTTTCTCCCTCTACACCACTCTGTGTCCATCAGAGATCCAAGGGCTTTCATCTCTAACTCTGAAGGAAATCTCATGCAACTTGTGCTGGTGTAAACAGTTAAAATGTATCTATACTAGAATGGAGACGGGCAGAGAAATAAAAAACTTTTGCATTAAACACAATTTCACACATGCGTAGGAAAAAAATAAAACACAAAAGCCAAATTGAGATTACAGACATAGCTGCTTAGATTGCCTAAATGAGACAATATGTATTATCTCATCTGGCAGTTTAGCATGACTGAAATGAAACATAATTTGCAGTTGACGCCAACTGGCAGGAGGCAAATGTTCCTGGTAATCTTTTTGTTTTATTAAAAAAGTACTTCTGTCTTAAATTATATGGAAAATGGATCGGAGGCTTTTGGTCTAAAATGTACAAGATTTGCAGATGCTACCCTGAGCTGCTAACTCACAGAAAAATGTGTCTTGAGTTTTTACAGTTTAAGAAGACAAATCTAAAATTATACCACGTCAAATCTCCTACCCAGTACCTCTGTCTCCAAAAGCAGATGTCTGGGGAAGAGCGTAAGAATAGTGTAAGCGTTTAGTCATACTTTCCCCAAATACGCTTGCCTCCAATAATTTGTAGCTCAAGGACTTCCAAAGCCAGAGGTCATGCTTATGTATTTAATAATCCCCTAAAGACTCTTTTTCCACTCACTTTGTCCAACCTCACTTTGAATCAGTATAGATTTTCAGTATCCACAACATCCTGTGGAGTTACACAACTTAATATATGTCCATGACAAAACTCCTCTTTTTGCTATTCCAAACCCAACACCTGCTAGTTCATTGTCATGCTCATTAGTTCTTGTTCTCTGGGACAGAAAATGAACAACTGAACCCTAAGCGCCTTGCCATGCCATTCATGTTTTTATAAAACTATCATTGCATCTCCAGTTGTCTGTTCTCCTCACCAATTTAAATGTTCTTTGTATGGAAGGTGCTAATGCATGTCTGACTGTCCTTGCCAGTGCCTCGCCTTCTCCAAATGTTTCTGTATTCTTCAGTAATTTGTTCACCCTCTGTAACAGACTTTCTGCTCACTGACTTACTCCTCAAATTATTTTCTAACCTGCGCTCTTATGAACATTTACTTCTGTCAGAATTTTACCTTTCTGTTTTTCTCTTTCACACACAACTTGTACCTTTTAAACAACACCTGCTACCTCTTGACATGCATTTTTCAAATTTGATTATACAATGAACTATTACAAATGTTACAAAAAAACAGACAATTATGAAGGCCAAGAGATTCTTGTGAAAATATTTACCTCCATCACCTGTAAATTAATGGAAAGACAAGAGGTGAAAGAAGGTTTCCCATGGAGCATTACAAGTGGCATGAATTGCTTTCCCCAGACCACAAGACTACAAGGAATCTGATGTTTTCCTTTTCACAGATTCTTCAATATAATTGCTAATTTAAATCACTTACGCTGCACAGAAAACATCTGGTCCTAAAATTTTTTCTCCTCTACATTCCCTTCCCTGAAAAGCTTCATTACACATTAAAAAAATAAAAAAAAAAAAAAAAAAAAAAAGAGACAGTTAAAAATTTCATCCATCTTTTTCAGGTAAGATTTCTGAAGAGTATTTGTTTCAGTATTTTCAGAGTCTGCATGATGTGATAAATTAAGATATTATATAACCTGGCAATGTTAGTCTAGAAAAGGTAGCTTGTTTCTTGGAAAAAAATAAGAGAGCTCAAAATGACAAACTAGAGGAACTACCCGAAAAGATAATGCCATCTTTAGTGACAACATGCTCAAGATGCAAGAGTTAGGCACAAATAACCTGTGGTAAAGGGATCAGTGAAAGCAATGTCTGAGAAAAGAGTCTTTGGATGAAGATCTGATGGATTACTGCCTGACCATGAAAAAGAGTCACACTGCTGAAAAAACATCCTCATCATGTCAGTAAGCATGCAGAGGATCCTACTCTGTTTTATTCAACATCATTAAAGCCTTAAGGGGAACACTTCTGGATGAATAAAAAATATATTTGAAGTAATGAAAGGAAACCCAAAGAAATGTAACAAAAATAATTGGTGCATGAAAATCAGCACCAGTGAAGTGAGAAACAGGAGACATATTGTAAGAAGAAAAACAATTACTTGCTGTGTCCAAGAGAGATGTAGGATAAGCAGTTGTGATGTTAAATTGCAACAGGAAAGGTGTGAATTGGATAACATGAAAATAACATTTTCTCATAGCATAGTGATGTAAGGGAGACTGTTGAATTCCTTAGAACACATCATGGATGACAGATATGGATGATCTTAACCTGATGTAGAAGAATGGACTAGGTCACTTAATACAATCTCTTCAATCCTATCTCTTTATGATCTTCCTGAGACCTACAGTAGAATCTCTTCAGTGATTTAACAACAACAAAATAAAAATGGGGAGCGGGGGGATGGTTGAAGAGACCTATGGGGTTGCCTTGAAAAAAAATGAAGTTACAATCTGCTCACACATGAACTTTTCATTTAGACCTTTTCCCTGCCCAACTCCAAGCAGCCTGTGGAAAGAATGGAAGACTAGCAGCTAAGAGATGAAGACATTGTGCTGAAAATGTGGGCTTCTATTCTCTGACCTTGTCTGGACATTCTCTAAATCTGGCTTGGAAGCACAGGCATGCTATGCAGAGTACAGTGCACATGTATATGTGAGACGCTCCCAGCGCACCCTTAAAGCAACAGACTGTCAACCTACTGTGCAATGCACACAGTGGACAAGAGAAAAACAACGTAAACTCTGTTGATGTGGGCTGGTCAAGCATCTATAAATTAGAATATTTCTAAGGCTCTGTTTTAGACTGGACTTTCACTCTTTCATGTTAACATGTACCATTCTTGCACTAACCAAGTCCAAGAAAGGCTGGATATTTCTGCACTCCAAATCTGGCTGCGATAAAAGGCAAGCTCTAATTCAAGCTGTCAGGGCTGTCATGGAATGTGGTCTGGGTCACTTAGATGTAAAGATTGGTTGAAGGTAATTACACTGATTTTATGCAGTCATGATCATGACTAATGATTGAATAAACATGTATGTGCAACACAAACCTCATGCACATTTCTGCAAACTGGATACCTCTGCTAAATTATCTACCATCTCAGCAGAGCAATCAGCTGGGCTGTCTGTGGAATATCTTGCATGCCAGCTGTCATGTACTATGTCTATTAGTAGCTTAAAGAAAACCTAAAACAGAGAAAAATGAGATCTTTGTTAACATCTCAAAGGTAAACCATACCAGAGCAACACGAGCCTGAGAAAAATCAAGGCAGAGAGAAGAGACCTAAGAATGCATTAAACTTTTATTATTATGCCAAATTTGTCCCACCACTTAATGTTGAACTTGTAAGTTAAAACAATTATCTAAAAGCACAGAAGGAAATCCACAAAAATGTCAATATAAAATTAACATATGTTGTTATTCCCAACATGTATTTAGACTAGAACTTATATTTGAAATTTTCTTGTAAACTTTAAATTACTTGAACTTGCCTGTGCAAAATGATAATTCAGGTTTTATTAGGCACTTTAGAGATGAGGGCAGTTTTGACAAATGAAAGTTCAGTGAAAAGTCTGAAAAACCTGTTTACAGTGATCTCAGACACAAGCCTTGCAAGCTGCAATTCCCTGACCTATGTGAACTGATTTCGCTTTCAGATAATCTCCCAGTGAATTCTATTGCAAAATCTATAAACAGATATGGCACCAATTGGCAGTCTTTGAGCAAACTCAGCAGAAGATCAAATAAATACAGAGACTGATTTATCCTACCACTTCACAGGTGATTCCTTCCAAACAGATTTAAGGGATTATGTTTGGAAGCTGAACCAAAAAAGTTCTGCCAGTTACCCAAAGTTTCAGCCACTCTGAGAAGTCACACTGCTTGAATTAAACTGATTTAAAAACTGCACGGCTTTTAATAAACTAATGCAACATTCAGTTCAGACCAGGCTCTGATTATAATTGCTACAATTATCATGTTGACCATTTCTATCAGCAGTAAATGAAGGATTTTTTTTCCTAAACCACCATTACAGAAAAACCCTGCTTGAGATCAAAAAGAATTCTGCAAAATGAAAAAGCTAACAACCTTCAGTCACACTTTAGGGAAAGTATCAATTGTACTAATCAAGCCTATTATATTATTTTATCCACAAAACTTACTGCTATTCATCTGGAACAGAGTGACAGCATTAATACTTACTGGTGAACTGTCAGAAATTACATACGAGAAGACTGACAACATACGCACTGTCAGGTGTCAGCAAACATAAAGATCAATTAGTGAACTATAAAGCTAATTCTGCATATGTGTGTGCATCATTCAATCCAAGACATTTTGACCAGTAAGATATTAGATACCATGCAGAACACATGAATCTAAGAATACCTTCACAGTCTTCAAGATAATGAGACAGTACTGAGACAAAGAATTCTAAAATAGAGCACTGACACCAGTGACAAGAGAAGTTGTACAGATCCTTCAGCAAAACTGCTTCATTAATCGTTAAAAGGTGAACATGAATATATTTGAAAATCAGCTTAAAGTAAGTCTTCCGTGTGTGTCTGCGTTCATTTATTACAGTACAGTAAAACAAAATGACACTTTTTCCAAGAAATTTTTTCCTATTTCTTACTGTATTTCTTTCTCATGGTTTGCCATTTAGGTGCCATGTTTTCACCATGGGCCTCAGAAAAAAAATCACAGAAAACCCCAACTAACAACCAATATATATAAGAAATGTTTTAAGAAACAAATTGTTGCATTAGCCTCACGCAGCAACATCTTATATCTTCTGGATTCTCCTTTGAAGAGCCCACATCTAACTTTACTGCACAGCCACAGGCTGAAAAAGACAGTATGATTATGAGAATCAAAAGACAAGGAAGACTGGAGACATTAATATTTAGCACCAGACCATGATTTTTTAAAATTACATACAGTGAAACAGAAATTGTATCCTATTGATTGTGTGAACAGCACAATAATCTCTTATCTGCTGCGGTGATTTATTTATGCTCAGTCATGGAAAATACAACTGCCCAATTGCTATATGTATTGCCATAGTTCAGAATTTCATATATGTTCCTGATCCATTCACATAAGTTGAGTACATTGGTAGTCATCTGCTTGCCATTGCAGCAAATTTATAATTCAGTTACTTTCTCATTGTGGATTCTTTTTTTCTCTTTGGAACTACTCTCCACAAAAATATCTTTCAAGAAAATACTTGTAGGAAAATTGATTATTCTCTGATTAACTGATTTCAAAATACTTATCTGTGGCTTATGTCTGACTTCATGAAGTCTAAACATAAGGAGAAATAAAGGTAATTAAAAAATAAATTTAGTTTGCAGATCAGCATTATTTTCCAAATGCATCATCTACTTTCTGTAGTAGAACATGAAAGTATCACTTTACTTAGAAGACTGTTTAAAATAATAGAACTTGTTTAGACAGCTTTCAGACTCTCTGACCACACCTCTCCAGTAATTTTAAAAGATAACACTTTTCTTCATCTGAGCTTCATGGATACCCTACATTCAGCTTAATTCCAGTTCATCTGTAAATAGGATAATGATTCTGGAAGAACACATCCTTTTAGTTTCACATTTTCAAGGCTGGTGTCCACAGCCCAGGAGAACCGTGTTAATTTTCTGAAAGTTGGAAACCCAGAAGGGAGAAATAATCTAAGCACAAGTCTTCAGCATTATTTTAAGAGACTTGTCAAATGTAATCACATCAGCAATTGCCTCTGCATCAAAAAAGGGCTCTTAGAGCCAGTAACACCTTCCAGCCACTTGCCACCTCTACACTTGTTGCCAAATGAGTTCACAATGCTGACACTCCAAATGATTTATCCCCTAGGCAGAAAGCAGAGAAACGGAAACTGTTGTGGGGGAAGGGAAGCATCAAAAACATACAAGAAAGCAGCAAATGGGAAGACACAGAAAGCCCTTGTTCATGAAGAAGGAAGGAATGAGGACACAAAAGGGCTTCTCTCATTGCCACTAGCAGTTTAGAAGTTAATCACTGTCCTCCTCCCCACAGACTGGATGGTGCAGAGTCAGCCAACTTGTGCTTGTGCATGAACACGTGTGGGTAGGAAGGAAGGACAGATAGGGAAAGTGGAGCAGCCAACCTCACCCTCCCACTTCAAACTTCAGCAGGGGCTATTCCTACGTGAAGAGAGTCTTTCCTTTTGCTCTTGTAACAAGTTGGTTTCAAGACAATGAGGCTGAAATTCCTAGAAACTGTTTTCTGCCTGCAGGGGATAATCAGAAATCCTACATCAGATAGGAGCTGCCATCCTGTGTTCAACGTGTCCCCTTGTTGCAACCACTGCTTCCTTTTTACTGGGGAGCCCTCCAACGGGTACAGAATGTCTAACAAAGCAGAAGGTTCTGGAAATACAAACTTTGATGAATAATAATTCTGTTCTTCACAACACTCAGGAAAATAATGAATCTTCCTTTTCAAGTAATTATTATTTAAACAGCAATGTCTACACCATATGCAAAATAAACACGGGGTTTCTTGTCTGGTGCCAACTGTAGTCACCTGCAGTGCCAACCAGGTTCTGCTGACACAGTAACATGTAGCACTATGTCATTGTCCTACTGTATTACAACACACCACAAGCAATTTCCACAGCTACAAGACAGAACATGAAAAAAGATCATGGCAATTACCAACTTCAGTCTTTGCCAGAAGTCTCCTGATCCAAACTTAACAGCCCAGCACAACCAAGAGTGATTTCAAAGATGTGGAGTACTATGCTCTGATTAAACAGGTAACAGAAGTACTATAACACTGTTTCATCCATTCCCAGTGATTTATAGTCATAAAAGCAAATGACACACTACTGCTACTTGCCTGACACGTGGGTACATCATCACACAAGCATTTCCCAGAATGCTTAATAAAAACAGATGATTAACTAAAAAAAAAAAAGAGAAAGTGGGCAATTTCCTACATACTGATTAAACCCACTGCATGACCCAGACAGAGAAATCCTCTGAAGAAAGAGACTGTGAAGCAATGTGACTAAAGCTGGAGTAGCTGCAACTAGTATACGCAAAGAAAAAAACTAAGGAATGGTCCCATGAAACTGTGTCTGAGATAAAACTCTCTAACAGCTGTTCTAATAGTCTGTCTACATACTGCACCTACCAATGTGTGAACATGGAGAAAACACTCCAGAAGGTGCCATAGACTAATTTGGATTATATTTCTGTAGTGTGTTTTATTCAGAAAAATAAAATTGAACATTTGTTTCAATGTCCATGGCACTTCCTAATTAGCCACTCCTTATGCACAGCGTTAGTTTAGGCCTCTATAAGTTACAGCACTGAGATTTCTGTGACCAAAGCAATCCCATGAAAACAATAGGGCTCCTTGCAGGTGTGAGTTTCTGAAGCCAGAACCCACTGCAGGACTGTGACTGAGCAAACATCCTCATTAAGGTATCTGTAACTGTGCCGAGGAAGAAAGCCAAACCTTGTAATTAACATATATATTTTCTTCTGGATGAGGTCAGCTAGAGCTTTGTAATTGTGATCAGTTATTCCTAAGAACACATCTCTGATTAGGATGAGACACTTGCAGCATCACATTGCCTTGGCATAAACGTATTATGATGGTGCAACCCAGCAACTCTGCCACCAGGTACTGGCAATGTGTGCGCCTGTCTGGACACAGCACTGCCAGCCCTGCTGCTTTACTTGATGTTGCTCCAACGCACCCACAACTTCTGAATTATGGGATCCAATCTCAGTGGAGAGTTCTTTTGAAGTGACGCCTAAACTGCCAACAAACTTGCACCAGTAACCTGCGCCATCTACTTCTTGCCCTTCCCCGAAGGGGCCTAACACCCTCACAGACACACGCATCCCCCTCTCAAAAACCGGGCCCAGAAAGGCGAGGCGAAGGGAGAACACGTTGGAAGTGGTAAGGCATCCAGGTGAGCTTCGACCTCTCTCCCGCCACGGCAGCTCGCGGAGAGACGAGCAGCATCCACCCGTGCGCCCAGGGGCGAGGCTGCAGGTGGCGCGGCCGGGAGCGGCCAGCCC
>VXAU01001334.1:703260-797623 GCA_013399695.1 Formicarius rufipectus | reverse complement strand
TCCCTCGCAAGCCCGCACAACTCGATCGGCGCCTCCGGCTCACCTCCGCCGGGCACAGGCGGCTCCGCCGCGCTGGGGCTCAGCTCTCGCCGCCGCCTCCGGCCCGCGCCCCGCCGGGCTCCCCCTTGCCGGCTCCCGCCGCGACCATGCACCGAGGGAGCAGGAACTGGCTCTCTGTGAGCGCCGACCCCGCCGCCCTCAGCCGGAGGCAGGGAGGCAGCGAGGGAGGCAGGCAGCGAGAGAGGCAGCGAAGCAGCCGCGGCGAGGGGCGGGGAGGAACGGGACGCGGCCGCCCTGCCCTGCCCAGGACCGGCCCCCTCGCACTGACGTGCCCCGCTGCAGCGCCGGCCGTGGGGAGCGCCCGCAGCGGGGCAGGGGGAGCGCAGGGCGGCACCGCGGCCGGCACGGTGTGCCCCGGTCTGTGTCACGGATACCGATAGAGGCTCTGGGAAATGCACGAGTAATCTGCCCTGCCGCCCCGGCGTTTGAGTAACCAAGGGTTCTCCACCTGCCCGTTCCGACGGGGCCGGCTCTGGTACTTGGCGTCGGGCAGTCTGCTGCACTGGACCGAGCCGTCGTGGATGCATTGAATGGAAAGCAATAACGGTAAAAGACCGACTGCCATTGTCTGCAAACATTCCTCTTAGTCTACACCTTCTGAAATACAGTTTATGGTGCATGAAAGTGTCTAAAAAATTGCCTGCAATGCTTCCGCTTTTGAACCTTGTCCCCTCAAAACAAGTAATTTCCCACCAGTATCCCTTTCAAATCACAGTTAACCCTCTTCCAATTTCAAAGCAGCATTCTGATGACCCACGTTTTTCCAGAATTTCGTGATTTTAAAAATATCTAAAGTCTACTACTGAGCACATATCTACAAGAAGTAACGCTTATTTAAACGATCTGCAGAGAAAATTAAGGTTTAGGCTTGGACATGTCTCTTCATGCCTCTGCTATCCCCTGCTGTTGCATCCTTGTGCAATACGCTGATCGTTACAAGTGGATGACAGGTGTCTAACTTCATACAGCTCATCTCAGTGCCAGCTTAATTTGCTATTGGAACTGGCTGTTGCAATAGTTAAAACCAGCTGCTAAGTGGGTCAATAAAATAAATCACTCTGGGTATCTCAGAGACATAAATGAAGTGCTACACTACTGCAAATTAATTTGCTGCAGCTAAAGCTGTTCACTCCTGGGAAGAAGTAAGGAGTTCTCTTTTCACAGGTACAAGAATGGTGTCTTTCACAAACATTGCTTTTACTTGAAGCTATGGCTTTGGACTCAATTACCCTTTCACTATCATGATGCAAAAGGATTGGTACAAGCTGGTCCTGCTGACTACTGAGACTCCGAAGTCTTCAACTATGCAAAAGCACGTTCCATCTGACTGGACCCAGTTGGAGGATCTGTGCTTTTTTACACGGTGTCTGCCACTCCAAAAAAAACCAAAAGTCAGTCAATGTTTTCTGAAGTACACAGGTTGAGGAAGAAAAAGGAAGCACAAACCCCCAGGAATTATGTTCCTATGGCAGAAGTACTAAAAACATGCACAGCTATATACACCTACTGAGAAAAGAGGATATGCTTTCATGTCTGATTATTGTTCAAACTTGTAACCTTGTGTTCCTTTTTCTGGACAAACTAACAAACAAAACATTCTAAAAAAAAATTTTTATTAGACATATTTTTGTTTGTTCCCATTAAAGACTGAAAATTAATTTTCTACAAAATAAGAGTGTCTGTAAAGCTGAACTCTCTGTGACCTCTGAGAGCAACTACTTTAACATACAATAGGAGATAACTTAAAAGGTCTGTCCGAAAGTAAATATCTCTTTAAAGAATATTTTAACCCCAGAGACTTCACACAAATAGCACAGTGACAACATTATTCAATAATACAGAACTAACATAATAGTTATACGAGTTTTCGAATAGCTGTGAGATCTTTTGCATTCCAGTATTGCAGTGCACTTTGAGCTAGTGCCCATAATACCTGGGTCTGCTGCTTTTGGATCAGTGTTTTCTGAAACAGATAAATGCTCCATGCTGTTTCAAAAAGATGTGTTAGAACCGTGACAGTCAATCAAACACGTGAAACCAAAAAATATAAAATCTGCATTGCAAATATGCATGTAGCAAATATCAGGTTTCTCATCTATTACCTATTAATGTTTAAAATGATAAAGTGAAATGCTAATAACTTATTTAGTAAAGCTTACTTGGAATGAAACGAAATCATTATTAAAGCATCCCTACTCTCTTCATGTATGAGGCCCACTTTTAAACCTAGACACCTGTGTGTGTCCAAATCACATGGAAGTCTCACAGCAATTAACAGATTGAATAGAGTGATGTTGTGATGGCTGCTGCAATAGTGGGTCCGGTGACAGCAGCAGAATTTTGTTCCTCCTCCATTAATTGTTTTAAAATTGTTCACTATTTAAAAATACACAGTAGGAACCATTACACAGTGCTGCATTCAGTTAGTAGCAATGTGCAGGCTTAGCCACTGGATAAGGTCATTACTAACGGGAATGAGGACACTGGATAATAAGCAAATGGTAACCCACAGAACACTATGATAAAGTTTTTAAGAAACTCATTACAGACTCAAAGATTAATGCATATGATAAAAAGGGCAACCATGGGTTAGAACATTTTAATATGGGCTAACAGATAGTCTGACCTCATTGGATGGTGTCTGGTCCTCAGCACATATTGTTACAGATACTTTTTGCCATATTACCCTGGACGCATAAACTTGTTCAAGCTCGGTTCACCAGGTTGTGGAGCTGAATGAGTCTGTGGCTTAGAAAAACAGCCATGAACAGGCAGTTTTCAGCAGGAGATAGGAAGCAGAAGTCTGAAATCCCCTGATTCAGCCCTGAAGGCCAAGGACTGGGACCCCAATAGATCTAAGCATAGCATATAATTTTCTTAATTTGAACATCTTATTTATTTGGAGTTGGTGTGAGGAACTTGGTATTTCCTTTTACCAAAGTAGTAAGATTTTAAAGCTAACTAATTTCTATATTGGCTTTGATGTGTAGCTGTAAACATTTTTATTTTGCTTATCTGAAGCCAAACTGCACAAACAAATAACTCATCACCAGAACTTAGCACATATGCATTATCCAAACAGGAAATTGAAACGTCAAACAAGCACACTTTGGGTTAAGTAATATATGAGATGGAAAAGATGATACAATGTTTCTTCCTCTTGCTCATAGATCTTCTGAAGTATTAACTTCAGAGGCATTAATTTGTATAGACAGTTTTCCTCCCTAAACATTGGTTTACTTATAACCCCAGATAGTACCAGCTGACCTCATTTTGATTGATCGATTTAAATTCTCCATGGACTGTTAGAATGAAGGATATTTTACCCTGAAATTTCCTGAAGTTCACCTGAACAAATACAGCCTTGGATGTGGCCCAGAAAACATTCTCTGAAGGCTGTAAGAATAGAATATAGACAGGGCAGACAAAACAGGATAGCAGACAGTACAACCAAAGAGACTATGACATCCAAATAACTAGCAAATAACATATAGGTTGGAAAGAAGAACATACACTATTTGGCTCAAAATGAAGTTCTCACTTAGTCTGTGAATAGTCACTGGAAACTATTAAAAATATTGGAGAAGATACAAAAATGTCTTTATGGTACCTACAAAAAAATTGAACACAGGGGATATCATGTATGCATGCTGCAATTAGAAGAGATTAAACAGCAAATCAATCTCAACTTTCTAAGCTTCAGACATATTCATCTTAGATTTGTTCCCTCATTTTATTTACTTTTCTGTTTCTTTTTGTTGTTTTGTTTTGTTTTAAAGCGGCTGCTGTTCCAAAATCTTCTCACTGTAAAGGAATGGAATAAATCTCAGTGTTCCTTTGAAACGAATCATCTGACTATAGAAATACACAAGGAAAATTTATTTTTTTAGTAAAATGTTAAAAAAAATGCTACACTTGGAACTTGTCCCAAGGACTACAATGGAAATGGAAAAAGAGGAGTTAAGGAGACAGAAGATGGTGGGAAATATATAAAAAGGGGACTAAGATCAGGAAAAGTCAGAGAGAATTAAGTGAGAACATGGGTTTCATTTTATTGTGGGGTTTTTTGTTCTTCTACCCCAAAGAAAAGTGAGATGCAAAACATCAGCTGAAATAAGAAAACATATCTTTCTCAAGTAATGCTTTTTTTTTTTTTTGTTTGCAGCTTCAGAAATCTCAGTTCCTGTAAGCACTTAGTTATGACATTTAATTTTTCAGTAGTTCATTCCTCTGGTGTCAACTAGCATATGGCGTTAGAGAAAACAGTCTGATCCCTTTACTGTATAGCCAGTGACAGTAGGGACAAAGAAAAAAAAGACATTTAAAGAATGGGGAAACCCATCTGTTCATAATGGACATTTCAGAAACAAATGAGAAGCAGTTGTGCTTAAGGTGAAAAGGTCTTTAAAAATTAGCACCTTATGTTGTAGATAATAAAAAAGGTGCAAGAACATTGTGAGCATATAGAATTGATAGAATTCAGAAAAAAGGATTTTAGAGTTCACACCCAAAATAAAGTTTATGTGAGAGTTTTGGCCATGGATAAACAGAAAAATTACTATCTCAAACTTGTTATGTACAGAAACAATGTATAGTATGTAGACTATCTGCATGTGATGACCTGGGGAGAGATTGGTGCTGAGCAAGAGAAAGCATGGAGGTGTTTCTCTCTGCAGACAGAAAGGCAATGGGAAGAAGGTTTGGAATGAAAGCCTGGGAGCTATCTTATACCACACTGAATTGGAATTGATGGCTTCATTCCAGCATATCCAGAGAGATGTCTTGGTATTTTCATCTCTACAGGAGAAGGAAGTCTAGAGTGACTCAGGAAAGTTAGTCTAATAACCTGCAAATTATTTTGATAATAAGAATATGTGAAGGGGACGAAGGAAACAGCTGCTTATGTTTCCATGGGAAAGCAATGAAGAAAACACTCTTAGACACATACAGACCATTGCAAGGCAGCAGCATGCATTCATCAAAATAAAAACAAATTGAAAAAATAAGGTCAGTTAAAACAGTATCTCAGAGTCTGAAATCTCTAAAAAGAAGGCAACATGAGAAGAGACAAAGGCCTTTGGTGGTGTTAAGAGATATCTATTGACCCTGGTTGAGTACTCTGAGGTCCCACATTCCACCTCTGAATCAAGCTTGGTGTTTTGTGGACACTAATTGTTAAACTAATTTGGGACTCCGCCAGTATGGTACAACAGAGGAATCTACCACTGTATTTTAAGAAGGCTGTAATTAAATGCAGACACTCAGGCTCACTGAAGGGGTCCAGATTTACCACTGTGTCAAATCCATATTTTTGAAACATATATTAAGTATTATGAAAAAAAAGCTGTCTAGCCAAATAAATGTTGCCTGACACAACAGCAGTAGCAGCTGTTTCATCTCCTTTCCCATAATTTTAGGCCCTAGGACAGGGAATATTTTAAAATGTGCTTTGAGGCAATAAATAATAGGAATTTCAATTAACAGTGTCCTTTTTACTGAACAAACCAATACATCCATTAGGTGTATGATCTTCATCAATTGAAATTCCCACATTTGTAACCAGCTATGCTAATCTGTTTCTGTTCTAATGTCTTAAAATCTTATTTCACGTCCCAAGGAGTGCTAAGAGAAAACATACACAATCAAATGACTGGGCAGACAGGCTAATATGCATATAACTTTCAAAATTATTCTATCAACTCATATATTGACTTGAAAAAATCAACTCTGATACCTTCTTCAACTACTAGCTTATTTATTGCAAAGGAGGCATTTTCTAGCACTTTTTCCAAAACAGCCTACAGTTTTATTGGCTGTGTTGCAAATTATAAAAGCAAATAACCTAGTGCTATTTCTAGGAATTATCTATCTCAAGATTATTTAATATGGGTCATTCATCAGTTCTAACATCATTAGAGATATGAAAATCTCAGATTGTTACACTGCGAGTTCTTGAAAACAATTTAAAACTTGAAGAAATTGCTTAAGAATTGGAAAGATTCACCCAAACTATCCAAAGAAATTAATTGAAAGTCTTCTTACTCCATATCCGCAGTTCTAGAATAACTGCTTGAAACATTTTTCAGAATTAAAATGGGCACCCCAGTGAGCAGTCCTGCCTAGGGAATAATGCAGCCATGATTACACTAAAGTTTCCTAAACGCCATGTGGCATGTCAGAATCAGAGTAGTACGAATAGCAGCTACAGACATCAACTACTCCTGCTGGCATTTTGTGCTGGTTTTGAGCTAATTTCCACACATTCCCCACATTCAAGGATAGGAAGTAGATTCCTAGCATATTTTGTGCTTATCTGTACACTCAGGTTCGTACACGCTGACCATGGCATTGCCAGGATGAAAAACAAAGAACAATGATGCAGACGGGGTGGTTTTTTTATTCCCCTTTCCTTTGCTTTGTTTTTTGGTTGTTTTTTTTTGTTTTTTTGTTCTGGTTTGGGGTTTTTTGTTTTGTTTGGTTTGGGGTTTTTTGGTTTTTTGTTTGTTTGTTTGTTTTGTTTTGTTTTGTTGTTTTTTGGGGTTTTTTGATTCCCGTTTGCTTTGCTTGTCCTGTAGGCTACCACTTTTCCACACCTTGCTCTCTAATAAAACTGTTCTTAGTAGCCTATTCTCATTTTCTTTACTCATCAGCCATCTATAATACAGTAATTTAGGATGTTTTCTAAATCCATTCCCTGTTTTGTGTCATGTGGCTCTAGTTTCACTGTTTTCCTTTCCAGTTCTTATCACAAATGTACTCAAACTCCTCCTACTTCTGAATATGGATAATATGAAATTATATCTATCTCCAAAATGAAAATACATAATAGGTTCAATCTATCAGCTCTATATTTCTAGACTATATAAAAGATAGATGGAATTCTCATTAACATGTATATGGTTAGCCACATTGTCTTGAATCACATTTTCAACCTTCTCTCAGAAGTATTTTTTTGGTTTTTTTTATTTGAGGGTTATTGATTGGAAAGCCAAATCGGAAAGCATGCAGTTGAGCACTCTTGCCAACACTATACATTTTGCTAAATCCAGAACTCTGAAAGTAAATCAAAAACAAAAACAAAACAGAGGAGGATTTGTTCTGTGTTTAAATTTGAGCTTCCTGAGAAGTGACTCTTTTTCCATCTGCTTGGACTTTGCCACAAACTATTCCAATACACTCAAGACTAAAAAAAAAAACCACCACCAAACCAACCAACCAAACAAACAAAAACCAAAACAAACAAACAAAAACAAACAAAACAAACAAACAAAACAAAAAAACCACACACACCCTAACCTTAGGAGGACATATTGTACAACATCATCTTTACTAAGAGAATGTATTTAATTTTTCCAGAAGGCAGTTAACACATCATATGTAATTTAAAAAAAAACCAACCAACTTGAGAAAGTTTTACTTGTAGAATACCTGCAATACCCATCAAACTGAGTTTCAAATTCTAATGTTACAGGTCAGACGCACTCTCCCTCAAAAAAGCCTGCAATAGCATTAACACATCCTGTGAGGCTAAATCGTGTTCATGTTTATGGCCTCACAAGAGCACTAATCTGACATGTTTCAGATTAAAGAGATTCAGATGTCCTAAGCAGCCTGGGGGCACACAACTGCACGTCTCTTCCAAAGAACAAAAGATACACAGAGTACAGACTGACATCAATTTGAGGACGATCTTTTAATGTGGAAGATCAATGACTTGGGGAACCTGGATGTTGCTAAAAGAAGAGATTTGTAAATTGAGAAAATGCTTTTTAAGCTTGAATCTTCTATTTCTTATATGGTCTGCACACTGACACCAGGAGTCTTTTTTTCTGTCAATCACTAATCACAGTTAGGTACTATCACTTGCAATGTAGCAACTGGTTTTTAAGTCGGCAAACTTAGAACATTATAATGTTAACTTCCAGGGCATGGCCATGTGTTCTGAACTTAGAAAAAATTCATGTAAGATGTACAAAGAGCTTTAACTGTGATATTTTAAAACCTCCCAACACTTCTGAAATGAGATTACAGTGTTCTTTTCCCCATACAACACCAAACTTAAGCCAGACTAAGCATTAGATGCTTTCAAGGAATATATACTGAATAAACTATGAAGAGTAACTAACTATTAGCTTAAAACTAGCAAACAAATTTGCTAATTTTATGCTATTTAGAAGAAAACATACAAGCTGACAACTTGTTCAGAGAGCTTGAACAAGAGTATACTAGAAAACCCCAAATTTGTCAGCACACTTACAATTATTCCAGTGCCAGGACAAAATAATTAATTCTTTTTTTAATAATAATGTAAAATGAAATGAATGCAATAAAGCCTTACTTTTTACATAACAGACTAAAGTGTCTTCAGAAAGAGCACAGTGCTGCATGAAGCTTCTTTGAAAATATTGTGCCTTTTCATTTAAAAATGGCACTTCTGTAAAGGAATACTCTAACTTTGTATTTCCACTTAATAATAGCTTGTATGTATTATTAAGACACAAAATGTGCACTGAATGTTTTGGTTTTAAATTCTGCATAATCGATCTTACTGGATTTTAGCAATAAAGAGTTGTGTTGACCAGAAAAGTGTCTAAAACAAACTTCAAAAATAAATTCAGTGACTGAGAAAACCCTGCAGAAGGAACATGATAATTAGTATGTATGGTGTTTCCCCATAGGGAGCATTGTCTTTCTTCAATTATTCCCTAGAACCTGAATTAATAACTTCGTTTGATATGGTATTTTTCAATCAACTTTAAAAGAATGTGAAAATCAGCCTCAATATCAATAGATAGGGCCTAAATTGGAGCTTTTCTGGTCCAGAGATCAAGGATTCTTGACTACAGACTGCTAAACTTCTTTAGGGATTCAGCGCTATGCTAAAACGCATTTCTCACTACCTTTAAATTGACGCTTTCCTTTAAATTGAAGACTGACATTTTCATAACACTTCCTTTCACCTTACTGGCTATTTACCCTGCAGGTCAATATCTGTGTATGTTAGCATGAAAGATTTGCTGAGATCTTTAACTCAGGATTCTACTTGCCACATTATAAAAATGCAGAATTTGAACCCCTTAATATAAGTTGACAGATCATGGAAAATGATTATTTTTTTCACAGCCCTTAAAGTTGTCCACCCTGTAAATGCTCTGGCACCATCTCACTATGAAGTAAATTTCTCTTATGCCATAAGTTTGTATCTGTGCATATTCAGTGATAACCCTGTCTTCTGGTGAGTCAGTTGCCTTGCCTTCATGAAATGGTCAAATAATCTTAACAGCCAATTCTGACTGCAGCACAAAATTTGTTTCTGCAGTATCTATCCTTGTTAAAGACAGATGTCTTGGATCACACACTTAGAAGCACAACAGCTTTTTATTTTTCAAAAATCTCTCACGTGCTAAGTTATGCCTAATCCTTAACTGTGTGCAAGTAGAAAACTTTAAATCGCATTTTTATGATTTTCACCTCAAAAATAATTAAATTAACTTTCCAATTAAGTGATGAATTATCTACATTAAAATACAAATGAAAATTATTAGCTGGAGATAACTTAGTGAAACACAACAGTGATTAGTCCTAGCAATTCATGCTTTCCTTATTTTAACGGATAAGATGGAATCAACATAATAGCTTGGAAACAAAGTATTGGCACTTAGCAGCAGATGATACTGATATTGCAAGGACATTGCAATCATTGAGAATAATAAGGAAAAAGAAATAAGAAATGAGAATTAAAATACCACAACTGATTAAAAGTAAACATTGTTAATTATGATAATTATAGGACTACTAAAGACAAGAAGAGAGAGGAAAGAAGTAATTACAGAGAAAAATGAGGCACATATTGATGAAGAGTATGTTGCATAGTCATTAATGTTTGCTTTTCCTGCAGTACTAAAACATCCATAAAGAACTGTAGTGAAAAAAGAAAATTCTAACTTCCAAACCCAAAATAATAAAAATTGCAATTTCCATGTATAAGATCTTACTTAGCTATTACCTACACCTTAGAGCTTGGCATCATAGCCGAAATAATTATACAAGACATCAGTAGTAGTTCACAAAAAGATACTATGGTGGCAACCACACAGTCATAAACTTGGTTAATTAACCCATGGAAACTTTTAACAGATGGGGTTTTGCTAGGTGAGTCAGTTATAACACAATGACAAATTTCAACTAGTACTACTTACCTTAAGAGGTTTTTCCAGACTTTTCTTATTGGGTAGTCAGAGGATGGTTACACAAGAAAGTGGTAGTTACAGTTGCAAAGTCACTGAATGAATAAGCACAAGTCCTATCCTAACATCAAAATTAATTCAGTTGATGGTCTTTCCTGTGAATCACATTTGGTTACAAATTGTTGAGACTGCACTTGGAGACGATCCGAAGGAAGAAAATAATAAGTACAGTTTAGTAAACTAAGAAGACTTAGACTTCTTTGCTCCAATGGAGTGATGCATCATGCTCTGTCTGGGAATTCACAGCATGTCCAGGATGCAGTCAGTACGCATAGTTGTTCCAAGTGCTGTGGGAAGAAAGGAGAGGTGCAAGGTGATTATGAAATGGCTCCATCAAACAATTTCTGACCAAGTACTAGACAGTAAAAATTAGAATTGAAATCACTGTTAGTAAAAAGAATATATATGTATTCTGGCTTTGGAACAGCAGACAAGAAAGCCAGCCTTGTATGGCAAAGTGTACATGGTTCCCCAATGACATAACAGCAGTAAAATTAATAAAACCCTAAGCTTAGAGTACATCAGGAGCTTTTACGTATGTTCTCTACTTATTGTGTGTATGCCAATCTTCTGGACTCACGTTTTTGGAACAGTCACCATTTCTAACAAGTTAAGATTCTTGTGGTTTTGGCTATCTGATTTCAATCAAAACAACTGACTCAAAGCCAAATCATAGTCTTTCGGAAACTGGCTGTAGGCCAAGTGGACTTCAGGAAGCCCAGATAGAGCATATGCAGTAAAACAAATAGTGACTTTTTATCTCGTCTTCCACATTAATTAAAGAATTATAATGTCCCTGAAGCTCCATTAGTGCTATACTAATCAGAATTAAATAATCACTCATTCTATAAAAAACCCCCAAAACAACACCAAAAACTCACAAAAACAAAAACAAACAAAAAAACAAAACCAAAACCAAAACCAACCAACCAACCAAACCAAACCAAAACCACAACAGCCAAATAGCAATCCATTTTTTTTTTCTTCATAGTTTGGTCATAAAAAGTAAAATCCAGTGAATAAATATTTTACAAGTCATAGTTCTACTAGTTAATTTTGAAGCATGGGTATCTTACATTTTTTTCATATATATACAGAGAGAGAAGATATGTGGAGTAACTCACAAGATTAAAAATCAAGGGTTTTTTCCCCTGTACTTGGAGAAACCATATTTATTACCAGAGAAAGGGATGGTCTGTGCCAGAATTTGAACAAGTGATAATCATGGCTTGAGGCAGAGATCCAAAAACTGAATAAATATGAGGAGGTTGCCCTCAAAATTATTTTTCAATGGAATTATTTTGCACTTAGGACCTGTTAAAGAAAAATAAACATATTAATATGTTCAGTTAAAGTATCTTCTAAATAACCAAATAAGTCAATCAAGGACTCTGGATAACATAGTTGTACAGTAAATGGATCTACATTCAGCATCTTTATGTTGCTTCGTTTTTCTTATAATTGTCAAACTAATAAAAATAAAAGATGTCTTTTTTACCCCATTAGTACACCATTAAAATTCAGTTTCACTGATTATAATTCACTATGCAAGTAATTTTATTTTAAGAGTGTAATTAGGATTTCCTGTTGTTTTTTTCCTTTAAGTTTTTCTGATTACAATCTTTCTTTGTTTAAGTACAGCAGGCATTTATGTCTCTAACATCTTCCAGAACAGCACCAAAAAACCGCTCACCACAGACAGCAAAGAATGCTTAAATGAATGACCCTTAGACTTGTAGGTCAATAGAGAAAGTTGATATAATTTACCCTCAACAACAGCACATTCTGTCAACTCAGCTGAAGTTGCCAATATCATCACATTTTACGACAGATACAATTACAGCTGGAAGATTCCCACAGTCCTGCCAGATTCCTCAAGGGGATTAGCACTTGTCTGATTGCAGTACACAACAAAGACATTGTTTAAATATCTGTGCATCAATCAGGAGGAGACTTTGAAGTATAAAAAAATAAAACAACAATATGGGCAAATGGAGCAGTTAAAACAGTTAGGGGCAGTTAGGTTCATCAGGTTTAGTTAAATTACACTCTCTGACGACAGTTTTATTCTTAATTTCTCAGTAATAGATTCAGAAAAAACTTTTTTAAAAAAGAAAATCATTAATATCAATAGTCATTAGAAAGTATTTCAGCTTTATGTGATCTTTTCCCACAAGGAAGGAACTAGCAAAATAGAAAGGAACATTAATCACCATTAACGACCAATCTCAGACTTCTAATTAACGGAGTGCAGAGTCTGAGACTGCACTTCCTTAATGCTGTTGCCAGGGTTCCTTCCTCCCAGCAGCTGATTTCAGAAGGTGGTGTGGAAAGTCTAAGAATGGGGTGTAGTAATTGCCAGTGCCTTCTCTCTGCTTTACAGGCAATGCATAAACTTGTGACGTATAACATTTGTTGAGAAGAGTGACAATGAACAATATCCACATCATCTCCTATGAGCATAAAGTCACTGTGCTGGAATTTACTGTTGCAAGTTACAGTAAACATACAGAAATGTATAGGCTTTTGTTTTTCTGATCTATACTAATAGTTTCTGTCACTGTTTGGATATGGATGACATTAGAGGTGTCAGCTGTAGATATGTACTCAAACTCAAGGTGTGGAATTCACCAAAACCTTGCTATGATTTCCCCAAGAAATTCACACTAGCTAGGGAGTGGACTTTTCAGAACTTACCCAAGTCCAGCAAGTATCACAGTTTGAAGAAATGTTCCAAAAATACCTATCTCTTCAAAAGCATCTTTGACAGATGAGTCGTAGAAATTACTAAGGAAGTTCAAAATACACAGATAAAGTGCAGCACATATATTGAAAGCACAGAGAATAGCAAACAGATTTCCTAACTGCTCTCCTTACTGCATTTTTTCCTACTACAAACAAGTCTTATGGAAGTTTACACAGTTCCAACTGAGTTTGCAGCTTGTGTCATGCTTGCAAATAATCTGATTTTTTTGTTGTTCAAATAGCACTGAGATCCTCCAGTGAAGTCAGAGGGCATGCTGACACCAGCGTGAACTTGAACTAAGAACAAGCAGCCAAAGCAATTGGTTAACTTTCTTAGTCCAGAGTCCACAGACTGCAGTAACTGTTGTCAAAATATATATCCATCACAGAAAGATGAATTAACAGAAACTATAAAAGCAAGTATGGCAAGATATTTGCTTTATCCAGTGTGTTACAACCATGCTCTACAACAGATACAGTCATAGTCATTGGATGAGCAGGCTTATGCACTGTTAGGATAGAACTGTGCTTACAGAAAAATTGTCTGTTTTTAAATTGTATAGCTGCCCTTAACCATAGCCATATCATTGCCACAGAAATAACGAGTCTGTCAGAAAGAAATTACAGACTGACTGGAGTTGAGTTACTCTGAGCATGAAAAGATCCAATTGCATAAATATGCAGAAGCATGCCACTGCCACATGCTTGCTAGAGACCAGACATAAAAAAAAAAAAAAAGAAAAAAAGGATTAATATCTTTCTAATAATTGCATAGTACTTATTGGTATGAACTAGTGTAGCTCACTTGGCTACAACAGAGCTGTATCAGCCTACAAATATAAAGATCTCAGCTCTTCTGTGACTCTACTCCTCATGAGTTTGGAACAATAGGGCTGAAAGCAGAGCAATGCAAAAGAGTGAATTCTCAGTGAAAATCTGCATAACTAGACAATGTGATGACAGCAGAAACTGACAAGAGAAAGGCCAGATCATGACGTTTTCAGTTTGTACAAGCCAACAAACCATTAAAGGTGTGTGAGGATTTACAAATGCTTTACGATTTGAAAATCTGTTCTGCCTCTAAATTTTGGTTTACTGCCTTTGAGAGGAGGAATGGAAAGTGTCAGATTACAAAGTGGTATTCCTACTGCTGACCAGCAAACATTGGACTTCCTTGTTCAGACCCTAAGGGAAAGAATGGTAGCCACTGTTATGGCTTTTTGGAACTTGATTTCTAAGCAGTAATACAAAGCTTAACATGGGCCCATTTTAAACTATAGAAATCTACCAGGTTTTCTGGGTTCTCTCTCTCTCTGTGGGCTTTACTATGGATCAACCAAAATAAAATTCTATCTGAAACGCATGTTTTCTTTCTAGGGTTTATTGCTATAATTTATTATTTACTAAAAACCCAGGTTTTTGAGTAGAAGTATTTCTAAATGGGGATCATAACATTTTCAATGTAGCAAATAAAATGATAGCTCCTAAGGTCCATTCTGAAACTGAAGTTCTGTGAATAAATGTATGTTTGCTAACCCTCTCTGGAACTACATCTAGCTAACATTTATTTTAAATATAAACACTCAATGAAAAAAGTTAAACATTAAACAAGAATAGAATGTTTGCAATATGCATAGATTAAAAAACCTGAGGGTGTTAACTGAGAGAGTTTCTCATCTTCCAACAGTGACACAGGATAACAGTTGTCACCACATCTTCAGATTACTATTCAAAATAAACCCATGATTCCATAAAAAAAGTAACTTTATTATACATTATATATAACAGTGAACAATAATAAAAGAGTTTTGCCTGATTTAAAACATGATTCCAGTTTATATGATAAAGAAAAATATTTAATTCTGCTCTACACCTGAACTGGGCTGGTTTATAAAATAAGCCGGAACCACCACTGCACTCAGGTTGAGTGATCAGCATCCTGAACAGAGTTTTTCCAAGCACAGCCCTGTCTCTGTTTCTCACAATATCCTGTCCTCACTGTCTTGTCATATGGGCAACTTGGACACACAGATGTTAATTAATCATTACGTAATTCAGAATCTTCTGAGTGCAGCCCATGGGCAAATATCTTTCACTTCATTCACCTAAAGCTACGGTATTGAGCAGAACTACTCTGACTTTTCACACTGATAGTATAGAGAGGTCCATGGAGTAATCAATTCCTAAGAGAGCAGCACAAGGAAACAATGCTTTAAGGGCACTGCAGTTGTGTGTATTTGGGGCTGAGAGTTATGGAGCTAAGCAATACCAAATCTCTGCTACATTTAGAATTTTTATGATTATCAGTGTATTATAGTCACTTACGACCTAAATAATGTTTAGGATGAAACCAAGTGTTCCTAAACATTTTCTTTTATTCTAATGCACATCAGCAGTGTTTATGAAAAGCACAATGAAAATAAATTATAGACAAACCCACCATTTACATTTAAGAAGAGGTCATTACTTTATTTGAACATGTCATCAAACAAAAGTCATTAAATCACATTAAGTAAAAGGATGGATAGTGGCCGCTATTAAAAAGTCTGCTTTTGTTAGCAGCTTATGATGCTTATAGTACTGTAGTATCTGAAAAGAATGGTTTTTAACCAATGTTGTGATAGCAGATTTCTGCATCCCCACTGCTTCTGAAAAAGTAGATAATGAGTAATTTCATATTGGTAGACCCCAAGTATAAAATTTAGAAGTACAACAAACTTAGACAATGTAGAGGCTTGCTTTGTTTTGGGTTTTGGATTACGTTCATACATGTATTACAGATTTTATGTCACAAGTTAAATATAAAATGTGTAAATCATTGTATAGTACAAAAATCCTGAATTATATTTGTGGGTTAATAATTGCACTTGCCTTTTAACACTACACTTAGTCTTTACAGGCAGAAAGACCAATTCTTGTAATTGTATTTAATACTATATATAAACATTTGCTTAGAAAATCTTATTTTTTTAAGAAAATGCTCTCCATTTTTTTTTGTATTGGAATAATAATTAAAGAAAAAATTTGCCCTTAGACATTTTTTCACTATACCATGGCTTTTTTTTTTAATTACAAAGTAAATACAGAAAAAGGTGAATTCTAAAAACTTCTCTACATAAAGCAAAGTACATTAAATTCCTTTGGATTGTGGGTAGAAATTGTGTTGTTAACAAGCAATTATAACTCAAAGGAATTTCAGACATCTTATACCTGCTGACTCTAAGAGACAATCACTCAATCATTCACATTCCTAAATGTTTCTTGAAAGTGGGCTACTTTCTAGGGCAAATATAAACAGAAATGCAATTGTTCTACTCTATTCCCTCCTCCATTTTTTTTAAATTCAGCTGGGATATTTTCATAAGTCTTATTTGATAGTATAAATGTATCTATTTTTTTTTATTCAGTCAAAGGCTATGCCATTTCAGCTGTTCTCGACTTTTTTCCTAATGCTGAATTTATGGCAAAAGAAAACTGTCAGTAAATTCTTAGCCAGGCTTCTCCACTATATTAATTTTGGAGCTTTATCTAGAAGCAGAGTAATGGTAATTTGTATGTTGCTCTTATCCAGTTGTTTAATATACCATGACCATACTCTCTTCATTATAGAGCAAAGTCAAAACAGAAATGAAAAGGCAGGAGAATGACTTTGTTTCTACAACATGTCACTGCAGGGGCTGGGGTATGGCTAGACGAGACTAATAGCCACTTTGGGATTATTTCAGACAGTGCTTTATCAATCAAGTATGACTTGTAAAACAGAATATTTGAAAACAAAACAAAAAGGACAAGAATTACAGTGAAAATATGGGACATCTATAGGGGCCACCTATAGTGCTTTCATGGTTCTTGGTCTGGTAGTTATGATTTTTAAAAAGACTCCTCTTACCGCTAGTAGAGAGGGAAGAGGGGAAAAAGTTATGGTCCTCCAGAAACTATTTCCCTGGATAACCGCACACTGATGAGCAACATTGAGAGAAGAGTGTGGAATCACAGAATTGCCATAACTGCAANAAAAAAAAAAAAAAGGCAACTATTTGTTACTATGAGTAAAGTACAGTTAAGCTGGAACTGAAAGCATGTTTGTTAGTTAGAAGTGAAGACCAGCCTCTGACTCAACGCTCTCAACATTTATCTTCTCATTGTCCACATAGACTCATTAAACTTTTTTTCCCAGCAAAGCAGGATAAATGTGAAGGGTAAACTTAAGGGCTTAGATGTCCTTGAATAAGCCATTTTGGAGCTTTCTATCCAATAAAAATTGATGACTCCTACTTCAGGAGTGTGCTTGGAGAATGTACACAATCAAGAAAGGCTCCAACATCCCTGGTTAACAGGGCCATCGAGAACTGCAGATCCCATTAAATGATTGGGGCATGCCACAGATTTCCTGATCAAAGTTTTCCATTCATTGCCATGGGCTCCATGCCCAAAACTACTCAATAGGCATTGCTGAATACCGAACACAGCTTACTTTGTTTGTACGTGTATTCACTGTGCTCTGACTCGTTGTTTGCTTGAAGAAATAGCAAGAATGCACAGCAGAAAAGCAACACAGAGCTCTTTTATTTTTATCACTGTCCTGAATACCAAAATCTGGCAGCCCAGAACTGTGGCTTTGGTGCAGTACCTTGTTGTGGCTTTTGAAGATTTGTCCAAATAAACAGTGCATTCCTTAGATCCAAATCTAGAGATTCTGACTGTACTTTTTTTCTAACTATAGTCCTGCAGACAAAATATAACTGCCTCTATTGCTATTGAGTTTAGCTAGAATTAGGAGATCAACATCTGGTAGCTGCTTTGATGAAGGCAGCTGGTAGTCACTTCTTTGAAACTTGGCAGCAAATATATTGCCAACCTTTCCAGTATCTCTCCACTCCATTCCTCAAAAATAACAGTCTCAGGAGGGAACAACTAATGCAACAAGAACTAATGCATCTTCCTCTTTGCCTCTAACTATGGTATGCAGTTATCACAAGGACCGTCACTGATCCCATCCACAGTTGGACGGCTGACTCACTCTGACTGCATTGTGCCAAAAAAAGTTTTTACTATTCCTTGCAGCAGTTCTGCTCGATGTAGATGAGCTCATACATGAATTGTAAGGCACTTGAAGAAGACACGTGAGAGCACTGGAATCAGAAAAACCAGCTTGGGATCCAAGGGAACTCTTTACCCTGTGTATTTAAACCAGTATCTTCCCATATAACAATCCAGCTAGAAAAAAAATTGAGTCCACTGCTTGCAGCTGACAAAGACAATAAGCTGAAAGGGTTAAAACACTCAGTTGGAAACCCGCTGGCCAAAGACTTGCTTAACATTCTCAAATTTAGAATTGGCAGGTTTTTTTTCTCCTCTTAGGAAAAGCACTACTTTCCTGTTACAAACCTCAGCTTATTTATAGTTAAAGAGACATGAAGCCTATGGGTCCTCCTAGGGTGGGGCTGCAAGGGGCTGCCAAGGGAAGGGCTGAGCTGTAGAAAGGGTCCTCTGACTCTTCCATCATGCCAGAGCTAAGGTTAATGTTATGAGAGAGACACGGCCTTGGGATCCAGCTGGATGGTGACTTGTGGTGGGCTGCCATAGGGGCAGGTACGCAAGAAAACAAATTCTCCCTTGATAACTACCACGTCTTGGAAATGGTTTGGTGTTCCTAGGCTCAGGACAGAAACTTATGGTTAGATTCTGGAACACCAGGTAATGCTTGGCATTGTGTATTTTTAATTTGGCAAGTAATCTTTTTCTTAGATTTTGTGATTCACCTTCCTATTTCTCATTTGGGTGTCCTTGGCCCTAGGATAAACATGGCTACACATATGGACCACATATGTTCTTGTGTGCCAGACTCCATCAGACATCCTGTACCAGTGGCTCTGTCACTACCACACCTTCCACCAGGACTCTCTGGTAGGTGTTCAGTAAGATGGCACAGGCCTAGTAGGATTCTTTGTATAACCTCAAACTCATCTACTACTTCTTAAAGAAAGCATGGAAGAGCTTCGGGAATATCCCTAGTAGCCTCACTACCATTAAATCACTTAGTCAGAAAATAAGATGAGAGGCAAGTTCACAGAGGTCAACAGGGACTGGAAGTGAAGCTTCAAATTCACATAGCCCACAGGTGTTTAAACGCCAGGTTCTCCTGTTCAGAGATGCTGGAAGAGCATTAAACTCAAATCTTTACCCAAGACCTGACTATCAACTTTCGGAAAGTTGAACAAATATTTTTCAGAATACAGCGAATATTTTCTGAATACAGAGTCTTTGACTCAAGAACAAATCCAAATCGTCTGTTTTGCTTTTATGATCATCCCCTTCTTTCCTGTATGCATCTTTTTTTTTATAAATAAGCAATGCAAAATGACTAGTCAGTATGTGCATTCTTCCTAAACCTGGTTACTTTTCTGAAGCTTACGTAATTTCTAAAGCATAAAAATTAAGACTTTTGAATTCAAAATGCTCAGATGTTTGCTAGATTAAGAATGAATCTTAACTTGGAAAGGGATAAAATGAAGTTTTATATAGAAAGTTCAAATACTTGCATTTTTGAATGTTACTCAAGTAACCACAAAACATAAAGAATTCTCTATTTCTCAATTTGAAACAACTGAACAGTATACAACTCTTCACAGATGCCAACCTAAATGTGTCAGCCAGATGGGGTGTTTTTCCCCTAATCCAGTTCAATTAAAATGTTTTATGAAGGACCACCCATGGAAAATAATTAGAAAATAAATAATTATGTATACTGTAGCTGAGAAAAAAATTGAATACTTGAAAGTTAAAATATAACAAGAGGAAACAGAGGGTGACTTAATACCTATACAAGACAGTGACATGCCATGGTCTCTTCCTAATAAAGTAATTATATGAACAGGAATATCTGCAAGATGCTAAAATGCAGGTTGTAAGACACAGAGAAAAGAGGACACATAAAAGCTCTGCCTATCTCTGAAATGAAAATTACATGTTTTTTAATATTTTTCAAACTTTAGCCAAGGAACTGACATTGATAGGAGACTCAAATACATCATTCACTTGAGCTTTTACAACTTAGATGATGTTTATTTCTTTTCCATGAAACTAGCTATCACCATAAAAAAATCAATACCTGTATTAATGACATAATTTTAAAAAGTTCCTGCTTTTGTGGGTAAGTCAACATCCTTCCTCATGTTATAGAAGTGCTGAATGCTTAAGGACACACAGGAATGTAGGGCAGAAATTCCCCACACCCCCAAGTCCAGTCCCTTGTTGTGGCAACTACATTTTGTAATGGCCAGTATAAACCGTTATCTGAGGATGCTGACTGAGAAGTTACCTTTCTATTCTTAAATATGTACTATGAAAAAAGACAATATTGTACATTTATTGAATCTACTTGCCTTACACACCAGAAAATGGTGTCAATGTCTCCATCTGCATTTGATTGCAAAATAAACTAACCAACATGTTCTGAATGAATGAGGACTGATGAAACCTCTGCTATTTGGATGACTTATCCCAAGAAGATATTTGAAGGGCAACACATATCATTAAGATACATAGAAAAATGGTAAATCTAAAATTCATGAAAGGCAATTTGATACCTTACTCCTTCAGAATCCCATACTCCAAATCATATTACTAACTGCATGCTACAGACAATTAGGATACTAAACTTACAGTTCCACTACACAGGTAAGTTATAAACTAGCATAAATCATTATAGCAGTGTACAATAAACAAACTGCCATAGTTAGAAAAGGGAACTGCAATAAAAGTTTTTCTAGAGCTACTGAAGGAAGGTGCAGGCTTTGTCAACATGATGCAGTAGCTTATAAAAAGGTTTTGATGTTTACAATTTCCATCCCGTGATGTGGTCCACAAATAACAGAGCCTGAGCTTCAGTTATCATAAAGAATCTTCAAAAGCTCAAAAGTGAAATGCTACTGTGCTCAGAGCCAAGACTGTCATGGCTCAATTGGATCTAATTTACAGGACAACATAGTCTGTAAATTGTGAGCTCATCAGGAAAGGAAACAAACAAGGGCTCAGTCCTCTTTGTACAGACTAGACTAGCAGGAGAATTCACTAATTCATTCCTTAATTCATGAGGTTTCTAACTCACAAGTTGTCTTAATTCTTAACATGTAACTTACACACCTGTAAGCAAAATACTCCCTTAACTGATGGTGAGTGTGCTCATCCTTCCTCCTCTGTCATGGTACAGACTGCCATTCATCACACCAGGAGGCGTGAAAGCCTCAGCAGCCTGGCTCATGTTGGATATGCAAGCTGTTGTATTTACACCTTCCAGCTTGAAGGTTTGGTCTACATGGCTTCTCTAAGTTAGTGGATTCTGAAGAAACTGACAGACGATCAGTAGGAAGGGTTAGGACTGCAGCAGACAGCTTCGTAAAGACCCCTCCACTTCCTGTGGACTGCATTTCTGGCACTGCTCCTGAGAAACATCAGGGCTCTGCGTGAGCTGCACATTAGCTAAAATCTGAGCAGGAGTTGAGGGAAGAGCCAGACAATAGAAAAGCTCAAATATCTTTCATGAAATAGAAGGAGATCTGATCAGGTACCAGTTTGGAGACTACCTTGGCAGGATATGTACTTTTTTTTTAATATTTTAAATATATTGGGTAACATGAAGGTTGCTAAATGTAGTATAGGAGAGGTTTCTGTCATAGTAGATGTGAAAATTCAAATTACGTTGGGGCAGATGATTCTTTACACAGTGTCTAGTTAAGCTGTCAAAATGTGTGATTGTGTGAACATAACAGTGTAGAAAGTATTGTAAGGCTGTGCACTATGCCGAAGGACCCTACTGGAAAGGTTGTGTAACCTAATGGAACAGAAAACAGACTCTGAACAATGGTTTAGACAGTGAGGGACATCTGAAGAGCTTGCCCTAGTCATATCCTGCTGCAACCATCTGCCTTCAGCCAGTGACAGACGAATGGAGAAGGAAATTGAACCTTGGCGTGAAACAGCATTCCAGAGAAACGTATACAATCAAACCACAGAGAATATGTACTCCATTACATGAGAATTACTTTCTCCCAAACTATTTTTCTTCTTTCTCTCTCTTCAAGGCTGAAGATAGTGAATGAAATAGAATAGAAAAGAATACTAAAATAAAGTAGTGGAAGTGACAAAAGAGAGAGAGAAACATTTCTCTGGGAAAGAGACAAACAGCTGAACAGGCTTCTGGAGAGCTTCTGTTTCACTTCTACTTGTAGGAAAATACCAAAGGTAGAAAAAAAGCATTAAAGATTAGATTTAAGACAGTATAGTGGAGAATTAGCTGTATCAGAAAGCAGGAATTTATGTTCATTTTTATATGCATTTTCAGCTTTTTTAAGTTTCATCTTACCTAATTTTTTTTAAAATGCAGAAATTCTGTAAAGTCTCTATCTTTATTAATCTGTTTGCTAACAATTAGCACTGGGAAAAGTTGCGCAAATTTTTAGTGCAATTTACATAGAGAGTTGGTCCTGGAGCCAGAAAAAAAGGCAAGTAAATCCCTGTTTTCTAGACATGATGACAGACTGAGCACTGCATCCTGAGAAATTGGCCAAGGACACTGAAAAGCAGTACCAGAATTCAAGTTTGAGACATTAATAGAGGTGGTGGGTTGCTCTTGCATCAATTTGATGAGTAACTGAGAAACGTTGCTTGGCCTGGTTTCTTCATGGCTCAGAGCCCACTTTGGGATGAAAACAGACTACACTATGGTAATAAAGAAACAAAACAGGAGAAGAAAGTGTGCTTACCAAGCAAGAAATAGAAGTAAGATTTTGTTCATCATGGAATTGTTGAATAATTCATGCAGAACAGGCCTTTGGGGGTCTCCTGGTTTCTCTCTAACAAAGCAGGATCAACCTCAAATTTGATCCAGTTTCATGGACAGATCATATTGTTCAGAATCTTCTCCAACCAAAGACTGAATATCTCCAGGAACAGAGTTATCATAGTCCCACAGTTCCCTTATTTGAATAAACTCATGGTGTGGTTTTTTCTTTTCTTACATTGCATAGGAACCCCCTTGTGTGCTTTCCATCTTTTTCCATCTCTGAGAAGAGTCTGCTTTCCTCTTCTCTACACCCTCACCTGAGGTAGCTGAAGATAGCAACTTCCCTTTTCTTCTCCAGCATAAACTTTAAACCCATTTTTTCAGCCTCTCCTTTTTCTCTATCCCCACTGTGACCAGCTTCACGGTTCTCCACGGAACTCACTCCAACTGTTCAATATCTCTCTTGTACAGGGAAGCTCACAATGGCATACTATACTCTAAGTGTTGAGAGAGGGCAATTAAGACTTCTAAAATGCTGGTTACATATTTGCTTATATGGCACATATATGGCCTTCTTCATCAGGGGCAAAAATGGTAATTCTTGTCCTAATTATTGTCAAGCAGGATGCCCACATTTTCCCCCCAGCAAAACTGTTTTCTATCTGGTCATGGCCCAGTGTGTACTCCTGCATGCAGCTGCTCCATTCCAAGTGCAGTACTCTGCAATTGTCCAACTTTATGGTATCATTATTCACCCTGTCAAGATGTCAAGGCTGCCTGGTAGCCCTGCCCTCCCATTGACCACCCTCTCGACTCTAGTTTGATACATTAAGAGTAAACAAGTAATAGGGATTTTGCTGTATTGTGTGAGTTTTTCCTTTTTTACTGTGGGAGATTTCCATCTCTTCCCTTTTCTGAATGGTGGTACACGTTACAGGCAAAAATTGCCATGCCAACTTTCATATTGTTTTTTTCTAGTCTTTACAGATACGTAACAGCTTCCAGGAGAATTTTCTTCTGGACAAACATGAAACTAAAAATCAGTTTATTCCACAAGATGAATGCATTCTGGATGTCACTGCTCCATGATTACTTGCAGCTTTTTAAGAAAAGCAGTCTCTTTCAAGGAAGGAGGCAATGTTTTATCTTCTGCATTAAAGGCATATTCTGAACAAAGAATATTTTAAAATACAGATTTATAATTTTACTAACATTTCACATACAGTTTTTGGCAAATAGAGAGTGTGAAAAGACTGAAATAAAATTCCAAATACTTTAAGAGTAAAAAATACCGAATTGCTCAAGGAATAAGCTCATAATTAGCAACAGTTCATTTAAAAAAAGTAAGATATATGTGACTAGGACTCTGAGTCCATATATCAGACTCTAGGGGGGGTTTTTTAGGATGCAAAGTCAAACACTATGCCCAAGGACCCCAAGCCCCAGTTACTGCTGGATCACAATGGGGATCCTCATCAGGGTAGAATATGGGCACTGAACGTTTATGATAATACTGAAGCCTTGAGAGCAGTTTTTCCACTACGTGAGGATATTTTTCAGACAAATCATTTCTCTCTTCAGGATCATGAACAATATCAAACAGCCAAAGTCTCTTCATCGGTGGATCAGATGACTGAATCTCCGACTCACTGAACAAGGATGGTGGAGGGAACCAATGACTGCAGCCTGAAGAAACAGGAACAGACCAAGGGTCAGTTCTCAGACATGGAGCAGCAGTGTGGAGACACAGCTATCCAGTATTGACAAATTCACTAGGTCTCTCAACAAGCCCCTGCGCAGTCAGTGACTGTTGCTGCACTCCTTAACTCCAGCCCTGCACTGGAGTACCTGTAGTCCAGTACTCCTATAAAGGAGTCCTATTTATGCACAAAAAAGCTGCAGCATTTGGATTCAAAACTCCATGTTACTTTATTTCATATAAATTAATTGTAATGGACTTTCTTCTCAAATTCTGTGATCCTTAGGGATCCCTTCCAATTTGAGATACTCTATGACAGGTTTTCCACTAGAGCTATAGTAATTTATAGACCAAATATTTGGAAAACTGAATAGTATATTGTTTTAATTTTAGAAGTGCCCATTCTAGATGTTTGCATGTGGTGAAAACCTAAGAAGTTAGCAGAATTGCTAAGAAATTAAAATACATGAAACAGAATAAAACTGTCTGTGTGGCAGGTGGGAGATAGGCCACACTGCACAAAAAGGGGGTATTTTGCTACCTGGATATCCAGTTAGTAACTTCCATTTTCCATGTCGTATTGCTGCATGCATGGATATATTGAAATGTGTATCATCCCATGGAGAAGAATTGCTCTGTGGTAAAGATGTCCTGTTGTCAATGCCAAGACCTTAATGAAACAATAAATGAAGTTAGGTACATTGCATATGCATGAGGTAATTTTTAGAATTCTACTGGAAAACAAAGCAGTATCATCCATTTATTTTGATGTACTGGATAAACAATTTGTTGTATCTATGCAAGATCCGTGCTATGATTCAACAGTTGTATTTAACTCAGAACTTGAACTGCATTTTAAAAAGTTACCAATGTAAAAATATCACAGCTTAGTATGGGTCACTGGATTCATTTTGTACAGAGATACTATATGTATATCTCATATAGCTGTATTAAGTGCCTATATCTTTTGCTAGTTAAGAATACAGAATTGAAAGATTTCCATAGACAATGCTACTAACTGTTGACTCTCTTAGATTAACTACAGGGACCAAGTCCCAGGGCCTGACCTGTGTCCACATGCAGAGAGCTGTCTCTCTGGACTAAGCTGGCTATGTTCATAAAGATCCAGATCTGGCCAGCAAAATAATGCTATAGCATGACACAGCATGAAGTGTGCCTGCATGCTGTCTTTAGTACAGTTGTATATGATGCGATCTGATATTCAGATACTATAGAAAACTGACGTGTCAACTAAGCACAGATTCCTTCTCTAAAGAAAACACAAAGCTCCTTACAGAAGGGAGCTCAGAAAAAAAAGTGCATTGATTAGGAGACCATTTTGTTACTGAAACCAGGAGGGAGCCAGACAGACACTCCAAGAACATCCAAACCAACCTCCATATAAGCTGTCATAAATAAAATAGGACTTTAAGACATAAAATATAAGAGTTTTATATTAACTGTACCAATTAGTAACAGTTTACCAATAACTACCAGAAGGCAACTATAATCACACTAGAAGAGACATCAGAAGATGGAGAGAAATGAATGTTGATTTTGTAGCATCTTTAAAGAGATTGTTTTTCAACTCGTTTAAGGAATCTGATGGACTTAGCTAACAGATTTTTTTGCCACTGAAATCAAAAAGACACTCCATTAGATGAACAATGATCATGGGAGAGCCAATAGGAAGTAGAACTAGAGATTTCTAAAAATCCAAACAAAAAACCTCCAGTAAAATCCCAACACAGTGGGGTAAATATACATCCAATGGAAAGAACAACAGAATGTATGGAAAAGAAATGCTTGGACACAATTTCTCTATTATTAATTGAAGGTCCTGCAAAGTTTCTATTTTATTACTGGGCTTCACAGTTGGTATTGGTTTTTCAGTAATAAGCACATTTGTGCATACCCAAGTTCCCTGTCTATGTAAGACTTCTATAAAATTCCCCGATTAGTAAGGCTATAAAAGGGACTACTTGTTTAGAGTATGCATACGCAGATTAGGGAGGACTCAGCTCATCTTATATCAAGAAGCACTGAAGCTAACCTGAAAAAAAAACATAAAAGCAAGGGAAATCTCATAAATAACCCCAGCAGAATCTCTTCTGGCAGAGAAGTCTTCACATATCCATGTGATGTCTGTAGTAAATACAAAACAACTTACTTTCCAACATCGCTGTGTTATATATGATTCTGTCCTAAGTTCTGCTACTGAGAATACTCAGCTTTGCCATCTACTTTCTTGCGCACAATGAAACACTTTTGGCAGGTCAAAGAACAGAACTATGTTTTTTAAACATTATGTCTCAAAACTACAATATCAAGGCCTCATCAAAAGATAAAGTTATGCAAGTGTGCATTTCTGATTTTAAGCTTTAGCATGGGAACATATTTCTGACTGCTGAGCTACATACAGTACATGAAGCCACGGTATTACAAGATAAATAATTTAAAATACTTCAAATAAACAGTATGATAGATTATATTTTTAGATATAATTTGCACAATATCCTTAGAATGCCATATGTGAGACTTAAAGTAAGATTTAGGAAGATAAAATAATTTTTTAAATCCTTGATTTGGTCCAGGTTACAGAATGCTTTTACCAGAGCTTAAAGTTGTTTGGTGAAATAATATCTTTCAGAAAAATTTCTTGATGAGAAATGGCTAAGTTCCCTCATAGTAAGCTGTTACAAACAGAACTCTGTCAATCACGTTAATTCACCCATGGCAAGCACTTGTTCTTTGCCGAAGAAATGTACTGCCTATTATTCAGACAAGAGCATTGCTTCCCAGACAGTACAGGTCAACTTTCATCATAGATATCAGCTCTGGAAAAAGACTGATGCTTGCCTGAATTCTCTCCGTAAGAATACCTACAGGACTATGAGTTTATTACATTAGATAAGCAACAGATACAGAACTAAAATAAATAAAAATATTGCCTGATATGAACTCTTTTCTTGCCATCATGGGACTCACATTTTAAGGTTGGATATTGTCCCCTTGCCTTTACCTACTTCCTTCCTCTCTTCAGCCCAGCTGGTAAGTTTCTGTCTTCATTCTGCAGCCTTTGCTAATGCAGATGAAATGCAAAATGCCTGGGCAGTTTTCTCCCTTGCCATATGAATTTTACAGGGATCCCTTTTCCGGTTTGGCAGACTGAAGAAGTCACATTCTTTTTGTTTCCCTTTCAAGATAAAATGTTCACTCCCATAGCATCTAAGCAGTTTTTTCCTGCATTTATTCTAGATTGCTGGGGAGTGTTTTCTTCTTTTTTTGCTGTTATGGTTGACCAGGCAGTAACAACAGCCCTGTGGACTAATCCAGCAGCGAAAGGATAGGAGCCTTTTATTAAGCTCTGTAATCAAGCCTGCTTTCTTATGCCAGCATACTCTTCTGATAGATTTATATATAAAAATGTGATGCTTTTGCTTGTGCAAAGAGGCTAGATTCTCCTGTCATTAGATCACTAGGGTATCAGTGGCCAATGAAATACTAAAGTTTTGTTTTTACCTTGAAAGAAAAATCCCAGAGCCTTTGCCACAAATTTTATTATTGTCAAACAGAAGTTGTTAGATTTCTTTTTTAAGTAGTATCTTAGGTAATTATAGAACTGCTATTAGTTAAGAAAGTAGTGACCTCTCATTTAAATATTCATTTTCAAATATTTAATGCTAAAATGAACTTCATAAAGTTTTTAGAGTTGTGTTTGGAGTTTTAGGGGACTAAATAATATTCAAATAGCTGTTATAACTCTATAGAAAAAGCAAAATATGTCAGAAAATGTTGTCCTTGGTAAGTGATTTTGGAGCTTATAGAACACTTCAAGAAATCCTTAAGTCTTGACAGCCTGAGAAGTGCTTTCAGGATGACATTTTCAAAGAAATTCAGGTGGCCAACTCTCACTACCCACAAAAGTAATTAAAATATGTTAGAAGCCTGGCAATTTGCCCCTTATGGAAACTTCAGCTTAGTTCTTTTAATTTTATTATCATACACTATTTTTATACACATACATATTTCAAATAAGGATGAAAAATCCTAAATAATTTTCAATAGCTAATTGCATCTTCAAGTTACCTGATTTCTCAGAAGGCCAGTGTCATCAACTCTGAAAAATCTATGCCAGGTGCTCAGCAAGCATAAGTCAAAATGTTAGCTGCATTTGCAAAAATAATTGCCATTTTGATAATTTGAATATCCCATAGCATACTCTTCAGGCAGGATGTTGGAAAATTTCTTACTGGATAAGTGCATAAATAACATAATGTAAGATGATCAGAGAATATGCTGGACTTTTTCAGAAAACTAAACAGTCTTTCAATGCATTAAGTCTTGCTAATGCACAAACACAAGCACAACAAAAAGCGAAGTAATGAACATGGGGGGAAAATCCAATCCTCACTCCACACACACAAAAAAAAGGGCTCTGAGCAAGTTATTGCTACTTAGGGAAGTGCCTGTGAAGTTGTAATACATAGGTAATGTCCAGTGGTTGCCCAGAAAAGCAATCTGAATGTTAAAATTGGAAAAGAATGGGACACTATGCTACTACCCAGGTCCTTATTGTGCCTCACATGACATAATGTGTTTGGGTTCTCGTGTTACAAAATGGACACAGAAAAATTATACAAGATTCAAAAACATGACAAAGAAGATAAAAGCTACAGAACAACTTCTGTGTGAAGAATGACTAAATAAATAGAACCCTTTATCCTCAAAAATGGACAGCTGATGAGGAACAAGACAGAGTTCTATGAAATTGTGTGGCCATGAGAAACTGAGTAAGAAACAACTGGTCTTTCCTAATAGGGGCACTGAATAAATTATGAAGTCATGTATCAAAAAAAAATCATAGTATATACTTCCTTGTTACAAACTTAACTCAAGTACACTTGAGTTCCTTTCCATGGAGTGCTGGGGATGCCAGAAGGGTATGCAGGAATCAGTAGAAGAAAAATCCATCAAGGATTCTTATGTCCAAAATCAGAACTAAAGATCAGAGGCAGGCTCTGGGGGCCACACAAGAGAACTGTATTTACATGCTTGCTCTCATACACTCTTTCCTACAGAGCTGCTACTCTCAGAACAACAACCTAGACCGATTTTTTTTGTGGTCTTACACAAGATGAGTTGCCAAATTACTTTCGGTTCAGGAGAGGTCAAATTTTTTTTAAAAAGGTGCTATATAGGAGTAGATTTATGCAACTTCTTTTATTATATTAATCTCTATACCACTGAACTGAAAGGGCCAAAACTTCTACACAAGGTAAGTACAGAATCATAGAACCATAAAATATCTCAGGTTGGAAGGGACCCATGTGGATCAGGGAGTCCAACTTCCTGCTCCCCACAGGACTACCTAAAACTAAACCACATGACCAAGAACATTGCCCAGACACTCCTTGAGCTCTGACTGGTTTCATGCTCTGACACTTCCCTGGGGAGCCTGTTCCAGTGAAAAACCTTTTGCAAATGCCCAACATGAACTTCCCTTTAGGCAGTTGTTATTTCACCTCCTCATGTCCTACTCCTTGTCTCCAGAAAGAGGGCATCAGAATCTCCTACTCCACTCCCCACCTTGAGGAAGATGTAGGCTGCCATGATGTCACCCCTCAGCTTTCTCTTCTCCAAGCTGAGCAAGCCAAGTGACCTCAACTGCTCATCCCAAGTCTTGCCCTTGCCTCGTCTCTATGTACATATATGATTCAGATTCAGGTTTCACTGTAATTTTGAAAATTCCTGAATACCATGAGTCATTTCTAGCATACGCTCTAGTTTACTTTGAGAGCTGTTCTTTAAAGGAGGGATGGCATAAGGAAATAATAATAATAATTTGTATTAGTAATGGCTTCCAGTGCACAGATCAGTCTGTGCAGACAAGTCATTTATTTGCTAGGGCTGGTTTGTAACTTACACTACAATGTAAATCAAGAGCAAAGTAATTGAAATAACAGATCTACACCAGATTTACACTCCTACGACTGAAATCAGAACCTGATACCTACATTATTTCCTGCTCTGGTCATACAATTTGAAATTTTACAAAAGCCCCTACAATTCACAGAAATGTTACAAGCTGACAGATTTTACCATACTGAAGTGTGTCCCAAAAAGTAATTAATGATTCAATATAAACCAGAAAAGATAAACCAAAAATGCTTACTTTGTCCAGTAATCTGTTCTTTCACTTCACATTCTAAGCATGGGGAAGATCACAAAGAATGCTGCAATGTGCTTAGCCCTGTTTTATTCCTCCTTGTCTTTCAAAAAAGCTGTTTTGACCTCATTCAATATCCCATGTGTACTTCTGATTTAAAACATAATCTACGTTAGGTGCCTAGTTTTTCCATAGGAAAAAAAATGTCTTCCTATATATTTTTTGCATAGACTTACAACAGTCTTCTGCTTAACTCATTAGCTCACCTATCCAACTGGGTAAGGATTTCTGGAGGCAGAAAAAAGGGAGCAGTATTTTTTCATGTTTCTTCCCTGCTGATCAATATTTGATCATCTGTTTCTTGATTCATACAATCCTAATTTCCTACCAGAAACTTATCTAAAATTAAAAAATACTAATGTATCTGACCACCACGAAAAATACAAAAATGTCTTAAGATCCATTTATATTCTGTGCGACTCAAAACCTTTTAAATTCTTCTACTGCTGTTCCAAACAAAAATAACTTTGTGACCACTTGATGCCTGCAAGGCTACCTGGCAATAAAAGAAAGAAGGGTTGATCCGGTTTTACTACATTTTACAGCCTGAGAAGTCTATCAAAAGGTCTCTACTCATCTTCGTGTATAGGGACTGTAAATCCAACTTGTTTATCTCTCTAAGTCCTACAATGTTCCCAATGGCTTCACTGATAGTCTCTGAAATATTTAATATTCAATCAAGAGCAAATACAAGAAGAAGCTGTTTTCCTAATGCAAGTGAAATAAAAAATATCACAGACAATAGCAAAAAGTCACTGCAACACAGTACTTGATAAGATGGAAAATTCAGATCTGTCAGCTTCTTTGTAAATGTTGCCTATGATTTGTTTCAACCTTTTTGCTTTCTACTTTACAAAGCAAATATTTCAAGTACCATATAACCATAATTTCTAAAGAGATGTTTAAGTATAGTCCACACCCATATGGTGTAACCTTGCAGGTTAAGGAAAATAAAGGGTACAATCTGAACCTGTTCATTTTTTTTTAAAAAAGGCTTGCTCTTTAAATTAGTTTAAAAGTTAAATTTGTGAAAACATTTTATTAAATGTAATTACTTTCATAAGAGTATATTGATTTAAATGTTTCTAACTCATTTTTAATCATAATAAGGAAGAAGATAAACTATTTAAAAGATGAATATACAGGGGAATATATATTTCAGATTAATATAGATGATATTGTGCAGAATTAATAAACATAGATCAATTACTCTTCTCATTCCTCTAGTTTTCCTTCTTTTTTCATTCAACAGGAACAACTCAAGCAAATGGTAGAAACTTGATGTGTAGCGAAATAAATAGACAGTACATCTAAAAATAAAAAATGTCCTGCCTACAGCATATGATTAAGATGATGAAAATGATCCATGTTGAGAACAAGTTTTCTTGGCTGGTAAGAGATCAAAGAATACACAGTTCTCTCTAATATGCCATTAAGCAAGTTCCTGACCACAAAACTTAAAGAGCCCAAAACAATATTGTTTGAAGCATGCTATATTTCTGTACGCTGTGGTCTATAATACTAGTGTGTAGAGAGGCAGTATTGGGTACTGGAGAGCAACTTTGGAGAAAGACAAAAGAACACAAATTTATTATTTATTTGGGAGACAGAGTCCTGCCCGAAGAGTAATCTGAACAGCTAAGTGATTATCACAGTGACCATGCCTCTACAATCACCCGATATCCCACACAGCAACAAAAACATTCTTTCATAAGTAGCTACATATAATCTGTGCCCTTTAAGGAAAACAGAAGCAAATGAAGCTTTTATCTTTGTTTCTTCATCTGCAAAACATGGATGTTAAAATTTACCTACCTTTTGTAGTGTATTTCCCAAAGGAAAAAAGGGAAAATATCAGTGTGCTGTATAGTTAAATGTCTATTCGTAATAATATAATGTAGCAGCCATATGACAGGGAAAATATAATAATTAAAAACTCCAAGCTTACATGCAACCTGCTTGACAGAAAAAATGAAAAGTATGCACTAAGCAAAGCCATGAATTAAGATTTTAGATGGTTCCCACTCTTTGCAGTCCAAATTAAAAACATATCTGAAACAAATAATAAACAGTTCTACTGCCTACATTCACACATAGAATGATGGCCAGTGTGTCACCAGGTGACAGACTAAGCTTACGCTTTTTTGGACTGATGTCAGCATTGGACAAAAAGAAAACTCAGTGCAAGAAATTATTAGAAAAGGACTTATGAACAAAGCAAAAAGGTCTATGCAACTGGAAAACTGTAGTTCTAGTCTTCCCATCTCAATAATAAGACTGAAAAAGTTCAGAAACTAGGTACAAGGTCAGGTGGTGTGCAATTCCTCCTGACTAAAAATCCTCTGCTAGCTGCATATTCTACTTAATAAAATTTGCATGTTCTAAGGAACTCCAGGGACTAGGCTGTTTTCACTCCCTGGCATGACCAAAGGAAGGTTCTTCCCATCCTGTGAGACACTGTGCCAAATGCAATCAAATAATCAAAACCTTATTGTTTTAAACGACAGGGGATGTATCACTTAAACATGCCGGCCAAATACTTTGGGTGCTTACTACACAGACCTTATGAAGTATCTTGAGTGAAATCACATGATCTTGGTAGTTTGCAGTGTATTTCAGTATATTTGGACTCTACCCAATGTAACAAGATGTCATCTACAATGGGCAACAGCACTAATGCATGGTGTGTACCTGCAGTAAGAAAAACTCAAACATCCTGAAACACTGAATGATATGTAAACTCTTTTCTCAGGAAATTCATTGTCTGCTTTTGCTAGTAAATGTCATGTTCCAAAGGGACTAGACTAGACTCTCTGAACAAATAATCTTGGCTACATCATCAAATTCAATTACGTCCAATTTCATTTTGAATCACACCAAAGATGTTTCATGGAACATCTCCATGTTATTCTATCACTTTGTAAAATCTTCTTTTAATAGCATCTCAGCTAGTAGAATGGCTAGGAAAACTCTCTGAGTTTAGTCAGCAGGCACAACACAAACACAATTGTCACTAAGATGGTGTTGCTATAAAGTCCAGTTTGTTTGCAAAGACTTTTGGGAGGATCACTGCAAGTGCTCATGTTTTCAGACTTACCTCTGCTAACAGAGGCTGGAGGAACACATACAGAGCTACAGGCGTGACAAGGGGCACCCATCACAGGACTCTGTCAGACAGGCCCTCAGAACAAAGGAACACTGACATGACAAGGCTGCATCACACAGCAAGATGGTAAGAAACTACTGAACTGCAGAAACTAGTGCTTGCAGTCAGGATCTTTAGGAAATGAAGTGGCACTTAGGCATATGTCCACAAAAAAGATACTGTATTTAAAACAACTTAATCTTGTGAATACAGATTGTTAACTCATGGAAGACTATCACTCCTGGTAGACAGGCTTTAAAAAGGTAGTGTCCCCTGGCAATGACAAGTCCAAGCGGATAAATTACATGTTCAAATTCTGCTGAGATTATATATTGCAGAGCAGAATTCTGCTTAATAGTTGAACCAAACACTGGGAAAAACCACATGGTCTACTTCACTAGGACTTAAACCCAACAACCAGTATTATTTTCATAGTAAGGAGATTCATATGCCTCCTTGCCTCTTGCGATCCTATTAGTAGTCTACAAAAACCACAGAGGAGATCCCCAGACAGAAGCCTGAGACTGACGAACCAAAAGCACTTACACATGAAACCAAAACAGAAAAAGAGTGTTTTCTAGTATTTTCATTACCATCTTTAATATCAACATACTATTATAATCATTCAGTAAATTCCTATCGTACTCACCATCTTATATGTATTGTCAGAAAAGGGGCAACCATCATTCTCTTACGGTTTCCATTAAAATAAAAGCTTCTGTACTTAGGAAAATAATTTTACACTACTATCAGGATTTAAAATCTTTATTTACATGATAACCACTAAAAAGAAAAAAGAAAACCCAAGAAGTAAAAAAATCACAAGTTATTACTTTCCTAACAATAGACACTGCAGATTCCTTCTAAACATCTTATCCTGTTTTTTTTGCTACAATATCAGAAGTTGTAAGTTAAAAAATTACCCTCTTTCTTAAATATTATGAAACTTCACATAAAAATAATCTTCATGACAGCAGTCTTCAACCTTCTAGAAATCTCACCACATACACACACACAAATCCTGCATGATTGGCAGGTTTCCTGTGCCTTCCTAATGCTCAACTATGGAACAGCAGGTCGTCTGTTAGGACTTGAAAAAAATTACCCTGCAACAAATGGGAACCTTTCCATTAATTACAGTGGGCTCTGGTTCAGACTGGTTAAGCATCAGCAGGAACAAACAAGGAATTTACACCCTATCAACTTCTCTTAATCAAACAAAAGAAGCTAAATTCCACTTTATCCACACAGTTCAGTAGATAAAATGTGCTTTCCACAAAATCTTCATACAAAAGGCTTCCCCGTTTGTATTTACAACAATCATCTCTGGTGACAACACATATGCCTTAACCAACACCTCAAATAAAAGTGATTTTAAAATCAAAAGTGCCAGTACATAATTTAACAAGTCTCGTATGAAAGACTTTAAGAAAATAAGAAATAAATTACTAAGAGCACACAGTGCTACCAAATGCTACCAAAAACTGAAGCTTTTGGATAAGCAGATGAAAACTAATTGCAGGGTAATTTTCCATGCTACAAGAACTATGTCACTAAGCTCCAAAGTTCAGATCTAGAAAATGTTTACTTAAACATATTACTTGATTTGCCCTGTAGCACTGAAACAGCAGAATAAAGGCAGACTTCAGCTAACAGGTACCCAACACTTTATAGTATTATAGAGCCAGAAAGGAGAACACAAAGTCAAAAAGTGAGCCATAACTTTTACTGCAGTAAAACTCAGGAAGCCACCCAATAACTTTTCTTTGTGGTCAGCACTGCTGCCCACAACCACATCTTCTGAACTTTCCTCCAACAGCAGTTTTCCAATTGTCCAATAGTTCCCTCCCTAAAGAAGGAATTCTCAGGCCACACCGAAACCTCTCACCAACAGTTACCCTGATTGTTACAAACAGTTTTGAACAGTGATCTCTCATCTTTCAGGAGAGATTTCCATCCAACTGTATGAAAGTCTGTATTTTAAATTTCACATCATATAATACATACAAATATTTTGAATTATAACACAGAAAAGAATCCTTTAACTTGGTGCTCAGTTATCTAGATGGGTTTGGGTAATTTTGATTTCCACTAACACCAAATTTATAGGTTAAACTTTGAATTTATATAGGAAAGCAAGAAAATTTAGTAGGTACATCATTTGGAACAAATTCTTAACTTTTTGCTGTATTTTTAGTCTTAATTAAATGATATATCTGTTTTTCTAACATCCAAGATGCAAAATAGTCTGTAGACAAAAGGTGGATTTCATTGGCAAGGGATCTGGTCTACAGTTTGATTTGCAGATAGTGTACATATACATTCAACTTAGGGACTCTACATTACACAGTTAAAAGGGGAATGGTACATGAAAAAAAAAAATCCTGATTTCCTTTGGTATTCCCCAGTTTCTAAGTACCTGAGTCTGGGGAAAACAGAGAAGGCTGAGGTAAAGTTTAGTTTGGGAACATAAGACCATAGAAATAGCTTTCAGAATACACCGTTTTCAGTGAAGATCTGTTAACAAACTGGAAAATGGTACTGCTGACATTGTTAAACTGCACATAGATAAAAGTAATATGAATCTGTGGATTAGGTCAGAAATTATATCAGATTTCCATTCTATTTGAATTTTCTTTGCTTTATGCATTTGAATTAAGCACCAACATGCTTTACTAGAACATGAGATTTTTTTTTCCTCCTAAATTTCAGGAAATAATATATTGAACATGGTTCAAGTTTTTATCATCTACCCTAGACCACAATGGTTATGGCATTGAAAACAGTGAAAGTACTATATTTTTCATTTCCACTGATGAATATTAAGTCTCTTACAAACAATGAAAATCTGGACTGTGTCTAACATAGTAATATAATTTATATAGTCCCTAAAAATTTAAACCAGTCAGATGAATCAACTATTCACCTGCAATACAAGACTAAATTTCAAAGACAATTTGATTGAGAAATAAAAAAGCTAAGGAACAAAAGGCACAGTTGATGCTATTTACAGTTCAGAGATAGACTTGGACCTTATATATCTTCTGTTTATAAACATAAGGTTTATATGCCCTTATATGCTTTTTAAATGCCACTATTGCATTTGTTGCTGTTTTACATCCATTGCAAATTTAATAATTCTGAGAGAAAATCTACAGAAGGACATAGAAGGCTATAAGCCAGGTGTTAAAGAACCCTGTGAGGCATAGAAAGTGTTTCTATGTTCACACCAATGACTCAGCTGTGATAACTACCCTCTGGGGAGGCATCAGCACCTTCACACCCAGCCTGAGGGCTCATCATCTCTAATTGTGCCAGGGACTGGCACAATAGGCAGCTGCAATGGCCTAGACCATCAAAGAGTCCAAAAATATCCCATGACTGACAGAGTAAATCAGCCACTGTGAAACTCCTCACCCTAGGGGAGGTTCTGGGCATTCCCAGCTGAACCTGACCATATATAATCTCGGGGTTTGGGGACTTCTGGTACCACTTGTCAGATCTAGAGGAGGATCACAACCTCAACAGGACTGTGACTGCCACTCTCAGCAAGACTATGACCATCATCCTCACCAACAGGTTTTCTTTTCATATTACTTTACACTCAGGGGGACCATGTGGGGCACTTAGCACATGGGCTAACAAACTCCATTTTGTTCATGCCCCAAGGTTCCGGGTTATACCTCTGGGTTTTGTGGGTTTAACCTAATTTTTGTCTGTATTATTGTATTTATTGTAATCTTTTCAGTAAGTTGTAACTCTTGACTTGTAATCTCGCTTAAACTGGGTTCATTTCTTCTGCTAGTTTACCTTTAAACCACCACAATAAGGTATCTTTTAATAGCACTGTTCAAAAAAGCATTTTCCCTCTTCACAATTACAAATAAACACCATCAATATGAGAGTTGAACAAGTTTTTTATGGTTATTTCTAGGCCTACTGCAGTGCTATGGGTTGCTGTTGTAACTGATGGTCTGTACTGCAGTAGACAGACAACTCTCCTCCTCATCAGAGAGAAAATGTTGTGCATTTTTTGAAAAGGTTTCAAGTCACACAATGGACCTTCTTCCATCTTTACTTTTACCTCTTCACACAGACAGTCAATTAATGTTTGCTTCTCTGCTCAGTCTTCTAAAGCCAACATTTTTTCCTCTATGCTTACAGTAAATAAAATAGGTATTTTACAGTGTTTCTCATTAGTCAACACTAGCCAATGATTTTTCCATTTCAGTTATAGAGCTGTAACTTATATTCACTGATACTCATTTATTAGGCATATTTTTGAAGTTCCACATATGTTTGTAGGTCTGATGCCTTAATTGATGTGAGTCCATGAAAATGTGCCAGAACAAAGGACAAGCTTGTTACAGTCACTTTGAAGGGCTGATGCAGATGACTGTGGGGTTACAAGGCCTTTGCATATAGGTACTTTTAATTGACGTCTCTTCTTTGAACTGTGATGTGTAGATAAATTATTTCAGCTCAACAAGGAAATTCTGGAAATGTCAAGAGCTCTTCCATCCTATACTGTGATAATGAGTGACTGAAGAAATAAGAGATTTTGCTACTTCATTGAGGAAAGACATTTTGTGACCTTTTGCTGCTTTATGGCAATAATGGATTTTCTAAAAAACTCTAAGTTTTTCTGTTGTTTTATTCAAATAAAAACATTTGAGGAATATCTCTGATAATTTGGAAGAATTAATAGAATACTGATCTTAAGAAGCAGAAGAGCTCTGAGACACTATAATTTCCTACCATCATATTGACAAAATGTAGGGCTGTGCTGTACATGAACTTGCTCAGGGAAGCTCACCTATCTTAATTCATTTACCTGAATGCTGTGAAGACAGAGATTCCTTCTAATGTCAGTTTTCTCATAGTACTGTTTGATTCCAAAGGAGAGATTTATACTAGAATATCATGTTCAGTCTCTTACATTTCAAAACACATACTCCTCTTAATTTCAGCAAGAGTAAACACTTGAAAATACTAATCTTTTCTCAAAGTATTCACCTTAGTTTTTACAGCAGATTGTATCTTTAAAAAAAAAAAATCACACAACTAAGTTAAATCTGGAATCACTCAGACCAGCAAAAAAACCCTGTGCATATTAACTGAGTAAAGCATTTATCCAGGTTATTACTTTCTTACACAGTTATGGAATAAAAAAAAAATTTGAAGTTATTTTAAATAAGAGAAAACTTATTATTACAGCTTACAAGGTCAAACATCACAAAATGAGAGACAGCAAAAAGAAATGCCTGACTTTCACTTTTGATGGAAAAATATGAAAAAAAATAAAATCTAAATCTTACTTTTTCCAGGAAACAGATTTTAACTATATGGAACAGAAATTATGAATTATTGAAGATATGTCATGCTGAGATAGCCTTACATGTGAAACATGCAAACCTTCTCTGCAACACTAAGGCTACAGAGTTGCAGTGAAGAGAACTGACCAGTGACTCTAACACCCTATGCACAATTAAAATTTGACAAGCTTACAGCTCAGAGATATTTCATTTGAACAACATAATCTACCATTTATGTCAAGACCTCCACAAAAATACAAAACGTTAGTGTTATGATCAAATAGGTATAGAATATAATAACGCATTAAAAATAGTATAGAGATATTTCTGAATTCCAGTCATGATACTTGCATTAGATACTTAATCAAGTGATCTAACATTTCTAAATTTTAAAAGAGATTACCTACATCCTGAAGGAAACATGGGGATTAGTATTTATGAGGCTCACCAAACATGCAGTCCTTTAGTATTGAATACTGCAGGGATGGATGGTTGACACAGAGATGCAGGTGGGCAAAGAGCCAAAACAATGTAAAACCACAGGCCAAACTTCCTGACAGCAAGAGCTACAGCCCAGAAACTAATATAACTGACAGCCAAAGAAAACCACCACTTATCTCTGATGTGAATGGCAGCAGAGGTAGCTGGAACAGCAGCCTCCCATTACGGAGTGCAGCTGAGCTCCGCCCAAAACTGCCAGGTCAGCATGACATGCACTGCATCAAGTGGTTGAGGGCCTCAGGGTCACATATTGGCAACTCCTGCCCTACAGACTTACAGAGGGTTATTAAAATTTATGATTTTTTTTAAATGGAAAGATGACAGAGTCAGATGGTCAGCAGGCATAAGTATGATTTTGCAAAAAATGATATTTCAGAGAAACAAATAATATCTCCTTATTTTTCTCCATTCTTGACCATACTCCCATTCTAGCTGTCACTATGTAAGTTCAGTCAGAAACCATACTGGTCACTTTTCTGCATGTTTTTGACTCTGAGAGTAGATTTTGGGTCTTAAGCCTGGCACAGACATGGAATATATTTATCCCACTCAATGCCCACCCAGCACATTCATCGATGAATCTTCTGCTGTTACTGAATAACTCTATTATCATGGATTTTTTTCTGTATTTTTCTTTTTGGTTTTTTTTCTATTTTTTTTTCTTCAGTCTTGTTAGCTAATTCTAAACAAGCTAGATCATCAGTAATAGAACTGGGGAAGAAATAATTTTAACACTACAAAGTCTCTGAAATCATCTTTCACCTGGGCAAAATAAGTAATAAATGGGGCTTAGAGGAGCCTAAAGTGTCTACTCCTTAATCAAGATGAATAATTTTGGTATGCGTATGGATATAACATATAGTGCTACAGCCATTATAATGCAATTTTAATGCCCATGGATGACACATCAGTTCCAGAACTGAAAACGTTTCTCTATTGTAATATATCATATGTTCATTCAGCTTATAGCAGACATGTCCCGTTATAAGCAATTGTTTATTTTGGCAATTAATAGTGTAATATATGAGGTAATGCTTCTTTCAAATGTCAATGAGAGCAGTGTAAAATTTGATTAATTTTGCTCAAGGCAAATAAAAGTTGGGAGGAAAAAGCACAAAATGTTTTTACAAGTTCTCTGTCTTGGATGTCTGCCTCTGAATAGATATATCTTGCAAATAAATTGACTACAATTAGTAACCTACAATGCCATTATGTCTTTGAAGTTTTAGTTTATGGGTAAGTCTGGAATTTTAAATGAAGGTAAAAGTTTTTTTAGCTTAAACCAGCCCCACCCAACAACGTATTTATTCTGAACACATCTTTCTAATTTAAAGAAATTTAAGTCCTTTTCAAAGAAAAAGTGATGTTACACATGTAGTCTACAAGATTTTGTGAAATACACTAAATTCATTAATAAATTTACCAAATCAGACTAAAATTAATACACTATGTACTGACAGATTCTGATTAACAACTCTCAATTAAAGACTACATTTCCTTTCAGCATGTTATTTAGTTCTTATTCTCAAAATAAAATTGACTTCTGTGGGATATAAGGTTTCAATACTGCTTCAAGACAGGCCATCTAGCAATGACTGTGTGGTCAGAAATAAGTTTGGTTGAGCAGTTAGGGGAATTGGGACTTAAATCTCGTTGGGTTTTAGTTCAGCTGAATCACCAAAACTTGATGAAATGCCATAAGGCTGTTTAAAAGACAGCAGATCTTTCACAATGGAAGAGCTGATGTCACCCACACAGCTGCCAAACCACCAACAACTTGACTTTTTCTATTTTTAAAGACAAAGCACAAAAATGGGGCAAACCAATTTTGTTTATTATCCCTTCAAATACATGTAAAATTTTTAATTTATGAAACTTGTAGGTTACTTTATGCATTTTATTGTGCTTTCTTAATGTATACATTACAGAGAAAATTATCCTCTCAACATAATTTTAGCTTTATGTTTTTAATTTTCTTATTTTACAACCAAATTCTTTAAGCTAACAGAAAGTATGAATATTTCAGACCCAAACCTGAAGGACAATAGATCTTTCATACCAAGTTTACAAAATTGTAAACGCTCTTAAATATTAAACTACAAATCTACATTGAGACCAAGCAACTAATACATACATCACTTTTGAAAACAATCAACAGTGTGAAAAACAACCAGAAAGACAAAAGCAATGGCTTTTAGCAAGGAGGGAGAGGAGCAGTCACCTCTGAGGAGCATGGACCCAGCTGCAATCTGCAGAGCTCACCAGACTGGTTTAGCACAGCAAGGTTCAATCAGATGTGGTTTCCCACTGCTTTCCCCTGGGGCTCTGGCTTCAGAAGCAGCCAGACATCACTAGGAGGGTTGTCTCTCCCTCTGCCTTTCCTCTTCCAACCACTCAGTCCTCCTTACCCCAGCCCTAAGTTGCCGCTGGCACCCATCAGTCCCTTCAATGAGCAGATTCAACCTACATGACAAAGGAAAACCAGGCTAGCAAGTTAGATAGGTCCATGGAGGTATACAAGGAGTGAATGGATGTAAAATAAGCACTAGGAGCATGTGACTGGGAACGTGGAGTGGAGAAAGTGAAGCATATGCCCAGCAGAAACCTGTCACATCACTTCACCATGTATCACAAAACAGAAACCTCAGGGTTTGACTTCAGAGCCAAAAGAATCATTCTCACCTGTTCCCCAAAATTTCTTCTAGTCTTTGTGCCAAAATGAGCATTTCGCTTTCCATCACATATCAAGAGTGGAAAAACAAAACAAAACAAAACAAAGAGTTATTAAAATCTGAACCAATATCCTGACCTGGTTCATAACCTGGCTCTGTGAATAGTTCCGGTGACCCACAAGCGAGGGGAGCAGTGGTGAGACACTGTGGAAGGCAGGATATCCTCTGTGGTAGCAGCAACAAGCTACACGAGCTTAAACTCCATGAAACTACGGCTTCTGGATGAGGCTCCCAAGGTCAGAGCTGATCGTAGCTGAAGAATGCTGCGGCCAGTCCCTCCATTTGCCACCAACCACATATGGACCCCTTGTTCCCACTCATACAGCTACAGGGCAAGTTGATTCAGCATAATGATGTGGTAGAAACCTTTCCTCCTCCTTTGCCTGGCTATCTGGAAGAGTCTGAAGGCTGATCTGGCAGAAAAATCATCTTGTTGCCATGCAATTTCCACATCTAACACAAGCAAAGGAGAAAAGCATGGAAGAAAGGAAGAGAGCAGGTTGGCCCTCTTGGCAATAGCTCACCACCAGACTGGCTTCATAACCCCCAAAGACTGCCATCTATCCCTCTCCTCATCCTAATTTTGGAGATTCCTCTCTAGTTTTTCATCTCACAACTAAGATTGTTGTAGGTCTACACTGCAAATCAGACTCACTCATTGAAAGAAACAATTGTTTTTAACTCCAACCACTCCACTGGCCTGCCACAGGTCAGAGGGAGGCTATAGACAAAGTCTGCAGCCAGGGAGAGGAACACCTTTCTTACCACTAAAGATAAAAAATGCAGAATCACAGTATAGAACAATGCCAATGTGTGTCAGACCACAGGAAAGGTTTATATTTGAATGAAGAAAGTCTGCCCTTTGAGAGAGAAGGCCATTACTTGAAGGTGTCAGTGAAGTAGGAACTGGCAGCACTTTTTCATAAAATAGAACTGCAGGCATCCTAGTTTACAGTGTTTTCCCTCTTATGCTGTTTAGTATTAACAATAGGAACACTGAACCTGCACTGAGTGCAAGTAAAGCCAACTACAACAGCACAATGTCTTCTCACCTGACTATCCAGAAAATCTGAAAGGGTTTTTTTTTATGTTATGGTTAACAGTATCTTGAGATTTAGCATTGTCTATTTGCTGTTCAGCAGTACTCCAGAAACACAAAGATTTGGCTAAGTCTGTATCTTCCACTTCTTATTTCACTTGCTAATTCAAATTCCTACAAATAAGAAAGCATCAGTAGGAATACTTCATCTGACACAGGATGATTTATGTGATGTGATTTTTTAAAAGTAGACTAGAACAAGAGTAAAATATGCATAAAGAAGGTTAAAGGCTATACAGAAGGTTAGAAAGAACCCAGTAAAATCTGCATACATATATTTCAGCACAATAGGCAAAAGAGTACTCTGATGTCAAAACAGTTAGGGCACCAACAGTCAAGGAAAGAGAGAGGCTCCAGACGGTAACAGTTCATCACCCTGGCAACAAGAAGACTGTATGGACAGTTTACCATGCTTTTTAAAAACAAAACAAACAAAGAGAGCCATGACTGCTGAAAATATGAAAGTACTTGTATATTTCAAGCTTTGTGTCTCCCTCATCTATCCGTACTAGAGACACAAGTATAATTTATCTGGATCTTAATTCTAAACTTATTCCTCAGTTTCCATAAATGAAAACCAGACAGTAAGTAGGAATCAACTGACTTACATACATACACAATTACTTATAATAACTCAGACTACTAAATAGAAATTTTAGTCCTTTATGACAAAACATAATTTCACTAGCATGCACAAAATACAGGCCTTTGTGAGAAGAAACAGGGAAACCCTTTATGGTGCTGGTGAAGAATTCAGTTTTTGTTTCTAGTCACTCCAGTTTAGAAAGGTACAGAAAAACATTGCAACTTTGCAGGCATGCATATACCTTACTCTGTTCATGACACTTTAAAGCCACACATCTAGGATAAGAGTTCCACCTATTACAGCTTTTGACCACCTGCCCCACTCGCTGGCCACATTTCATACAATGAACACAAAAACTAAAGACACAGTGAAGGATCATCAGACCATGGCATCATAGAAGCAATCTGGTGATGTATTTCCAAAGAGCCCAGGGTCCTGAAAACTTCCTCTGCTTGTCCCACTTCTGTTTACACCAGGAATTTCACCTACTCAAACACCTGTGCTGAGCTCAATCAGAGGCTGTACCCGCAAAGAAAAGATGGGCTCCAAAATATGCCCTAGAACACCATATCAGGGCCTAGTGTCACAGAGGAATGCTACTGAGCATATTCACTGAGCATTTGTAAGGGAAATGAGAGTAGCTAAACCTTAATTCAATCAGTATGTAGGAATTATCTGCAGGCAGTGCTGCCCAGTCAGCACTAGATAGGCACAATGTTGCTCCTTCTCAAAAAAGCATCACGGAAACACATGTGCCTTGCAAAAGGCCACCTTACCCCTTTCCATCCAGTTACTGCAGCACAACGTGTATTTGTCTTGCTGGCAACAGATCACTGTCTCCATTGCTCTATTTTTCCTCTGCCTGGATTTACTTCTTTATTTAATGAAATACAGAAATGCTGTAAAAACATCGGAAAGGACCTGTTCCAATGTTCTCTATGAAAAACATGTCTGCCTGAAAAGTTTGTAGTCCTTAGCAAACTAATAATGTTGAATCATAAAACAGATGGGGCTTGCAGAGCTATAGAATTAGCAAAACTTCAGCTCCAATTGATGTTGTGGCATTAAAGATCCAACCCTGTGATTATGGAACAAAAGCAAACTTGAGACTTGGAACTTCTCAGCTTCTCACAAACTCAAGTTTTCCATTTGCAAGGTCATATTATATAGTTGTATCAAGATGCATTAGGCGAGCAGTTCATTTGGAACACTAAAGAGAGGGTTTGGAAAGGGATATTGGCAGTGTGCCTCATTGTGTACCTCAGGCACATGGCTGCTCCTCACCATTTCCATGTCCCAAAGTCCTTGATTCATTATTCAGCAGTGTTTCAGAGCTCTCTGAAACAGGAAGTGCATGTTGGTCATGATTAAGTACTCACAGCATCTGGGGGATGATGTTTCTGTATTTTTAAGCTATTTACTTAAAAGCAAAAGGCATCCTACAGTATTTAGTTTCACCTAAAAGGAAATAACTCACTTATGGAAAAAAAGAGTGTTCAGAAGACAAACTGTATATTTAATAGATCTTGAGCAATTAGTAGGATACTCACATGGGAAGTCATCCACAAACATGGGGTCTATGTTGTGTAGCAGTTCCACTCTGGGAGAGGGTCTTCCTTCACTACAAGAGATTTCAAAAGGAAATGTTAATTTCCTTCTACATTAAGAATCTCATTAAGATTCTGGGGGTTTTTGTCATTCTAATAGAAAGTGAACCCATAACTGTAAATTAATTACTATCAATTTTAACCTGAATGTGCACTACCAGTAGCAACAGCTTTTGCCCCTTTAAGTTTTCCCTAATTTCACTGGTTTTTATGGGGATCATTCATAAGTTTGTGGAGTGCAGAAGTGGCCCTACCAAAGTAAGGTTTTACAACAGTCAACTTTAAGAATCAAATTTTGCAGCATAAGCTGGCACAGCACTTGCTATGCTCTCTGCATACCTGAACTAGTGCTGAAAGCATTTTGGCTGTGTGCCTCAAAAAACACCACAGGCATTGCTATGCCAAAGAAAAACCCACCTTCGATTTGTAATTGAGGTCACAAGGATTATTTAGATACTCTGAACCTTCTTGTAGGAAAAAAAAAAAAGTCATCCTTTTTCTAGCCATTGGCTACATGTATTGGAGTGGAATAAGCCTCTGAACTTATCCATAAATTTTCTTAATTAAGTAAATTCCAGACCTAAAAAACTGAGTACCATAGAAATTTACTCCTTATGAAGGGAAACATGAGTAGGAAGACATAACTAGAAACAACCTTGGCTACATCAAGACACAACAATATTTTATCAGTTGACAGTGAACCTAAACATATCCTTTTAGAAATTTCCAAATAATTTAAATTACTTTTTTCATTAAGGAGCTTTACTGAAATCACAGAAACTCAACAAGGGCCTGAAACTGCCACAAAAATGCTTTGTTTTTTTTTTTTCCAAAATGTGAGTGAAAAGTTAATTCCTCTACCCCACACATGATATCTAGAGTAGTCACACTTTTTAAGGACTGCCTGGCCTTGTTTAAGCAAATTTTATCTTAGATTTAATAAACTCTAACTGCCTCAATGTACTTAACTGACAGTTGTGGTCAAGTGTGCCTTTCACCATCTGTTCATAGGTAACAGTAACATGAACCAGTTAGCACAAATTAAACTAGGATGTGAATTTATAGCATGTGATTGACTGCAGTAACTGCCTGGGAGGATATTCTTATTCTGCACTTATTGAGCTGTATCTACATTTCTCAATAGATTTCACAAGAAAGAAACCACAAATGTTATGGTAAGTAATTCAGTATCTTCCACCAGAGTCAAATACAGAAAAATGAAGTAACTTGCTCCTATTTACTTCTCATCTTTATACATTCAATATTCATACTGTACCACTCAGTACTCATACAGTGCTGCATGGCCAGATGGTCGAAGGAGGGGATTCTTCTCCCTTTGCTCTGGTGTGAATCCACCTGGGGCACTGGGTGGATCCAGCATCCAGCTCTGGGGTCCTTAGCATAGGAAGGAGAGGGTTCAGAGAGAGCACAAGAATGATCAGAGGACTGGAACACCTCTCCTATAAGAAAAGGCTGAAGATAGTTAGGGTTCTTCAGCCTGGAGAAGAGAAGGCTCCGGAGAGACCTCACTGCAGCCTTTCAGTACATGAGGAGGGCCTACAAGGAAGATGGGGACAGTCTTTATCAGGACCTGTTGCAATAGGACAAGGGGTATTGGTTTTACATGGAAAAAGGGTCAATTTAGAGTTGATATAAAGAAGACATCTTTTTATGATGATGGTGGTGAAACACTGGTACAGGTTGCCCAGAGAGGTAGTAGATGATCCGTCCCTGAGGCACATTCAAGGTCAGAGGAACAGGGCTCTAAGCAATCTCATCTAATTGAAGATGTCCCTGTCCATGGTGGGGGTGTTGGACGAGAAGACCTTCAAAAGCCTCTTTCAGCTCAACTATTCTATGATTCCATATGAGTCTATGATTACATCAAGTACACTCATAGTCTTCAAGCAGACTTGTATTACTATCATATCATAAAAGGTAAGTTCCTTTTTAACTTATACTGTTGACAGTGGATATTATACACAAAACATGGCTATTAACATTATTGTACACATGGTAGAATACAGCAAATAAAGATTAAACCTGCATTAAGTTTTTCATGCTGCTGTTGTCATTTTTATTGAATCCATTTTAGTTCTGGGATACAATAATGGTATTAGGACCTTGGAAATGTGGTTATATGTATAACCATGAGATATACTCCCTGAAGCCTATGACATCACTGCATTAAGCTCTGTAGTGTTATCTGGTACTGAACTGTTGTGCACAACATGGACGTTTACAACAAGCATATATTATTCACAAACAACACCCAGAGAAAATAATTTGGCACCATATGCTGAAGAGAGCACCTGTTTGACAGCAAAAGACATCAGGAGACAGAAACAACATTCTGGGGACAAAAAGTAGGGAACTTACACCTAACAGAGGTCCCTTTCTCTGTGCCTAAACCCTGTTCCCCTTCCCATTTACAAAACCACACAGACACAGATTCAACTACAGATTCACCCTGGCAGACATTCTGCAGGGACACTTTGCATTAGGAATATAGTCTAGCCATCAGAGCTACAATAAAGAGAAATAAAATTATATAGGAAAACCCCCCTTCCTGTTTTAGTAACTGCTGGTGCAATCATATCTTACAATGCTCTAATTTTAGAGTATTTATTTTTAGACTTCAATATGTTAATAGCTCACCCCTCTCCCTAAAAATAAGGAACTCCTTATTTTGTCCGGTTATTATTCAACCACGTCTGATGGTAGAATACTTAAGACATCTTAATTATTTAAGCAGTTCAAAGTCACTGGTGTCCAAGACAGTCCTCTAAGAAAGAACAGCGCAATGAGAGCATAGGCCTAATTTCAGCATTGGTAGCTAGTTTGTACTGAGAATGCTGCTCTATCTTCTAATTTGCAAAATTTTTAAAACTTACAGAAAGATCCATAATTCCTTAGTGAACGTGAACAAACATCTCTATGCAGTCTTTCACTTTTGTTATTGTTAAACATGTCCTTGGGAAGGAATCCAAGGTTTTTCAGGGTAAATATGTTTATCTTGCAGAAAAACATTCTCGGTGTCACCCAGCAAAATCCAAGCCTTTATAACCTTGTCATATTTTTCTGGGTCATATCTGTAATGCTTTACTAAAATAATTATATTTCAGATGTGCTAGAAATAAATGTTACTCTCAGCTTTAGACTGCTCTTTCTTCAGCATTAATTTATATGCCAGCCATGAAAAATTTTTTTTCAAACAGGTCTTTAATTCCTAAAATTAATGTAACCGTTTGGTACGCAAGAATTCAAGTTGATCTTGCTCCATTCGTTTCACCCAATCAATTCCAGTGTTTGCAATACTACTAAAACATAAAACTGAAACTCGCACTGCAAAAAATGTCAATAAAACTTGAAAGTCTATGCTCACTAATAAGTTTTGATGAAATATGTTATTTTTACAGTATTTTATCCTGAATTTCTCATGTGCTATCATACTGCTTCATGTACTCTGCCATTCCTTTTCCTTTTTTATGCTAATGCAAAATAAAATACTTCTTTTGAGCGTGTACGCACTAGATATGCAGTACTGAAAGTCAAGATATATAGAAAAAATGTATGAACTAATGCAAATTTTTACATAAGGAAAACTATTTTGCCTATTATCTTGATTTCAATAGAGTAGCAAGCATCTGGAGAACAGATGTTTCTTAGAAATGCAAGTGGCTTTTCAGATACTTGCTTGAAAATATGCAGCACAGTTTAGATTCCTTGAGGAGTTGCATTTTAGTATTGTTCTTGGTATTTTCAATTACTACTTTTGTAAAACATGTTAGTGATAATATCATTGTACTTTCAGAAATAACATGTAACATGTATATGGTTTTAGAGGTGCCAGCTATAATGCACTGTTACCCATGGTAATCTAAGGCATTAAAAAAGGGTAATCTACTATGATTTATGTAAAAGTTTTTTATATTTGAGATTGGAAGAATCTGATAGCTATCCAAAAATACTATCCTGAGTTATTTCCAAAAAAAATTTTAAAACATTGGAGGCGAAGTTAAATTTCATTTCAAAGGTACTCCGAGGAAAATTAAAAATACGAAGTACTGATTTAAAGATACACTGCAATAAAATTTTGCACACAAAATAGTCCAAGATTGGTATGGATGGAGAAAGACTGGGAAGGTCTGGTGTGGAGACAACAGAATGAACACAGAGCAGGAAAAGGGGTCTCCTAAGAGCTCATGTTAATGACAATCCAGACTAGCACATCAGCAACTCCAACATCTGGGCCAGTTCCACAGGGACATCTGGAGACAAAACGTGATGGCTCTGGGGACTCACAGAGGTAGGGCAGACACAGAAGCAGTATCAAAAGGATACAAACAGGCAAAACCAGAACCTGTGCACCATTCCCAGCCTAAGAAGATCACAGAAAAAACTTGAAGGACTTCATAGCTGGCAGCCCCAATCTTTGCATCATAGCAACAGATGCTGCACCTAATACCTGTTCACAAACACCATGGTGTCGGGATGCCAGGTGGATGGCTGGAAATGCCCTGCCCCGGTACTGGGCTGCTAGGCAGCCTTCTTAGACACATATGCACCTCTTGGACAGTAAGACTGTCAGGCTGTGAGTGTGCAAGCAAAATCTGCCTTATTTCAGTTTCTATTTTAAATAAAATCACATTCCTCTTCTATCAGGTCTCTCATTGATGCAGTGTTGAATCAGTATTTTCTAGTCTCTGCCAAAGAGCTTTTAAGTAGCATGCAGATTTTTAACGAGGAGTTCAAAGAGTGAGAATACAAACATTGGGTTTCCTCAGTTTCATGCCTTGTATGAAAGAAAGACAGTGTACAGCTAACTAATAAAGAATGCAAAAGAAGGTGTTTTTGTCCACAAGAAATGTGCTCCTGAACTTCATCTTTTCATGCCATTTCCTTCTAACTATCAAACTTTTTCTGGTTCTTCAAGTCAAAGTTAGGTAGAAGAGTCATGAAACAAGCAGTTGGGAACATATGTGATTCCCAGCACTTCTTTTTACTACAAGAACTTAATACTAAACAATGTCATATTAATGTGATTCCTAATTTGGACTACCACATATTTAAAGGCATGACAGAAAGATCATTTTGGTCTATGATTTCAGAATTTATACTTAGTATTTAAAAATCTGTGTTTCATTTCTGTGGTTTGTATATATTGCAATATTTCTATATTATATTAAATTTATACATATTTATTTTCAGTATGATAGTATTTTATTATTATATAGTATTATTTTACTTTGTCTTGTTACAAAAATAGCATATTAAAAACACATCTTTTAAACACTGATCATTAACACAGATACCACTGAAAGAGATTCAATGTATTTGTGACTTCTGAGGATACTTGCACTGTCCCATAAATTGTTTTGAATATCTAAATCAAGGTTCTAAATTTATGATTTTTTTTCTTGTAATTACACACATATGAAACAGTAAGATCAGGATTAAAATGCCCCCTCCCCAAAATAAAAAATCACAAGAAACATATGCAGCTATTTATATTAGACTGCATAGAAAAAAATCTACAGATGTAACATGGTGATTTGCTATCAATTTCTTTTTTTTTTCAAATTATTTAGGATCTTAACATATTATAATTTCACTCACTACGAGCCATCTGGTCCAAGAAAAGCAACATACTTCAACTTTCCATCAGATGTCACCAAAAGGGCACTATGCCTTTGCTGTTTGCTATCCAATAGTCAAGTGACCTTTTGAGTTATGACCATGAAATTTAATACACTAATTTATCCTGATTACATGGGAAAATCATGTGAAATTTGACATTTTGGCTGCAAGGTCAGCCAAAGAGCAGCCTAAAAATTAAAAAATGTGACTTTTTACCAACCCAGAGAGAGGCCCTCTGGTTGACAGAACTAAAACCACTGGGGGTCACCTGCTCCCTATAGCAGTGCCAATAAACATTGCGTTCATTCTCTTTACAATGACATAAGACATGAATGTCAGTAGGGTGCTGGCACAGCTGTACTTATCATTCCCAACATGTAACTCTTCGGTTGAAGCAACCTGATCTGAGGTTTTCCATTGCAAAGAATACTTGGTTGACACTAAACCTGAAGTAGACAGAAATTCTCCTTGTAGCTGGAAGAAAAGCTGATGGTTTAGGTGCAGCTTGTATCTTGCTGATGCTAAGTTTTCCCACAGGAACACTGACAAGTGAAACATTTTTCTTTTTCTGGCTAGATGGGAGTCTCCATTCCTTCCTGGCAGTTAATGGTCCCTGGCCCCAATTACACATATCTATCTTCTTGCACTTGGAAGAGAGCCATACAGTACACCTGGGCACAAGGCCATGAGCTTTCTGCAAGCTTCAGCTAGTGCAGAAAATCACCCCTGATGCCCTGAGAAAGAGGCAGCACTACAAATGAAACCAAGCTTCCCAGTTTCAAAACAGGTAATTCTACCAGAGATAAAAACAAAGTAATTCTAACTAACTCAACATACGGGACTTAGTTCTGGGGAGGTTGGGCTTGGTTTTTTCTTCTTGTTATTTTACTTCAAGGTCTATATAGAGCTAACAGTGGAAGCGTAGATGGGCTCAAATCTGTCTACTCTAATTCTCAATTTACCATCTCAGTCCCTAACACAAACTCATGCTCATGCTTGTTTATGAATTGCAGTTAACTCTAGTAATTCAGAGTCTAGGACATACAAAAATCAGTGTTATGCATCATGTATAAAATTCCACAAAAATCAGCAATTGCTGCCTAAATACATTTGTTACAGCTACATTTCTGCTGCAAATTAGGGTGGGAACACTGAGAAGGGGACAAAGGATTATAAAAATATAATATATAATATAATATATAAAAACTAATAAAAAATACAATATAGTCTACCTTTCTCTAAAAATAGAACAAAGACTATCAAAAGAAACAGACCACTAGTCCTCAAATGAATGGCATATAGGAAACAGAATTGCCAGTTATTTTATTCTGCAGTATTAAACTTCCCATCCTTAATGATTCTTAAGTGACTTAAAGCTATAACCAAAAACCTACTAAAATATAACTTCTAAGAACACAGACAATGGGACTTAGTCTTATCAATGAATATGTTACATGTAGCACAGAAGAGGAAGAAACAAAGGAATTTAAACCAATGCAATTTTTGCAAAACTAAGGGCTGGTCACAGAACTTTAAAATTCAACAGAAACTCATGTTTTAAGGACTTTCCAATCCATTTTAGTAGAATAAAAGAACACTGAAATAAAAGAATGGCTTTGAAAGATGAAGGGTTGACTGAATATAAGTCTTGACTGAATATATGACAAAGAGCAACACCAAAGTTTCTTATGTTAGTTTGTTCCAGGGGCAAAAAATCATCGTTACCAGTTAATGTCTATTTTGTTTATTATTTTACATTCTATTCTACTTACTCTGCTGAACCCGGTGCTTCAGTAATAAGCACAAACTCACACATGCCTAAAGCTCCCACTATCCAGCATTTGTGATACCACTCCTACTAATCTTTACCAAAGGAAAAATGTATAGGATTTAACTGATTTTTCTTTTAATGCCCAGAAGACTATATGGGGTTTGGGATATTCCAGTTAATCTCACCATCATGAGAGGTGCACAGAGAGCCCAGTAAAAGTAGCTGGATCACAGTGTCAACCCAGCTGGAGCTATGCTACCTTTTTTCTCCAGTCATCTGAGCCTGTCTGCACCATTCTTCTGAGCATTCCAGCTTGTTAAAATCAGTCACAGCATCATGACCTCTCAGGAATTAGGTCACTTCTACTTTTGTACTGGATCTCACAGACTTTTTGAGACCCTGGACAGCATGATACAGGCCTAGGCAGACGTTTACACTTGGAGCTAGCAAACGATCAAAAAAGAATATATGTTCAGTGAGTTTAATGTCTGCAAAGATGTCCCATATGTCCAATTCCAGATGCATGCTGCAGAGACACCCAACTGGGCTCTGTAGACAACAGGGCTTGGTCCTTAAAATTTACTTATATTCGATGCTGTGCAAAATCAGTTAAGATACTTGGGGATAACAGTGTTCTTGGAAAAGATTACCACACTTGTATGCTGTTGTGTTCATACTGAAAAATTCAAAATACCAAGTTAAAGCTGTACGGAGGCTTTGCATTTGTGACCAGGATTAATTTGCAACCTAGATAATTCCCTCATGGACAGCACAGTTAATTGCACTTTGATCTTCCCTTTCTTTAGGGAAAGGAACACATAATATTTTTATCCTGTTTCCAGTTCTGTTTTCTGGGCTGATTAAATTCTTATACCAGAATGCTGAGTTGGTGGTTAGACATGCGAGTTACCTGATAGTTCTCCAAACATCAAAGCCATCCAAAGGCTTAGTGCCATTGGTATGTCCTCCAGCAAGGTGCACCAGTGTCGGCAGCCAGTCAGAGATATGGATGAGTTCATGACTTTCTACACCTTTTTGTTTCAGCAAAGGACTTGCAACAAAGCCTACCCCTCTTACTCCTCCTTCCCAAAGGGTCCATTTTCTCCCTCTTAGCGGCCAGTTATTCCCACCTGCCAAAGTTTGGCCTCCATTATCTGGAAAACAAGTAAATAAAAGGAAATCGTGGTTAAGAAAGAAACAGAGCAATCCTCCCACAATATTTACTCATTCATTTGAAAAAGTATTTTCACAATACAGGTGCATCATGGAAGTACTTGCATTGTGCTGTTAAGTCTTCATAGAACATGTCACATGTTCAGAGCAAGTACCAAGTATATTACTTCTTAACACCTACAAATTACTCCAATGAAAAGTTCTTGCTAGGTAGAAATAATACCATACTACAAGACAACGATTTAGAAAGACTTTGGTAAGAGCAACTTCTGACTGTGATTCAAAATACAAGTACGAATCCAAAGCTGCCAGAATCAAAGATTTAAAAAATTTAGTTCCAACTAATTTAGAGACCACAAGAATATTTTCTATCAAATCTATCCTTAGTCCTCAAAATACACTGGTTTCAAAAGTGGTAGTGTACACTTAAAATGGAAACCCGTTATTCCAGTCTCAGGACTGCACTCGTACTCCCAGTTTAAAAGCAGTTTTTTCCTTACATTTTCAGGCAGCACATTGATTTCTAATGTCAGACAAAACAATTTCTCAGGCGTAGGGAGACAGCCCTAACAAAATGAGTTGAAACTAGCTAAATAGTTAAATGATTCTGAAACAATAGTGAATTTATTGTTTTGTGAGGAAAAAGTAAGGTTACAGAAAAAGTTGCATCATGACTACAGTAAATCAGAAATATCTATGTAAATTAGCAATAGCTCATGGAACACTTTACTAAAAACTCCCTCTAACCAAGCTTGCACACTTAGAATAAAATCCAGATTCTTGAAGTTAACAGAATTAAAGATTCTTTGAAGTTATTTTCAATACTGCTGACAGTTGTTCTTGTTCATACCTATTGTAATGTTCTCAGAAGAGTAATTGCTGGCAATTATTTTAAACATAATTTTAAACATAAAATTATCTCCTTTCTAGTTCATTAATTAGGATCAATGAAAACCCACACTGAACATCTTTCTAGGGCACACCAGACACCATTTTTGTCCTTCTTGGGAATAAACTAGGCATGTCTCTGCAAGGGCTCTGAAAGGTGTAAGCCTAAGCTAAATGAAGCCCTTGGTAAAAAGAGAATGATTTGAAAAGTGTAAAGCATTCTGTGGCCCAATTAGCTTCCAGTAGGGTTTCCCATGTGTCCTGCACTCTTGGGTTAAAAATAAATGAATTAAGAGCTCTGCCAATATTTCTAATACAACACTGAGCTCTGAGATCTGAGAACTGAGAGCAGTTGCCTGTTACAATTAAAAAAAAAAATCAGTTTCCAACAATTCCCTCTACTTGTAAACAGGAATTCCTGTCAGGGATACTCATGGGACAGAGCTTTCAGTAGATTTTAACCTTTGGTGGCCTTAGAATAAAAGACAACTTATCTACACTGTTTTAGAGCAGTTTGGACGTACAGCAGGATCAGAGCTTCAGTATGTTAAATATGTTATTTGGATCACATAGACCACTTACTGTCTGTATCAGTTTAATACTAGTACTTAATGTTCTTTTTTAATTCCTGATTATCATCAACAAAGTAGCAATGAAATTACAGAAGCAGACAGACTTTTTGAAGAACAGCAAGGGAGATGTGTGCACTTCCTTAGTTAGAGTGAAATCTTTATTATACTTTTTCCACTCATTTTGACTTCTTCTCACATTGCTAGAACTTACGTTTTCCTTCTTCCTCAGGAATACATGTTCAAGTGGCCCTTCCTGCCTGATTTCTTGACTGAGCATCAAGAAAGTACTGCAGGAGCGAGCAAGATGGTTTCTGTTTTGATTACTGAAGTTTGCTTCCATTCTAGGTAGGCAGAACAGAACCAACGTGGCATCTTTCACAGGGTCTGAAATATTACCAAGGGCTTCAAGGATCAACAATTTGTTAAAGAGTTAGTTACATAGTAATGAAAGACCATAACAGAGTCTGTATTGATAAAAGATTAAGCTAACCACTAAATAATAAAGGGGGAGGAATAAAAAAGAAGCCACTGATTTCATGGGGTATAGGCATGACAGAAAGGCAGGCATGAACAACCACTACAGGCCTGTAACTGGTGCTCTCACTGACATTACCTACAAAATGGGTTCCAGCTGTGTATATGTGTGTTCAGATACCCTTCCTCTAAGACAGAGCTGTGGATGTTAGATAATTGACATTAAAAAAGCTTGCCCGGGTTCAGAATGCCACTGGAGAAGTTAAAGATGAAAAAATAATTCATAGTTCTTACATGAAATACATCAGCTCAGTCTAACAGATTTCCTCAGCCACAAATTGCTGAAGATTTGAAAGTTTTCACAAAATTTTTGGTGAAAGGCACAAATGATTAGACTCAGTACTCATTCCTAGACATGTGCTACCGGGCATTGCCATAGTTGAGGAGGTGCATGGCTAGACAAATCCTTCATCTGTGAAAGGACAGCCGTTCATTCATGTTGTCCCAAATAAGTTATTCCTTTACTAACTCCTTATGCCATTTTAGCAAGTATCTCAAATGCAGAACAAACACTGACGTCCATATGGAAACTCCCACTAGTTTAAAACATGCACTTAAAAAGTGCTTGGGTATGAGACAAATGAGATCATAGTTCCTTCATGTTCTGCACTGGCTTCATAACCAATTCTAAATCCATTTCAAAACTATGTTTTCTGAACAATTCATCATCCACTTTTGCAATTGTTCTCTCCATGACTCATCGTAATACCTTATCTCAGAAGACAGTCTCCAGAGGAATCTTTCAGGAATCAAGTTACCTACAGCTAGAGGTCCTGGTTTGTAGCATTGCTTATTATTAAAGCTTCAGCCTTGCTACTTCAGCTAAAAACACAAGCTCCCCCAAGCATGATACTTAAATACCTCTTTTCTGGAGACAAACATCAAATGTGATTTTCATTAAAAATACTGAAATAGCTTGGAAAACGTAGTAAGCATATGTTTCCTATCTGTAAGAATAATTTTTGTAACTACATCTATATTAGATGGCAGTAGTACCCACAACATACTACAGGCAGTAAAAAAACCATAAAACTAACCAGCTCTTGTCCCTAATGAAACGATGAACGGGGAGAGAAAAAGGCTATACTTAGAAATTATGCTACTTGGCATATGCATTACCTAGCTAACTTACTAAGTTTTCTTTGCTTTCTTGAATGGAAGCATCACACATTTTTAAAGAGCTTTGTTGCTAGCTTGGTTGGCTTGCTCTGACAGATGTTTAGTTACCTATTTTCTCACAGTATTAAACACCCTTATTTGTTATTTCATATAACACTCCCATGTATTACTTTAAAGAGGGTGGTACCAAGATGCTCTCTTTCCATTCTGTCAGAATTTTCTTCTATAAGCTGAAATTTGAGATAAGAGAACACTGTGGAGAGATAACCTCTCTGATAAAAGAAGAAGCTGAAACAGAGTTTGTAGCAGGCATTACCACCACGAATTAAGACATGCATAGAAGATACATACAACATAAATGGCAAAACAACAGGACAAAAGAAAGCAACAGCAGCATTCTGACTACTTTAAAAGGTAATTTCTATCAAAGATGAAGAAACATGAATCTCACTGACTGCAAACAAGTCTGTACAATCATAAGCAACATGCGCAATAAATACTTTCGAGGGTGAGGAATTGGTCAGAAGAGTCCCTAGGTACAAAATCCAAGCTCGTCTCTAACATCATTATCCTTCACCAACTTAAATGACTTACAGTATCATGAATGTTAAGAAGTTGGAATGGACCTTAAGTATCAAGCCCCAACTCCCGTGCCATGGGCAGGGACATCTACCACTGGACCAGGTTCCTCAAGGCCTTGTCCAACCTGGCTTTAACACTGAGAGGGTTGGAGCATCCAAAACCTCCCTGGGCAACCTGTTCCAGTATCTCACCACCCTCCCAGTAAAGAATTTCTTCCTAATATTTAACCTAAATTTCTCCTCCTTCAATCTGTACCCATTAATCCCTGTCCTGTCACTACAGTTCCTAACAGAGAATCCCCCACTGTCTTCCCTGTATACACCCTTTGGTTACTGGAAGGTTGCTGTGAGGTTTCCATACAATCTTCTCTTCTCCAGGATGATCTGCCCCAACTCTCTCAGCCTGTCTCTGTACGGGATGTGTTCCAGTCCTCTTATCTACTTCATTGCCTTCCTCTGGACCTGCTCTGAATCCAAAACATCACCACATTTCATGTTAGTTTCTCCATATGAATGTATTTGTGGGACATGCATCCTGACAAAACAGACTGATATAAAACTTGCCAGATGAAAAAATTTTTATCTTCAAAATAGTCATTCACAGTACTTTAACCCCCTGAATACTTCTTAAAGTACAGGCAAAGCTGATCCTCAGTAAACACCATACACCAGTACAACAAAAATAAAGTTTTGAACTAAGAGCTTCTGACCTCTCTTATGATTAAAATACCTGTGAAAAATTCAACTGTTTTTCTTCTAACTCTAGCAACTACCTAAACATGCCTTCAAGAAAAACTTCTTTCTCATAAGACTATTTCCACATTCTTTAACTCTTATACTTCAATTTACATCTAATCACATTCCCGTTCATCTTAAAGTCCATACAATGTTGTTCACACTAAGACACTTCAATGGAGCAAGCCGAAACAACAAAATTACACAGTACCTCCATCCCCAAAGAATTTTGGGTGCAAACAGAAATAGAAAATCAGAGAATATAATATATTCTCAAAAAGCAGGTGACCGTCTTTCAAAATACTGTGGTTTTCATATTAAAGATAATGAGGAGGAAGGGTTTTTTTAAAAAATGTATTTAATTTACTAGAAACCTTTCAGCATAAGAAAAATAAATACAAAACTAAGTTTGTGCACCACGAATATATAATATACCTTTAAAATAAAGGCAAATGTTTTCTGCTCACAAGCATCTGCTTTTGTAATTAATATTCATTGTCATATACATGAGAAAGAGCTTAATTTGTTACATCTGTAATTTCTAAACTGTAAAAGATGTTTTGCAGGAGTTTTTAAAGGAATCAATAAACAAAGCTAAACAGAGGCCCTTCTGTTTCTCCCAAACACTTCTCTGAAGAGCTGCCAGCTGCCAAACATTTTGACTAGCACTGTGTATATATGCAGTGATGTGGGATGTATGTAACTAGTAAGCAGTTTAATGACTAAGAGTTCTTTAAAGAGGAGATGGACAATAAAAAACAGCAATAAAACAATTCTGAGAGCAGTAACTAATGAAGCATGGATTCAAGTCTTCAGAAGGACTCTCTGTTTTACAGAATTTCCCTGGAACTAATGCAACAGTCTGCTTTATACTATGAAGATAACCCACACTGGCAATATATATAATTATGGGGAAAGCTTCATTTGGGATTTGTACCTCATTAGAGAGAAGAAAACAAAAAAAATGCAAAAGTGTTGACTTAGTAATGAACCCTGACAAATGTCCTTCTCTGGATCCGGACCTCTTGCCTGTGCAGAGTCCTTGCCATGTCCACAGGGGTTACTGAACTCAATGGCAATATTAATAGCATTAGTATTTGTTAATTTTTTAAAACTTCAATCACTAGAGCTCACTCCTCTGAGAAATTCAGTTTAAACTGATCAACAGGCTTGAAACTTATTGTTGGGAGAAAAATTAAACGGAAAAAAGTACTGTAATAGTGTAGAAGGCCAGTTCTCTAACAAAGTAAGCCTAATCTCCCCCAGGTGTACACACAAAAGAATTGTTATTGTCTATGCAGCAGAGTGAAAAACTCATTAAAAAAGCTATAAAGACACTTTTATGTTTTATTTTTTGAACAGTGAGGAAAACACTGTAATAAGAGTTTCCAAAGACCACTTCAGTACAGTATGGCCAACATGCTAACTTCCTCACCATGTGGACAAGTGGCCCAAACAACTTCCTTCCTTTGACTTCTACTCCCTACACATGCCCTCTTAGCAGCTTCTGATCTTGATGTTACCTCACATTAATGGTCTAAAATAAAGGTACTGTTTTCTCTGCAAATAGGCCAGAAATTGGTCTTCGTTGTTGCTTTTTTGTCAACTCTTAGATACGACTTAAGTGTGTTGACTAAAAATGGCAAATAATACAACAAAAATTTTTGCCCTTTTTTTTTTCCCCCAAAAGAAAGTGTGTGCTTCTTGCACATCTACCTATTTTCATTGAACAGACCAGGCCTTGTTTCAATTGTACTATAGAAAAGTGATTTTTTTTTTCCCCATAACAGAGCATACTTCTTTGTCTCCCTGTTGACCACTAAGGTAGTCGCATTCTTCTTTCAGCCACAACTGAGCTATATCCCACAGTCTCGCTGAGTACCTGGAAAATTGTTTTAGACAAGTACCTCAAAGAGGGCTTCCTGGAATTTCTCCACAGGTTCATCCAGGACTGTATTTGGTGACGTTATTAAACAGTTTTCACCCTAGCATTTCTTTCACTCTCTGAATTTTCTTATTTCAAGTAGTAAAGAGCTATCCATCAGTCTTCTTACCAGAAAAAAATGCCTCTTGCTGACTACATTAAGTGTGCAAATTGTGTTAAGACAGTGAGAACACCTCATAAACATAAGCACTGCTTATATAAACTGTCCCTAACTTCTATTTATTTTAAACTTTCTGTTTTGTGCAGATGATATAAGCACGTTTAAGTTTGTGTAACGTATTATACAATCCGGATTACAGTATTGGAACTGTATTCCTAAATATGTGCCCTAATAATCCTAATTTTCATGGCAAATTTAACAACTGGTTTTGGCATTTGTAGAACAAAAAGTGATCTAAGAATATGGAAAATCTTTTTTACAGTAAGTCTAAAAAATACTTTCTAAAACAAAAATAATTGTCTTAAGAGAAAAAAATCTTCCAGCACAGCAATCCAATGACATAAATATTTCTGAACTGTTTTGCACTATATATCTTAGAATAGAAAGAAGTCTGCATAAATAAATTCTAGCAGTAAGTAACAGAAGATCAAAACTTCTTGATAACACACAAAAAATTAAATATACAAAACAGTTCATGCAAATGAGGTTTATAAATTTAAATACTTCCCTTGGATATCTACATTCATTTTTTCAAATAGCTATCCCGAAGTTTAACACATCTGTGTGTATCTAATACATATACCCACCGGGCGAGGAATAACAAACCAACATTTAATTAAGAATTTGATTAGTAATCAGTAGGGAAAAAGAAAAAAAAAGAGAGAAAAATCAAGAGCTGTTTGTCAAGAAAGTCCTTGACTATGCAACCACTTTTTTATCTTATTGGAACACAGCACAAATAAATCATTTGAAGTAATTAATCTGCAAGGGCCAAATAAGAAGAAACCTTAACTATCTAGGATTCTATTAATACAATCAGGTATCACAACTCAATTCATTCACTATTTATCATGTACTCATGGTATCTTTAACCAACCATTAAAGTCTTTAAAGATTTAGTATAAAATTTCTGGTTTCTGGCTACCAACATCTATGTCTTCTTTTTTCCTGAGAACGGTTACCAAATACTTCTACTGTATCTACACAACTTTTCAAATCCAATACTTGCATGCTTTTTTTCTGTTTTCCACCTGTACTTAAGCTCCTACATTTTTTTTAACTGATGAATTTCTCTGAAGCTGCAAGAGAAAACTTCCATACCCTTTACTTTCTCCTCAAGGGCCCCTGCAGTAAGCTGATCTAGCACACATCTGTCTGATATGTAAACCATGCCAAAGTCTGTTTGAAAGCCTTGTCTAAAGCCACACAATATTTTTAAAGTGAGTACAGACCAGAAATAAAAAAACAACTTCAGTTTATTTTGTAATGTGGGGTATTTCAATATGTTGCCCAATTAACGCATCTTCCAAATAGGAAGAAAAAGGAACCTTTTAAGCTTCTGTTAATGAAAGTAAAACTAAAAACTAACATCCCAAAGCCATCAACTACATGTAATCTAGCATGAAATACATGTCCAAAGTGCTTGAAAGGGAAGTATGATCAATAATAACTTCTGTTCCAGTTTCTTGCTTCTGATTAATACATTATTGGCTTTATGAAGATGAAAGTGGAACTAAGGTGGTTTATCTTTGCTAAATACAACAATAGAGTACCTCCTATATGCTCCCTCTTTGCATTAAAATAAATAACTGTTCTAAATGTAACTCAGAAGAGTATTTAATTTTCAAGTGCATGCCCCCTATCTACCCACCAAACAGATATGTCCATATGGTAGACAGACATTAGAGGACTGGAGAGGACTGACATATAACCATAAGTATGCTGGGAAGCACTGAATTTCAAACACTAAATTTTCCAAGTGCAGAGACTGTCCAATATCTGGCAGCACCTAGGTGTTTTAATTCAGTAAAAGCATTCGGAAGTTTATTTTGAATACATTTGGTTTCTTCCTCCGCTTCTGGAAGCAGCATGACTCTCTTAGAACAAACCTAGTGCCGTTATCCAAACAATATTATGGATCTAATTAGGAGGCATATTTATAGCAGCTTTTGGAGGAAAAAAGGCAGGAAGTCAGGCCACTGTTACTGTGCTTACAGACACTCTGTATATGCAGCAATCAGCCAAAACAAATGCGTCCACACTTTCAGATGTATGGAAAACACATAAACTCAGCTCTGCTAGTTTTGTATTTTAGGCTGCAGTTTTAAGGTAAGAAAAGAGGATGCAAACCCAGTTGTGAAGACAGGAGCTGGTGGAAAACTAGTTTTAGATTTCCTGATGATCAGTCATATACAAGAAAAGATGTCCCTGACTCCCCTGCAGCAGAGGCTTTGAGGTGTGCCTGGCCTGCAAGGAGGCTGGCAGCCTCAGGGGATACTTATTTCATTTTTCTCCAGTGTCATTTGAGGAGGAGGGAAGAAATTACTACTTTGACCTAACATCTTTTTTGTTTCCTTTTCAAAAGAAAAAAAAACTAAAAACCACCCCACAAGAAAATGCTCAAAACACCTAAACAAAAACCAAAAGAACACTTCCAGTGACACAAAGCTGCCAAAACTGAGAATTACATGCAACCATGAGAGACAAATGATCTAATACACAAGCACTGAAGCCTCAGGGTTCATCCCAGAACCCACATTTTCCATCCTAATATCCTCTACCCCATCTTTCTTGGAGTTTATTTGAGTGGAGGCTGCTCCAACTGCCTTCTGTCATTTTTCTGGCACAGAGTAAACAGAGCAATCTGGAGTTAATTTAAGTAGTTTATCGCATCAGGAAACAGATGGGAAAGGTTTAGGGAAAAAGGCTGGGGAGGAAGAATAGGGCTGCACACAGTCCAACCAAGCCTGTACACAGGAAGGCAGTGGAGATGGGTGCCTTCCAACATCACTGCCTTCAGAACACTGCTCCATGATGAAACTTTCCAACTAGCATAGCAACAGCAGAAGCCTCAGTGCAGGGAATTAAGATGCCCACTCCAAAGAACAGGAGTTGCAGGGCCATTACTCTGTGTGAGGAGTATTACAGCTGACCCTTGGTCATCCAGCACACAATATGCTGAGCTGGAAGGGACACACTAGGATCATCAAGTGCAACCCTTAGGCCAGCACAGGACCATCCTCAAGAGCTACACCCTGTGCCCAAGAGTATTGTCCAAACCCTTTCCTGAATTCTGTCAGGCTTGGTGCTGTGGCCACTGCCCTGGGGAACCTGTTGAGTGCCCAATGACCCTCTGGGACAAGAAACCTTTTCTAACATCCGACCTAAACCTTCCCTGACACAAATTCAACAGCAACCCAACTGCTCCTGTGTGTCTACGACTTTTATATTTCATCCTCTATAAGCTGGATGACTTTTTTCTTCTTAAGTTTAGACATTTTCATTGGCTTTACACAGAGCAAATGATGACTTGATTCTGGCAACTGGACAGATTTACATCCATTTTTCACATTATTTTTGTTTTAGAGAAGTGACTTGAGCTTTTAATCACTTGGGGCCCTAGTTATATCCAGAATATACTGACCCAATTCTCTAGCAGAAAGAAACATATACCTGTTGGCATAAAGACATAAAACTGAAACAAAAGTCTTTAGTTATTACTTAGCACAGGGGACATTTGGAAAAAGTGCACCTTAGTAAGAAGTATGTGCCTGTAAGTTAGTTCTCACATAAAGCACATAAACCACAAAAACTGGAATTCTTTAAAGAGTAAAATAACAATGATCTTAGAGGCAGGATGAAAAAGACTTGTGATCTCTTGCAACTATTTTGGCTGCTGTAGGCTGTTTCATTCTCCTAGGGATTACAATGAAACAAAAGAGATAAATTAATTGGACAAGGTGGAAAAGCATCAGTCATTTATGTACCTTCAGCATTGTCTAAACCTCTCCCAACAGCCACCTCACATATGTTAAATGCAACCAAACTTACAGGGGAGGAAAGGGGTTATTTCACAAGTTAAGGTGGTGACACAGAAACATAGGCAATGAAGATAAATGCAAGTTTACATAAATAATTTCTGTTCTCTTTAAGGATCTTAGTGTTTTTTAAGTGGTTTTTGTAAATCCATTTTTCAGCAATGGATTGTTTCCCAGGTAAAAAAATGGCAGATAACCTATATGCTGAATGAGTGTTTCAGAATAAATTTTTACTTGCTCTTTATTTCTTTAACATCTTTTCTTGGTTATAAGTAACAATGGTTAAGTAACATACTGCTAAGAAAAAGGATGTTAGCCAGACAAAATTAAACCTATTTTCTCCAAAGAAACAGTTGTTTCTTCTAATATTCTCCTCCCTCATTTTGTCACATCAATGCTGCCCTTCAAGTGAATAAGAAGGAACACTTACAATTTTTAACTTATTATTTTTTTCCAACTTTGTGATTTACTTTTTTTCCCAGCTACATGCCAAAACATGCCCTCCTCTAACTACTCCCATGACTGAATCTCTGCAATATGCCTGCAAGACACCATGCCAGTTCAATAAGGTCATAGCAATTTCCTCTTGGCAGGATCCAACCTTTCTCCAACATCATCATCCTTGAACTTTCTGCTACTTTTGATCGTATTTCCTGAATCCTGAAGTTGTGAAATCTCTTCTCTTGGCAACTATGTAGCCTAAGCATTCAGCCCTTAAATATACACTATAACTCTCAGAGATTTCAAAGGCGAGTTGTTCATACATACAACAGAAACAACTGTAGACTTCAAAGGAACAGTTGCACTGCATATTTTGGTCTTCTTAAGCACTATAGTTTTGATGTTTTTGCGCCTAATGATCATACCCTAGAACACTTATGCTGAAAACTCTATTCTTCACAGGTTAGTGGTTTTCCTTTTCTATTCCTGAAAGTGAGAAGGAAGCAGAAAAATCCACATTGCACTAACAGATTCCTTCATTCCAAGTATTTCACTATAAACTGAGCTTTAGTCCTGATGGTCAAATGTTCCACAGTACACTCATACTTCAGAAAGAGATTAATCCTTTCATTTTCAGAAGACATCTCGCCTTCTTTTCTCTGCAAATTTCTTATCTAATGTAATGATACTAAAACCAAAAAGCACATCTGTTTTGTGATTCAACCTGTGCTTGCCAAATTAGTTTCTCCACAATTGCTTGTCATCCCCAATGCCACCAACAGACAGAATTCATCATCTCCTTTATATTACTGACCAAACCACTCAAATGATTCTTCTTCAGTCTGCCTAGACCAATCTTGCATTAACAAATGTCAATGAGAAAGGTCACTGCAAACGAGTAGTGACAAGACGAGAGGTGGCATCTCAATTAGTGAGCTCCCCTAGTCTTCACAACTACAGCTGCAGTTTTCTCTTCCTCATAAGGATTTCTGCCTCATGAGTAAACACTATCTGACCTGTATACGTGAGTCCAGAAGTCCGATCTTCCTTCTACTCCCACTTCAGTAGGGGAATTACTAACTCATCAAAAATCCAACTTGAGGCTTCTCTCCAGATTATGGAATACATGACCCATTAAATTAGACAAGGTCTTCGGGTCCCTGTTTTCCCCAAGCCTATCTTCTCATTTGCCTCAGGCTGCAGAAAGGCTCTTACTTAACTACTTTAAAGAACAGAGCTAATTAAAAGCACTTAGATCACACAAGGGGATCAACAGTTCCTGAAACAGGTTCGTATAATTTCAAGGGCGCTTATTCTTAACACAGTTCCATCATTATTATTTATTTTAATAAGCCAAAACTGCTGTAGCTATCAAAAACATTCAAGCTACCCAAGGTCATTTGGAGAGAATCACAGGAAGCCACATGCAGTCCTTGAGCACAGCTGAGAGACCTCAGGGGCAATCGCCTCTGAAAGGAGGCACCTGTGGACAGAAAAAGCCCCTAACCTTAGTCCCACACATCAGTATCACTGTCTACACAACGGTTCTTCCTCCTGAGGCATGCATTTTTCTTTCTTCTTTTTTTTTTCATTGCATTCTTTCTGCTACCTTTGACTTTCTAATGAACTGTAACTGATGGTCAGCAGTAGTTTATCTCTCCTAGTCAATCTAAACCATTTGTGGTCAGTAAAATGTAATTACTAAATTGTTTTAAACAAAGGCTTTGCTTTTTCCATCCATTGAAATCACTGGAATACAGCTTGATGGCAGCAGAATGTGTAGATATGAATTTATGTAATTTGTACTCACAATTGCTACTATGTACAACTTTAATGAGAAAAGTAATGGAATGCACCTTTTTTCTTTTTTAACCCTATGAGTAATGGAAGAATACTATTGAAAAAAATTTGGACTTAATAAAAAAAGCAAACACGGGATGTCATTCTGAATATCCACTTGTTACAAATGCTTATTTGACCGCAAAATGTATTACAATGCTGCAGTGCAAAGAGAAAAAAGTACACTTAAAGAAGACTTAAAGAGATGTAACTGTTAAAACTGTTATTAAATTCTGTGTATTAGACATCAGCATATTATATTTCATTCAATGAAACAGAATAGTAGATTTGATGAAGTATATTCTTGCAAGAGATCAGAAGCAGTGCAGAGCTTCAAGACATCCACTTCTCTGCAGTGATCAGTAATAATCTTTTGAATAGCCTAAATATGTAATTATCTACAATACAAGAAGCCAGTAATGAAAAACCTGCAGTATATTTACTGTGTTGTTTTTATGTGTTGTTTTTAAAGCAATTTACTCTAAGATATAAGTGATATTATTGCTCCAGATTTCTGATTCTTCCCAACCAGTGAAAGCACCTCTGGAATCTTAATACAGAATTCAGGGTCAGCTAACATCAATGTACACAAAGCTTTGGCTGTACTTTAACTTGAGAAAACACAATTAGAGGTCAAAAGTAGGAGCAGGCACAGGCAGCATTCCACACAGCAGCAGTGCTCAGAGTTCAGATAAAAAGTACGGGTGTTTCTTCCTGTCTAAAGAAAAATGTAAAGACAGCTACTGTATAGGAAGACACATCTATGGTGATCCAGTCATAGATGGTGCATGAAGGTATTTAGAAACACAGAGATTTCAAAAGGGCATTAATAGAAATGTGCAGAGAAAGCAGAGGAATGATTAAGACTGAGTTCTAAGGAATAAAAAAGTACAAAAAAGTAACCTCTCAAAGAGAAGGGAAATTAGGTCATTAATTCCAGTGTTAGTACAGAGAGTGAAAAGAAAACACCTTTGAGAAAGGCTTTCCAAGCCATTTTCATATCAGACATGTACATGACCTGATACACTCACCTGTGGCCAAATCTCAACATCCACTGCCTAATAACTAACATGTATATGGATAACAGTGTTTCTTTTGATATATTTAACTCAAAAATCTGTAAAGCGTATGACTTCCTTGGCGTTTGACACATCTGTATTCTGACCATCTAAGTAAATTCTGCTGGTTTTACTCCCCATGAATTAATGCAGAGAGGGAAAACCTTACTCTTTTAACACAGTAAATATAAATCCATTATATTCTATGAATGTAAGAATTATCCGAAATAATTAAAAATGAGCAAGAGAGAAAAGAATATGAAGGACAGTTGTGCAGAGCTTCTATTCAGATACTCTTAGAACCTTCTGTAGAGTTTAGCTGAGGAGTATACTTTAATTCTGGAATATTCATAAATATATGAAACAGATGTGCTAATCAAACCGTAGTTTATACGAACATGTATGAAAAAAATGAAAAAGCAGAGAAGGAAAACAGATACAGAATATCACAGCAGGGAATCCAGAAACCTTTTTCAGATATTACTTATTTGACTAAGGCAATCTTACAACACCTGCCACTTCTCGACAATTCTTAACCCAGACCAGACAAAATTGCTTGCTTCTTTCCTAAGTGAATCAGTGATTGATTTTCCCTGTGTTTCTATGGGGCTGTCCATGATGGACAAAGTAAGTCTCTTGGAGAAGCAATCTTTCTAAATAAAGATATGAAAGCTTTGTGTCAGACAGTTGTGTAGCTCCAAACAATATTTATCAGTAACAAAGGAAACCTAAAAATGTATGTATATGAAATTCAAACTTTAGTCTATTTGCTTTAGCATCTATTAAGCAATTATTGAAGAAATACAAACTTGTATCAAGCTATGGAATGCTAGTTTGGTAATTTTCTATGCTCTTCCGTAATTTAATCAGTGGTGGAGTTCTCAATCTTGAGAGATATGGTTCAGGCAAAGAGTGAAGTCAGGACTCTGAATTTTAGGAAAGAAAACTTGCAACTCTTCAAGTTAGATTCCACTGGGAAACTGTCCTCAGGGACAAGGCAAGAAAACAGAGATGACAGATCTTTAAGGACACTTTCCATAGGGCAAGAGCTCCTGATCTCCAAGTGTTAAGAAATCAGGGAAGAAAGACCATGGCTGATTTGAGACCTGATGGTCAAACTAAAGGGCAAGAAGGAAATGTACAGACAGTGCATTCCAAACATGGAAGCAGGAACCGGTATCCTGGGAAGAGTACAGGGATGCAGTCCAAGACATACCAAGGTACAGCTGAAGCTGTGCATCCGTTGGTAAGGAATGCAAAGAATAACAAGGGCTTTTACAGGCAGGAAAGGAAGGTCAAGGAAAGTGTACCCCCTCAATGAACACGACTGGCAAACTGGTAACAAATGATGAGGTGCAGGCCAAGGTCTTCACTGGCAGTCTCTCTTCTCACACCTCTCAAGACCACAGGACAGGGGCTGCGGGAGCAAAGTCCTTCTCACTGTAAGATCATGCTCATGGCCATGTGAGGAAATGGAATGTACATAAGTCTATGGGACCTGACCAGATGCACCGGAGTGCTGAAAGAATTGACTGGTAAGAGTTGCCAGGTTTAACTCCATGCTATTTGAAAACTCATGGTAGTGAGGTGAAGTCCTTGTTCTTTGCAGACTGGAAAACAGTACCCATCTTTAAAAAGGGTAGAAAGGGGAACTCTGGGAATTACTGCCCTGTCAACCTCACCTCTGTGCCTGGGAAGACCATGAAACATCCTCCCAGAGGCTGTGCTAGGCCACATGGACAGGCAGGAGATTCAAGGCAGTTAGCATAGCTTCACCAAGCCTGACATGGTTGGTCAGACCTGACCAACCTAGTGGCCTTCTAAAACAAAGTGATTACATCAGTGAACAAGGAAAGAGCTATGGACCTTTATCCAGACTTGTATAAAGCCTTTGACATAGTCGCCAACAACATCCTTCTCTCTAAACTGGAAAGAGATGGATTTGATGGATTGATTTGATTGGTTTGATGGATTGATTGACTATTCATGGGATATAATGAATTGGCTGGATGGTCACATTCAGAAAACTAGTCAATGACTCCATGTCTGCCTGCAGAGCAGTGATGAGTGGTATCATACAGGGACCAGTACTGCTTAGTATCTTCACCAATGGCACAGGCAATGGGATTGAATGCACCCTCATCAAATTTACAGATACATCAAATTGAGTGGTGTGGCTGACATGCCTGGATCCCATTCACAGGGACCTGGGCAAGCTCTAGGAGCAGGCCCACAGGAATCTCATGAAGCTGAACAAGGCCAAGTTCAAGGGGCTGCACCTGGGTCAGGGCAACTCTGGTATCAATACAGGGTGGGGGATGAAGCATCTGAGAGAAGCCCTGCAGAGAAGGATTTGGAAGTGCCGGTGAACCAACTATTGGACACCAGACAACAACGTCCACTCACGGGCGAGAAAACCAACCACTTCTTGGACTGCATCGAAAGAAGTGTGGCCAGCAGGATAAGGGAGGGGATTCTACCCCTCTGCTCTCCTGAGACTCCACCCGGAGCACTGCATCCATCTCTGGGGTCCTCAGCATAGGAAGGATCTGGAACTGTTGGAGAGGGTCCAGAGGAGGTCAGAAATATGGTCAGAGGTGCTGGAGCACCTCTCCTCTGAGGAAAGGCTGAGGCAGTTGAAGTTGCTCAGCCTGCAGAAAAGAAGGTGCTGGAGAGACCTTGTTGCAGCCTTCCAGTAGTTAATGGGTGCTTATGAGAAAGTGATTTTGCCGGGACTGATGTGACAGGACAAGGGGTAATGGTTTTAAACCAAAAAGGAGATCGATTTAGATGGGATAGAAGCAAGAATTATTTTGTGATGGGGGTGGTGAAATACTGGAACACATTGCCCAGAGAGGTGATAGATGCCCCATTCATGGAAACACTGTATGGGGTTCTGAGAAACCTGATCTAATTGAAGATGCCTCTGCTCACTGCAGGGGGTGTTGAACTAAAGGTAACTTCTAACCCCAACCATTATGTGATTCTACAAAATCAAACTATCCTACGAAAACATCACAGTAAGTATTAAGAAAAACTAGTGCTCTACACCAGATTTAGTCATGCCACTGAGTGATTCCTAAGATATTAGAAGTAGTATTCTTTTTCTTCCATATTCAAAGATCAAACATTGGCTATTGGAAGAAATTTAGGTTCTAATAGAATAATGCTAGTATACAAAATTGTACTTACCTCCTTTGTTAAGAAACCAGCTGATCAGTAAATATCATATATTTGGGTACACCTTAATATTTAGTACCTTTAATAGTATTTAGTCATTTAATATTAGCCAAGCCAAGCCAGGATCAGAAAAAAATTCTAAAAGCTGTGCAAGAAAGAGTTCTGATGAAAACCAGAGAAAGATTATTTACTCTAAGTTCTTCTCAGCTCTTTTGAAATCACTTATGGTGTCACATTACAACTGGACATGGAATTTAGTCCTATGGTTTAGCTGACATGGTGGTGTCAGTCAAAGTGGAACTCAATGACCTCAGAAGTCTTTTCCAGCCTTAATGATTCTGATTAGAAGACACTATCACAGTCTCTTTTCACTTCCCACAGGAAGTGAAAGATATTTCACCATCAGGACACCTAAGATGGTCTATCAAGGAAACAGACATACTCACTAGAAAACTATACTCACCAGGCCCTAGTAAAATAAGGAAAGAGTACATTTCTTAATTCCAAACAAGGAATTTCCTTCTTCTCTCTCCTCACATTGCTGGTACATTTCCACTGTGCAACACCTGAGCTCAAAAATCATGACAGTTTAAAATTAGAAACTCAAACTCTCGTGAGTCTGGGACTTTTTTCCCCTTTTCTTGTGCTACTGCACTAAGAGATTTTACAAGTTGTAAAGAGCAGCAACAGAAACACACTTCTAATCCTGAATCTTACAGTATCTAAAGCCATCCTACCCCTGTGCCATTGTCAGCCAGGTATCACAGTTCCCTTAACAGAGGATAAATTACAAGGGATTGAAGACACATTTTTCAACCACCTTTGTCTCGCTGATTCAAAACACTACGAGACATTAAACTGGATAATAGAAGATGTTGCTTCTTTCTCTCCTTCATGTAATTCTGGCTTTCTTTTCCAATACTGAGTTTTTTATTTTTCTCTCTGATACAGTAATAACTGCATTTAAAAACCAAATTCAATTCAACCTTGAATACTAGCAACCATATACGTTCCCTTAATTCACAACAACTAAACAATAATGAGTGTAACAAGTATAGAAAAGGATGGCATAAGTAAGGTGGCATATCCAATTTATCTGGTTTAGTTCTGTAAACATTTGCTACACGTTATATATCATATACTCCTTTGAAGATCTGAGGCATTATGAGCAATCATGCTCTTACACTTAATCAGAAGCACATGGAGGTCAGTGTAAGGGTCCATCCAACTGAAGCAGAACTGGAAAGTATATTAAAAGTTAAATGGGAAATTATTTCAAATGTAATTTACAGAATTTAAGGAGCCAATTTAACAATATTAGTGTCTTAGTAGTGTTGAAAACAGAGCATGTCAATGAAGTGACTCATACTACCTTCAAAATTTCTAAAAAAACAGATTTCTGAAGTTTGCAGCTCAGAATAAATAGGACTAACCAGCAACATGCAAACTACTCCAGACAAAGACAAAAGATATAAGGTGGGACAAACCCCCTGTCCTTATTATACCTTTCCTCCCATTGCCTATATCTGATGGGGAGACGACAGAAGAAGCAAACTCCAGCAGTTTTGTTTATATTAAGTGCCGACGCCTCTATTCCATAATGCAAATACGGACTTTGTATGATTTAGTTTTAAACACTACTGAAATTACAGAGGCAGACAATAGTTCATAGTAACAAAAACCAAAAAATCGGAACTGCAAGCAAGAGGGATACAATATTTTAACACCTCTCCCCCAGTTATTTAGCAGGCATGATACTACCACATATCATTAAATATGTACTTATTTAAAAATTAACTGATGGGTATAAGCAGAAGACAAATCTACATGCATAAAACTCATACACAGAAATTTGAGTGTAAACTACAATCAACTGTCAATATCAACAAAACAAGCAGTTAGCTCTTGGTTTGTTTTGGTGGGGTTTTTTGAAATATTTATTTTTTTGTAAACTTTTGTGTACATGAAAAGGAATCAAACAGAACTTACTAGTGCCAGACACAATATGAGCAAACATCAGACAGCTTCAATGCACAGCTCTGGAAATGCATCTCATTTTTGACCTCCAGCATTCTTGCTGAAAGTCTAGGTCACAGTACAGGACTTCAGAGCCTTTCCTTTGCGTGATTTAAGCTCATGGTTGTGACTCACAGTTAAACAGAGAGCATTGTCAATAATAGCAGTAAAGGATCATATTTAGGGAAAATTTCTCCCCACTAATCTTCGTAACATAAATAATACTTATTCCGTATATGTTCCAAGTGCAGGACTCCCACTGAGCTTTTAAAAAAAAAAAATCCAGGATACACAGCAGAGATCTACACTGTGGATAAAGGACTTGCTGCATGAATTAGAGAACAACTTTGCCCTTAATTTGAACTCAAGCTCCTCCCTGCTTCCCCATACTCGATCTGAAAGATCCATGTGTAGCTGTGCTTTTCAGTCACATTGCAAGTGTAACAGAAGAGCAAGCACACTGTCTCTGATGGCTAATATGAAACAAGTACTTCCAAAGAAATGAACCAAAATCATTTGGTTAAGATCAGTTGATGAAAAAACATCTGTTGTGTACTTCAGTATGACGTTATATACTCTCAGTGGAAAGGATAACCCTGAAGGTTCAATGTAAGCAGAAATAAAAACACTCTGTCTTCAGAGTGCTGACACGTTATTGTATTTTCAGTACTTCATACAGATTTTTTTGTATGTGTAATGGAAGAACTATTGAAAGCTTTTCTGTTAGAGGGAAGATAGAAAACTACACCTTCTACTATAAAATTTTGCTAATGTAGTTCTTGTTGTGCTTTAAATACTGCCATAGGGCTTTTATTTTCCATCAAGGGAACATAATATCCCTCCTGCATCAGAATACCATTTGGTGAGCAACTTTATTGCGCATTTATAGAGTAACTTTTATCGAGTTAATAAAAATCAACCTCTATGTTTTTTTGTAACTTACCAGAACTGCATCTTTATTTTCCTTTTACAAAATTTAAAAATGCAAAACAATTGATCTCATGGGAAAAAATGCATTTGATGTATACAGAGCTTACAACAGTTAAAAATTTAGCCTTACAAAAGTTGCGTGAACAACGCCCTTTTTAATCCTTCTGAGATCTCTTTTTTGTTTGTTTTTGCTTCCTAGTACAGCTTTCACGATAGGAGCAGTCCCAGCACAGACAGTTTCAGGTGACTGCTTTCATGCTGAACAGCCTCAGTAATTAAACAGGTCTCAGTAGTTACAGACTCTGCTGTGTCAAGGTCTACACTAGGATGCACCATCACTGAACACCAGAGAAATACAGAGTGATATTTTAACCTAAAACCAACACGAATAACCAGACAAACTGTTCATATGTCTGCAGTAATCAAGTTAAACCAGACACTGACAAGGAAACTTTAGACTTGTCCTAGTTACAAGAGCACTAAATCTGACTACTGATTGAGCGTAGGAGATTCTGACAAAAGGAATAATGGCTTCTTCAACACTATTATGGAAAACAAACTAATATGGTTTAATAATAATCATGGTTTAAGATAACCTTTTGAAAGCTGTGAGAAATTACTAAATGTTGTTAATATATGAAAGAGCTGTTTTCAGCATTCATCTCAGTCTGAGAAAAAAAATTGTTAGGATAGCTATTAGTATGCTTAAGACAAAGTTTTACACAAAATGGATCAGGTCACAAAATTCTGGGCAAAATTCACTTCTGAGTATCATTTAGAAGTGAACTTCACTTTAAGGATTTGCTTCACACAGGAATCAAAATTCAAGATTCCACTTACAATGGAATTTTGAACGTAAGGGAAAAAGATGTGAGTGTCTCTGGCACAAGATGAGTCACTGTTAATGAACGTGGCTTTGAAGTGTTAGGTTTAGCATGGAAAAAGTTGGGTGCATGGGGAGGGGTTAATGCTAGAAGGAATGGAAGATAAATACACATTTCCTACAAAACATTTTTCGTTTGCAGAGGATTTTAAAATGGGGGCCTGGGGTAGGGAGGAGGAATCAATATATTGACTACTAACATCTTTCAGTTTTCATTTGAAATCCAGTTCCATTATAGTATTTCCACCTTTGATAACATACTCTTAAAAATCTAGTCTCATTACTATTATCTGAATCATATGGCAGAGATGGTATTTTTTATTTCCAAAAAAATTTATTATTAGCATCCATACTTTAATGTGGAAAAAGCCTACAAAAAGATTCAGAGCCAGGACTGGAGTACAAAACACCAGTCACATGTATCTTTCATTATTATCACTGGCATGTAACAACTCTAACCAGTACAAGTATAGTGATCAGCTGGAACTTTTGCCTGTATAATAACAAGCTGGAATAAATAAGAAATAGACAAACAATATTCAAGAATATACGAATTCAAATAACTAGTGTGATTGAAGGTGCTTGAAGCTAAGACACCTGTGCATATTTCCTCTTAGGTTAGCAGGAGATGTTCTGGCAATAGGGGCTCAGGCATCTTCCTTACTGGAACACACTAAACCTCTCAGAAATTCCTGAAAGACCAATTAAAAGAGGTCTTCACGTCTGACAACACACCCTTCAAATTTAGCAACCCCAACACCAGTGACAGAGAACAAGTGCTCTAACCAATTTGTTCTTCATTTGGCTTGGACAATTTGCAGTTAGAAGTCTCTCTGAAGTCCCTTACCAGCGAAAGTGAAGGAGCAGGAGTTCATACAGGAACAAAGGCATCAAGAAGATACAAAAATGCCCTTAGGGAATCAGTGAAAGTCAGATTCATAGATTCAAAGTAGGCACTGGAAATAAGAGAAAAAAATCCCAATTTTTCATTAGACAAAAGACATATGCTGGTTGTAATGCAGGGGGGAAAAAAGGTCATATGAAATTTTCTGGGGAAAAATCCCCTGGAGGTGTGAGAGAGAATGACTGTATAAACATCAGTAAGTACATACAAAACAATCTGTGCTCTTATTAATCATAATTCTAAAATGATAAAAAGATCCTGTTTTAGAGTGAAAACATTGTCACATGCTTCGTTATGGAAAGGATTTACATGGTTTCCTCTTAGCAATGTAAACCCAGGCTTGAAAAGTTCCACATGTTTTACTTTTCTAAGCCCTCTTATGGCAACTACCAGGCACTACAGTGCTAATCCACATTTAATAACGGAGACATTGGAAGAAAGAGAGGTAAGGAGTTTTGCTCCAAAATATTTTGGTATACTAAGAAGCTGAAAGTTAAATCGAGCAAAGGATAGTAGCTTTAATATGGAACTGAAATTAGAGGTCAAATTCCTTTGCTTTAATGTTGGTAAGTTTACAGCAAAATTAGTTGTAATACTTTGCAGAAACTATAAACACATGATATCACAGCAAATCCCCAGTTCTGTTAGAAAAAGGTTCTTTACCCAGAGAGTGGTTGGGCATTAGAACAGGCTCCCCAGGGAAGTGGTCACAGCACCAAGCCTGACAGAGTTCAAGAAGTATTTGGACAATGCACTCAGGCACATGGTGTGACTCTTGTGGATGGTCAAGTGCAGGGCCAGGAGTTGGACTCAATGATCCTTGCGGGTCCATTCTCATTCATCACATTCTGTGATTATATATTTGCAAGAAGATTTGGACTCTAAGCCAGCGTTAATAGTTTTCCAGAAAATTTGTGTGGCTTTAATACTTTTTACGACCTTCATTTTAAGTCAAGGCCCTCTTCAGGGACATTGATAGTCACTCTTATCACTGCTATGAGAAAAATAAACCACGTCTCATTCTCTTTGATTTCAAGTGGATAAAAGACCATAGGTACCTGACATTACTGCACACACTTTCATCTGTTGTGCCTAAACAAGCAATGATTTCACTGTCACCAATTATCTCATTAGCACAACTTATTTGTATCTGCAGTATAAAAAGTGCACAAAAGGAAATTCTATTCATCACACCAGTCAAGACTTTCAAGCTACTACTCAATACAGAAATGTAACACCACATACCACTGAACCAGATAACCTTTTTCTTATTCACTTGTAGTAATAGCTTGTCTATCCGTTCAAAAAGACACCAGTGATGTTGATTTACAGGATATACTGATGGACTCAGACTTTGCTAAGGACTACATAACTTCCTTTTTATGCTGGTGTCTCCAACAGGCAACTTAAAAAGGAACTGACCTTCTTCTACATGTTGTACAAGGCTCTTTCAAAATGTGCAGTATTTTCATTTATCAACTGGCATGTTTTCAAGGCAATCCTGCTTGAGCCACAGTAAATAGGAAGAAACACAGAGGAGAATAATAAAAAAAAAAAACAACCTACTGTGAGATCTAAGATTACATCATATTCTAGAGTATTTCAGTAAGTACCCACTAATACAAGAGCACTAATTTTGGGTCAACATTTCACAGTGAAGTAATCAATCAGAAGACGTTTGTTGCAATGCTACTCGTTATAGCACACAAAAGGAAATGATCACCCCTAAATTATTTTGAAGATGGAAATTTTGAAGCATGGCGAGAGTCAAACACACAAGTGTGAATTTTGGCTGCAACTAAAAATGAAATAGTACTAAATCTAGCAAAATGAACCTATGTACAAGTAGGGCCTTCACTTCTTTTTACCCTATGGACTTTTAACTACACAGTTATGAAGCCACATACCTAACAAAACAGAGAGTGCTTTTACTATAGAATGTTTGGGTTTGAAGGGACCTTTAGAAGTTCTCTAGTCCAACATCCCACCAAAAAACCCAGGGCATCTTTAAATACACCAGGTTGCTCAGCGTCCCATTTAACCTGACACTGAATATTACCCGGGACAGGACATCCACCACCTCTTTGGGTAACCTGTTGCTGTGTTTCACCACTCTCCATGTAAAAAATTTCACTCTTTTATACAGTCTGAATCGGCACTACTTCAGTTTCAAACCATCACCCCTTGTCCTAGCACAACAGGTCCTGTTAAAAAGTCCGTCCTCATCTCTTTTATAAGCCCCCTTTTAGTATTGAAAGGCTACAGTAAGGTCTCTTCAAAGCCTTCTGTGCTCCAGGCTGAAAAACCCCAAGTCTCTCACTCTGTCTTCACAGGAGATGTGCTCCAGCCCTCTGGTCATGTGAGCCTCCTCTGGAACCACTTCAACAGGTCCATGTCCCTTCTGTGCTGAGGACTTCAAAGCTGAGTTCAGCATTTCAGGTGAGGTCTTACCAAGGCAGAGCAGAGCTACAGATTTACACAACCAGCTGGCCACACTGCTTTTGATGCAACCCAGGACATGGTTGGCTCTCTGGACTCACACACACACACACTGCGAGATCTTGTCCAGCTTTTGATCCACCAGTACCCAAAAGCCCCTCTTGATGAGGATGATGATTATGATGATTTTTAACTACTACTGAGGATACACATACATATTGCTCATTAAAATTATGAATAAACATCATTCCCTAGGTTCTCTCTTGCAGTCTTCATCGAAATATTTAAATTGGTTCTGAGCCCCAAAAAACGGGACGAACTTTCTTGGAGAGAGTTCCTGATTATAGAGAAAAGTGTGTCCCCCACACTGTGTCAAGCAAGAACAGGGTCTCCCAGTCCCAGGATAGCCCTTTGGCCAGGGAGAGGGGCTTCCTCAAGCAAGCATGCCCTCAGGAGCTGAAGGTAAAGCATATTATAAGCATATGCCCATATTATAGCTACCAGTGCACACCAGGACTCCCAGATCCAAAGGACTTGAAAGCTATGCAGAGAGATCTCACACAGCACAACTCTGCACAAGAAAGTCACAGATCCTCTCGTGTTTCTTTTCAACCGTGTGTTAATGTCTATTCTGAAACACAACACCTGCAAAAGCACTATATAAAATCCAGAAAAACTGAATAATTTCACACTTTTTTTTTTCTATTTTTGGCCCTTTTTTTTTAATGCTTGATGGTTTCAACACTTTGTTTTTGAAACTGGGTCTTTAATGCATGCCATTTTTTATCCATGTAAAGAACATTTGTTTGAAGTGAAGAAAGAACACTGAAAAAATCCAAACCACTGGCCCCTATTCTCCTTGGTCGAGGACCAATTTCCATGCATTTTAGTCACTAAATTTAACTCCTGGCAGTTTGAAATGTCAATTCACTCAAAATAAGTCCCATTAGACAGGGCAGACACTGGGTTCTCCTGACTGTTTGACTCCTGTTGCAATGTATCTGTAATACCCTGTTAAAAAGCAGGGTATACTGTCACTGTTAGGAAAAATGAAAGTTTCATAAATGAAAAAAATTTAATTTATCTTTTTAGTTCACTCACACCCTGGTAATTCTAGCTCAGATGTATTTAGGTTTATTCCACAAGGTACTGAACAAACATTACTGAAATAACTCTACCAAGACTCCATCAGCAAAGACTGGATTTTTTCCATGTGGAATAAATACTGGTATCATTTTCCATATGTCTTTGCTTACTTTCAGTTCCAAATATAAAAACACTGCAAACAGAAACAGGCACAGAAGAACTATCAAATCCTGCTAAAGCCAAAACCTAGACACAAATGTAACATCATAAGGCAAACAGGTTTGGACTCAAAATGAAATTCCAGGATTCCAGCTGCTATAGAAAGCAGCTGCTAAACTCAGAACACATCAGTGCATTTCCATCAAACCTTGATGTTCATTTCGGGCCTTTTTGTTGTTGTTGTGTCGCTGTTGTTGCTGTTGTTTTCTTAAAGAGTTCACAGAAAACTAATTTGCCATTTTGACAGCCCTAATATGCAAAGCATGAACAAAAGAGAAATAGTAAGCATTGAAAGGCTATTTCCTACTCCCAACCAAACAAGAATAAATATGTTTCTGAAACCCAGCCAAGCAGCTGTATTCCAAAAAGGTTCTGTTTCATTCTTAATTTGGAAACAAAGGAGACTGCTTTGCAATGTATTATTTGCATTACTCCAATAACCTACCAATCAGATTTTGTGCCTCTACGTACAAAAACAAGACTTAATTTGGCAGACTAGACTGTATTCTCATATATTCAAACTTTTTTATTAACAGACCTTTGCTTCACAGAAGTAAGATGCCAATGAAGATCTTCAAGCAACGTAAAAATTACATGTCACATTAAAGTAAGGGAAAAAGTTTTGGCTCCAAACTGCCTGCCATCTGGCTGTTTGTGCTTCATGCCACATACGGCAAATCACAGACTGGTCAGTTAACTTCCTATAGCTCAGCACAAATGAAATTGTACATGGCTCTTGGTAGGAATTCAATCCTGACAGATACTCTGTAACTGCAGTGACAAGTAAGAAGCTCCTAACTACACCACACTCCTCAGATTTTACAGTGGCATTTTTACTTCAACAGGAGCATCGTCCATTTGCACAGACACTTCTGCAGATTTGCTATTTCCATGCTTGAGAAAGCCCTAAGAGTAGGGAGAGAAACTGCTCTTTTACTAAAGTCCTGCTTCACTTTCATCACTCTTATGTAGTTAGAAAATATATGGAGGAAAGACAAAAGGGCCAGATGTCTCTCTAGTCAGCTTGTTAGACACTGTAGCAAAATTATTACTGCAAGAATATTTAAAGCAACTTACCAGTAGAGAAAATAAGAACTGTGTTGTCCCAAAGACCATATGTTTTCAGTGCATCAGTAAGATTTCCTACAGCTTCATCCATAAGTGTCACCATCCCTGCATAATGACGCCTCTTTACATCTTTTATGGAAGAATATGGTTTCATGTATTCTTCAGGGACCTCAAGAGGTTCATGGACAGACTGAAAAGCAAGGTAAAGAAAGAGGGGCTGGGGTGGAAGGGACAGAATGGAAATTAGTTGAACATGAAGCACTAAGTGCCAAAGTTACTGCAGCAAAAGCTAACCCGATTCATCAACAGTGCAGGCAGTGTGTTTTGATTTCTTCTATATTTTGTAATCCCTGTGCATAAACTAACAAAACTTTGAAAAATTACTTCTGCAGAGCCGTTGAAAAGCATCAGGTGTATCTTTTCTTCCTAATGCATTTGTTAACAATTTCTTTCCACTGAACTTCCCCCTTTAAATTTTCCATTCTCTTCTTAAAAGTACAAAGTACTTGCTAAACCGTTTCTAGAATCTTATTAATTGTATTGTAATATAAGAAATGGAGAACGCTAGCAGGCCCGGGCCTTGCAGTCAAAGCTGACAAGTTTTACCAGTGCTACTTCTCACATTTAGCTCTATGAACCTTAGTTGAATAGCCCTGAATTACAGCTCAAGTGCAGGTCTTTCTATGTTAATATTTCATTAATATTTTTTAAAAAATCCTTTAATGTTGAAGCTGCTGACTGTACCTTCTCAGTTTTGTGATTGGCTATAAGATCTATTGCTCTTTCTGTGAATATATTTGTGGAGTACTTATTTTTAAATCCAGTTGCAACTTCTTCTCCATCCCGAAAGTCCAGAGCACAGCGTGTTACATTCTTTGCTTTGATGAGGACACAACGGTCATGAGCATAATAATCCTCACTGCCCAAAAGATAGCCTAGAACAGAAAAAGATGTCAAATGAGCAGGTCAACACCATGTCACATAAACAGATACATCAGGGGGAGAAAAAAGTCAAACATAAATGTCAAAACATTAGTGGTTTTGAGCTGAAGCACTGGACCACCTACAGTGACACCACCAACACATCTAAATAGCTCAACATTTAATATCTCATAGACTTTTCATTGCTAATGCAAGTAACAATTTCAAAAGAAATTTAACATTTTGAAAGCAGTTCAATGACTTGGTATTTATAATTTAGTATCGTAAACATTAGCAATAAACTAATGCAAAGACACTGATCTAGTCTGTTTTTTGCTGGTATGATTTTGTATGTTTGTATTTTCATATAACACTTCCATCTCTATTTCAAAGTTTGGAATTTTTTTAATTTATTTATTCAAAAACACCCAAGCACAAAACATCTTTTACATCATCTGTAAAGTAATTTCTGAACCACTGCTGACACCAGCTGGTGAAGAAAGGACACTATCATTCACAGATACCCAAACAATCAAAGAAAAAATTTTAGAAGTACAGATTTGCTCCTACCTAGAGCTATCCTATTAAGCACAGCCTATCTACATCTATGCCATCAAAAAGATCCCAAGCTCCTGTGAAGGAATGGGAGAAAGAATATATGTTTAGGCAATGAGCTATTGTATTCTGATCCATATGTATTAGCTTAATTCAGTTGTGAAACCATGGCCTCAAGCTCTCTGAAGAGTCAAAAGAGATTAACTAAGGGAACAGTTTTTCCTACCTAACAACTGGATAAATATTGTCTATAAAGGGCATATAGCACAGTCTTGCTCTTCATTTAAGACTAAGGTTAGACAAAAGCAAAGCAGACTTCTGCATTGAAGTGAACAATTTTGAAATTCATCATTCAATGAAAGGGTCTTAAAAACAACCAAGTAGAGAAGGACCATTCTGCAGTCAGTATTGTGCAGAACAAACTGTGACACTTGTGCAAAACTAGTAAACAGTCAATAATGAGAGAGGAGCCAGTCCAATATCACACAAGAGGAAGAATAAACAACGGGTAGTTATAAGTAGCTCCGGAAGAAATACACTCATACATGGACAATTTGTTTTTCTGCTAGTCTGAGAGTTTGACTTCGTAACTTGTGAGCTTTTGGATACTGCTTTATAGAGGCTTTCACACCATATTGTCACCAGCTCTGGAAAACCAGTGCTACACAAACTGACCGTTGCCCCCAATCCCTGTTCCCCCATGATGGTGTGGGGAGGAGGTAGAGAACTGGGAATAAAGTTAAGCCTAGGAAGGAGAGAGCAGTGGGGGAAGATGATAAGAGAGGAACATCTTATATGGAGCCACATAATAATCACAATATTTTCTTCAGTAAGTTGTTAAGCTTGGGTGTACTTTGAAGGTATTATTTATTTTAGCCAGTTCAGAAACATGCATACCTAGATATTGATTTACTTAGAAACTAACAGTGAATTTGCTGTTCTTAGAAGAATGGGGCAGTTGCTCATTCTCTTTAACACAGTATTTATTGCCCATGTTAAATCAAGCCATTACCAAAGTAAGTATCAAATCCTCTGCGGGTTGGAAGGCATTCTTTTCTGTACATTCCTAAATGCCACTTCCCCACCATGTGAGTAACATATCCCGCTTCTTGAAGCAGCTCTGGAAGGAGTTTCTCATCCAGTGGCAGACAGCTGGGCTGGCATGGCCAAATTATCTGGTGTTGTAAACCTGTGTGGATCTAGCACAGAAAAGAAGCACGAGAGATCACTTACAATGCAGCTATGTGTTGTCATGGCTTAATTTATAAGCAGGCCCAAAAAGACATACTCCTACATCAGAGGTTACACTTAGTTTAAGGGGATCCTCTTTTTACCAGTGTAGCACTGAGGAAGATGAGGAAGCTGCAGGTGGAGGACAAGAGTGGCATAGTATGGAGAAAGACAAGAAAACAGCACTGCAAGGGTTGACAACAACTTCCCAGGCATAAATTCAGTGCAATAGTTAAAAAAACAAACAAACAAACAAAACCCAAAAAACCTACCCAACAACAAACCCAAAGGTTTTTATGTTTTTAGCTAGAAATCTAGCAGGTAGCATTACAGTTACCATACCATACCATTATGGCCTCTTTTGAAGGCTAAGGACAACATCTCAATATGAAGTGAGAGATTTTAAATGAGATGGAAATGGGCAAAATGGCACATGGCAGGTGCAGCTATCAGGCTTTTGCCTGTATCAGAGAACATCACTGCAGGAAAGCATGCTAAAAGGCAAGAAAACTATTTTTCCATTAATCTTCAAAAAAACTATTATATATGCACATTTATATATTTACTTGCATACTTTAAATTAGAGTGCAAGGACAACAAAAAGCATTTGAATGGGGGAATGACACAAGCTTTAGACACTGCCAAGATCTTACCTTTAATAGTTCCACTTAATCTTTCAATCTTAATAAATGGTGAATTTTCAATCTATTTACAAAACCATGGCTGACAACAATACTTCAGGTAGTATACTGTGCTCGATGTAAAGAAACTTTTCACCTACTGTGTATTATAAGCTGACTTTTGTCAAATCCCCTGTCTCCTCCACAATAAAAAAAGGCACTATTCTAAACTTAGGCCAGCAAACATCTGTACAGAAGTACAAATATGTTGTTTATTTAGTAAATATTTCTAGTACTCTGTGTGTGTCAAAGCTCAAAAACCTCCAAGAACCACTAGAGCACAAGATACCAGATTTTATAACTCCACTAAGCACGCCAGTACAGCAAGCTGCATGATTAAGTTTTAAAGCATCACTATAGCAACACCTGGAAGCGACTTTTAAACCAAATAAGCCCTGACCTTAGGCAAGTGGGCAAGGCTCTCTTATAAAGAGGCTATTAATTACTAATTTCTTTTGAAACAGGGGATTTCAAACACGAAATTATACTATAAATTTTATATATATAATAATATTCAAAAATATTTTGAAATGCTGTATTACAGAAAATGTTAATAGAGAGAAAGACACTTTCCCACTGTCTCCGGAAAAAAAGGGAGGAAAGCAATAATTTAAAAACCCAATAGCTTTCTCAGACCAATAAAACTGCCCTTCTTTCTTACTGATTTCAAAGTGACTATGAAAATTTCAGCTCCAGATAAGGGCAGATTTAGGTTAATTTCCCAAATCTACAGGCTAATCACGGCAGTAAGTAAAACAGAGATATAAAAAATTGCACCTATTTGCTGCGTAATTATTTCCTGCACCAAATGTTTTGGGTTTTTTTCAAGAATACTTCCATTTCCTAATACTATTTTACTCATTTGCAAACAAGATCAACATAAAGATCATTAAATTATCAAGTGTATAGCTTAAATTTAAATCCAGACTGAACTATAAGCATTTCTAGGCCCACTTTTAAGATGAGATGCAGCAAAGGCCCATTCCCAGGTAGGCATATTCAGACTATGAACTGTATTTTAAAAAAAGTCACAATAAAGAAATGTTCTAGGTTATTTAATAGAACGACTTAATGAGTTGCTAAAAGTAATGTAAATTACTTCTTCCTATTCATTATTATTGATTCTTAATGTTTCTAGGAATAGGACAAATGTTGCTTGTAAAGTGTAAGTATCAGCTAGAACAACCTTTCTGCAACAGGAAATAATCCAGGCACCATTTCTTTGGCAAATAACTATGGTTAACATGGATATGGAGAACCTTTTGAGACGGAGGGGAAGTTTCTGAAACACACTTAACCCTTTGTAAATTTCTTCCTTCTGTCCATGCTGTATCTCCATGCTTCTCACCCTCCCTTCCCAGTTTCCGCCAAAATTGCAAAACAGGCAGGAAAGAACTTATACCAGTGTTAAAAATTACAAGTGGAAAAAACCACGACTGTGACTATGAGTAAGGATTGCTCGTGTGCACTCAATCACGGAGCACAAAAACATCTGCATTACTAGATGGAGGAGAACCTACATCTTGGGATGTGTTTAAACATGCATTGGAAAAGATGTTGCAAAAACTGAACAAGTGGTGCCGATCCGCTTCTCTCTGCACTCTGCAACAGAGAAGTACCTAAGAGTCAGAGGGCTAGGGCACGCATATCTTCCACGGAAGGTTGCCATGTCTGTTAATCCCACCTAGGCACAAAACAGCACCTCGGTTGTTTTGGAGAAGAACAACTTGCACTAAATCCATGCTAGTTTACTCCCGAGCCTGAAAGCCCAAGGGATGTGAAGATGCAGACCGAAGCAGCTGGTTCCCACAGATCAGTCCTCTCCGCGGCGCACGGGTACCCGGGGGGCACAGGAAACCAAAGCACACCGAGTGCCGCCAGGGAGCGAGCAGGGAAGCAGCGCCCACCACCCACCTGCCGGCACGGCGCCGGGAAGGGTGGGCAGCGAGAGAGCTCCGGGGAGCCCCGGGGGCAGCGAGGGAGCCCCAGGGGCAAGGGAGGTGCTCTGGGGGAAGGAGTGAGCCCCGGGGGCAGAGAGGGAGCCGCGGTGGCAGGAAAGGAACCCCGCGGGCAGGGAGGGCGACCTGTGGGCAGCGAGGGAGCTCCGGGGGCAGGGGATGGAGCTCTGGAGTCAAGGAGGGAGCGCCGGGGGCAGCGGAGGGAGCGCCGGGGTCTCTCCCGAGGGCAGTAACTCCGTGCGCTGGCGCGCCGTACCTGGTAGCGGCCGGAGAGCAGCTGGCTGCGGGACGGGGTGCAGAGCGGCTGGGTGTAGTACCGCTCCAGCCGCACGCCGCCCGCCCCCAGCGCGTCCAGCCGCGGCGTGCGGATGGCAGAACCGTGCCAGCTCACGTCGCCCCAGCCCAGGTCGTCGGCCAGCACCAGCACCAGGTGCGGGGCGGGCGGCCGGGCCGCGGCTGGGCGCGGCAGGCAGAGGGGCAGGCAGAGGGACAGGCAGAGGCGCAGGCAGAGCAGCCCCAGCCGCGCCATGCCGGCTGCAGGAACTGGGCCGTGGGGCCGCCCCGGGCACGGCGCTCCGCCCGCACAGCGAGCCGGGAGGGGCCGGACCGGCAGCGCATCGCGTCCGAGCCGCGACGGCGGGGGGAGCACGTCCTGAGGGGGCAAAGCGGTGTGGGTGTAGGGCGATGAGGTTTTGGAGAGAGTTGGAAAGGGAAATTGTAAAGGTGTTGTCGGTATTGGCAGAATATCCAACCCGCTGATGCTGGCGGTCCCTTTTAATTTTGTCTTTCTTCAACTCTTACATTAAACACCCGTTTTGAACCGCGTAGCCCTGCCATGAGGAACCCGGGAATAACGTGCAAGCTTGTGTTTGAAGTCGTCTGTTTTCAATACACATTAGGAGGACAACATTAGGAGAAGAGGACACAGCGTATTCAGCTAGAAGTGACAGGACTGCTCCTTCTGCCTTCCCAGCCGTCCCTCCACATCCAGTGGTGCCTGAAGAGCTGACTGTGTACCTAGGAAAAGTCAGGCAGTTGCAGCATGGACATAAACTTGCTGCCTGCCAGTGCCATACAGCCTGGGAAAGGCGAGCTGCCATTGTCACTGACGATGCGGCAGGGCTGAGCGAGATCGTTCCTATAGGAGAAACTCTCAGCATTAGCTTCCGTCTCTCTCTCACACACACAAGTTCCTGTAGGAGAAACTCTCAGCATTGGCTGCTATCTCTCTCTCTCACACACACACATACACACATAGATATGCACACACAAAAGACACCTATTTGTGTCACGTCTTCCTTCTCCCTGCTGGCCCCTCTGCAAAGTCATAAAGCTCCCAGTGCTTTTTTTTTCCCTTCCTTTTTTTTGCCCACGTGGATGAGAAGCTTTGGTCTAGGTCTGGCTGTAATAGGGTGCTCATGACTGTTGGAGTGTAGGAAGGAAGTGAAACAACCCAGAAACAGAAACAGCAGATATGTCAACAGAGCTGTTTCTTCAAACCACATAATTGCCCTAAGCAGTAATGCAAACAACCACTAACCTTAGTTATAACCTTGATGTAAAACCTAAGACTGTGAAAGGACAAAAATAGCTGTCAGTTCTGAGCTGTTTTGTTCAACCATGGAATACACATAAACTTCAGTGTCCAGCTGAAGACCAAATAACCATTTAGCTGAATGGGTACATATGTGTATAACCAAATTTATACAGTCATTTGGTAACAAATGAAACATCAGTCAACACTGAAAATCATTTTTCTAGGTAAGAAAGACAAGTACTGGGTATACTAGACTCCTTTCTTTTTGATTGACAAGTCTTTGTAGAAAGAAAGTTCCAGCTTCTATGAATGAAGTGCAGTGAATAGGCCTATGAAGATATCAGGTATTATTTTTTTTAATCCCACTGATTTCCCTGCTGGTTTGGAAACAACAGTAGTGATGAGTGATGCCAGATTTTTTTCTACATAAAGAATATGCGTTAGTCCACAGCCAGTACTGGAACAAGAAACAACAGTATTGTCCTCAAGTCAGTTTTCCCTGAAGAAAATTCCAGGATTGATGACAAGCTGATATGTGGCTATGAGTTGTATTTTCTTCGTTGAGTGTGATTCATACTGTTCAAAAGCAGCACAGTTCCAATTTACCTTTTTTTTTTTTTTTCTAGTGCAGATCCCATAATGAGCCTCAGATGCCTCACTGAACTGTTTATTTTTCTAATTTCTTACATGTCCTTATTAGAGGTAAAATTTCATTCAAAGCACATTCCCTTGGAAACCATTTTTGTTCATTAAAAATAATTACTTTGAAAATCTATAGAGTGCTGGTAAAATCAGAAATAGTGGATACAATTTTTGCAGTAAAATTCATAATAGCTATTCATCTATCATGTTTCCAAGGTGTTCAAAAGCAGCTAAACTCATATTCCCTTGTGTCAAAGTACATGATGATGATCCTCCTGCACCAGAACTGGTAACCTGCTTGCCTGAGCTGACAGTGAAAATATTAAATTGAATTATCTGAAACACATACTGCAGATCCTCCACAGTCATGGTCTAGATATTGCTGCCTATCATGTTTTCTAGGTATTTTTGGTTTAGCATTTATTTTATTACTAATTGAGGAAGTTGGAATCCCCATCAGAAAATACTATTTATATCAGATAGTATTCTCTTGAATCAAAAGAATAAATCCTGGAAATGGTTTATGTTTAGTCTCTTATGTCTCAGACTACCTTTTCTGAATTTGGGGTTGAATAATTTGGATTCTGTTTTGTGGTCAGTGATTAATAAAGCCATTAGAGTGACACACAAGATTACAGTATCTGTGTGGATACAAAGCATGAACATGACACTTTTTGCCGCAGCACAAAATTGAAACAAAAAAATCAAATGGTAATAGTAACATCTACTCTGATGGGCAAAAGCTCTCTGGAGATGGAATAATAAAGCAAATGACAAAAAATATGTCTGAGGAAACTGTCTTTTGACATATCCTGACCCGACTGTTTCCAAAAATTTCCTGGATGACCAACTGTCAGTTTTTTACCTCATTGCAGACATGTCTCCTCTGTTAGATAATGGGGTTGCAGAAGACTCCAGGGAAGTCCCTGTCAGTCTTTCTACCCTGGTATTTCTGTTTGATTGGTTAGAGCCCTCTTAAAATGCAGATGTACTACTTAAACATTCTTGCTCCTATTCACTTCCTCTTGCTGTATCTTGGCACCACAAGTTAATGCAACACTATATTTAAACCTGTGATGAAGAGAAGTGACAGGAGACTATGAAAGCTGCTGAACACTTCCCCACCTAATTTCTTCAAGTTTATCTTTTTTTTAATAACCTTGAAAGATCGAGTTATATATGTGAATCAGCAAAGTAGGACTGAATAATTTCTGAAAGTTTAACAGAGAATAATTTCTGAATGGTGGTTCAAGATAGTGCTACTTGCAAACCTAGCAAAGCTTGTACATTTTATTTTCACCTGCTTTATAAAAGATATTCAGAATAGCACAATGTCAGCTTACTTTATCAAGAGTAAGTGTTCATTATGCAAATCATGCTTCTCCTGGTATATGCTATTTATATATTTGCTTCTTTGCTGAAGATTTAGAGGCACCAACTTCAGGGAAAGTACATTTTGGACATTATTCATACATACTTTGAAAACATTTATCTATAGTCTTAAGGAGAGCATTACTGTTTGTGAGTTGGAAATGTTAACATTGTTACTCAAAAGAATTGTTCAGCAAATTATTGATTTCAGAAGAATGTTTTATTAATTTAGCGTGTTCCCACCATATGCACTATCCCAATCCTGCTTACTTGAGTTACTGACTATTTGTTGTTGTTGTTGTTGGCTAGACTTCGCGAACGAAGATTTTGGGATAAGCCTGCACAGTGGATGTTTCAGGTGAGGCACAGTGTGCGCAGAACTGGCCCCACCCCCTTTACTCCTGAGGTTCATCTGCCATGGCCGAGCAGCTCAGATGGCGACACCGAGTTCCTCAGGATTCAAACTGGCGTCCTCAGAGGAGGAGCCGGCTCCACAGGCGGTGACTTACACCGCTCAGCCAACGCCCATGGCCCATTTCAGATTAACATTAAAGAAAAAAACAGCAAACAGAAAAGCAATAATGTCAGGTTGTTGAGCAATCCTGGGAGCCCACATGGGTCAGAGCACCAGAGGAAGACCTCGCCTTTTCCTCTCTTCCACCGAATGACACAAACGTGGCACTGCAGCCACGCCTGCAACATGAGCTGGGGCAGGACTGAATAATTAGCACTCAATAAAGCTCCTTTGCTATGAATTTAATTATATTTTTTCATTGTTAATATTTCTGTGTAATAATAAAAGGATCCTACTGCTGTTCTATAATTAACAGTAAAAGGAAGAACTGACTTTGGTGTCAGCCTAGCACTTCAGATTTGATACAGTAAATCCACTGATACAGTACCTTAAGTTTTGTTCAGAAACTGAATAATGACATCCTGTATCTTGTAGACTATTACATGTAATCTGCCAGATGATTCATGTGACAAAAATAAAGAACAGGCTTCCTATAACTGTTTTACCGAGAAGAACTAGATTTTGAACTTCCATGACAATTTCTGCCAGATTGACACACTGGGCAAAAAATGTCAACAGCACAGTTTGCTTTTAATAATACCTTTATTATTTTTAATGCTTGATGGGATGTATTTCAATTTCTTATGAAGCATTCTGAGCAGAACTAGTGATATGATTTTAATGATGTTTGCTATTCATGTTGTAAAGAAGCCAGGGTACACTACCCTGAGGGCAGGCAAAGGAGGAACTGTTGCGTGTCAAGGAGGAGGATGAACTTGCTATTGGACGGTATCAAGAACACCTTTCTTGTACACATTAATGCAGATCTGCCATCCAGTGTGGGAGCAAACTGAAGCAATGATTTACTCATTCCCTGCCGCTTTCTGCTCACAAGTCGTACTGCGAAGGAGGACTGGTTCATGAACTCTGCTCAGCTCTCTACAGCCCACACAAGGAAGTAGGAGGGTAACACCATTGCATTTCTCACTGATGTATAGCAATATGGATCTTGTGCTTTGATACTGGCAAATCTAAGTAGTTTAATTCTCTTAATTTCATGCACATTAATGGAACTATTTCTTACTGCATAATTTGCTGTATCCTCATCTGTGTTTATATTTTGGGACTTTCACCCTTTCTCTGAAGACGCATTCTTGTTGGTTCAGTCAGTACCAGAGGCTCTTGTATAATGGTTGCTGGATAATTTTTACCTAAAAGTTCAACTTCCAATTTCTGTCCAACTTTGCTGAGTTCCATGGGAACATAAGCAAAAGCTAGACTCTGCTGCGCTCCATAACTGAAACTTCCAGACGTGGTATTGCCGACAACCTGAAAAAAATCACAAATGATTATCTTTATTTTTAAGATGCGGTGAGATTTTCCTTAAAAAAACACCCAACTAACAATCCAAGAAACTACATGTCTTGCACTGGTTTATACACTTCAGACATCAAGCAAGTTTCAAGTGTGTCATGAAGTTCGTAACATTCTCAGCTGAAAGTAACATCACCTGAAACTGGGAAGTTTTTGCTTCTAGACAAAATAGTGTGCTCCTGTTGTGTTCTGTTAAGTATTCACTGGAACATACACTATGCACATGCTTACGTTTATTATCTATAACAATTTAAATACCAGTGAGTTTTTCAAGACATGTTGTTGTTGGCTAGACTTCGCAAACGAAGATCTTGGGATAAGCCTGCGCAGTGGATTTTTTAGGTGAGGCCCAGTGTGTGCGGAACTGGCCCCACCCCCTTCACTCCCGAGGTTCATCTTGCCACGGCCGAGCACGCTCGGACGGTGACAGCGAGTTCCTCCAGGATTCGAACCGGCGTCCTCAGAGGAGGAGCCGGCTGCACAGGCGGGGGCCTACGCCACTTTTTCAACACATAATACATGTTGAAATGTGGAGGCCCAAACTTCACTGTTGTTTCTTATCTTTTAAGTGAACAGCAAAATTGTTATTAGGACAATGGTGACTTTGCAGAAGAGGATGGATGACAACACTTTCATCTCTTCCAACCCTAGTTTCTGTGACTTGACAGCATTTCACATTGTCTCTGTAGATAGTTAGTCTTTTCTTCCTGCTTGAAGATCAGAAAGTGTTTATCGTAACTTCAAATTGATCTGGCCCAGTAAAACAGAAATAATGCACTCATACTTGAAACACACAGTTAGATTCTGTTCATGGCAAATTAATATTGATTTTTTTGTAACATGATCTATGGTCCTTGCCTTGCCATTATGCCACACACTTTCATTTCCCTCTGGATCAACGTTATCTGTTTCCAGGGTGAGATATACCAGTTGTCGTTTGAGTCCCTTTTCTTTAATCTGCTTCAGTGCTTGCTTTCCTATAAAGTCTGCTGGCTGAAAAAGATAGAAGATAATGATGATATATGTTTATTTGGGCTCTGCAAAAAGTTTAAATTTATCTTGATTTTTTTTCCTGTCACCTAAGTATTTTGTTTGAAATCTAGATGAAATCAAATCTTAGACAGTATCTTGGTATTTTTATATTTGTACATTGTATCTTGGTAACTTCATTCACTATGTTTTTTCCCTAGATCTCAGTCCTTTAATATCAGTAATTTCAATGCAGAAATACACATGTAGTGAGATATGCAACAATACTATCTGCCCAATTAAGGTTGTAAGCCAGAAGACTGTGCATCATTTCAGTTTCTATGGGGGAAAAAAAAAAAAAAAGAAAATTCAAATACCTAGATCCTAAAGTTTGGGCCTCTCTCTGTGAACACATTTCCTTTTGATGTCATATCAACCAAATACTTGTTAGTATTTCACTTTGGTGTCTGTGTCAGGCTGCATAACTGGAAAGTTACTCCATATTCTTGTTTTAAGATAGGTATGTTTTTTTCCCGTATCTACCATTTTATGGGATAATGCAGCATGTTAGGTAAAGAATAATTCTGTTGTTTGGAGTTGCCTTTTTCAGCTTGCTTAGAAAGGTACAGGCAGATGCTCATATTTCTGGAAGCAGACTGCCTAAATTTGTGACAAGTATGGGGGTAGTCATCAGCAAGTCTCTGAATCCTCAATGGTATATGGGACAGTATTTTTGTATGTGATCATGTTGAGCTGATTCCACTAGCCTGATTCTACCACGGAATCACAGTGATCATTCAAGTTGGAAAAGACTTCTGAGATCACTCAGTCCAATCTTTGACCAATAACCACCTTGTCAGCTAGACCAAGTATCACATCCAGTCATTTAACACCTTCAGGGATGGTGACTCCACCACCTCCTTAGGCCATCCTTTCCAATACTTAACAACACTTTCCATGAAGAAATTCTTCCTTGTGTCCAACTTGAACCGCATCTGATGCAGCTTGAGGCCATTTCCTCTTATTCTGTCACTGGTTGCCTGGGAGAAGAGACTGACCCCCAACTGGATACACCTTCCTTTCAAGTAGTTGTAGAAAGAAATAAGGTTTCCCCTTAGCCTCCTCCAGGCTGAACAACCCCAGCTCCCTCAGCTGCTCCTCACAAGACTTTTGCTCCAGACCGTTCACCAACCTCACTGCCCTTCTCTGAACTCACTCCAGCACCTCAATGTCTTTCTTGTAGTGAGGGGCCCAGAACTGAGCACCTGATTCAAGGTGTGGCCTCACCAGTCCTGATCACTGCCCTGGTCCTGCTGGCCACACTATTGCTGATAAAAGCTAGAATGTCACTGGCCTTCTTGGACACCTGGGCAAACAGTGCGGGCTCATGTTCAGCCGCTGTTGCTGTCAATCATCACCCCAACTCCTTTTCCACTGAGCCACTTTCCAGCCACTCTTCCCTTATCCTGTAGCACTCTCTGGGGTTCTTGTCATCCAAGTGCAGGATCTGTCATTTGGCCTTGATGAACTTTATACCACTGGCCTCAGTTCATGGATCCAGCCTGTCCAGATCCATCTACATAACCCTCCTCCCCTTCAGCAGAATAATACTCCCACCCAACTTAGTGTCATCCATACGCTTACTAAGGGTGCACTCAATCCCCTCACTCAGATCATCAGTAAAGATACTAGGCAGTACTGTGATCAGGTTCACAGCGATGAGCTTATTTTTCCTACCAGGAGCCATGAACCTGAGACCTCAGAGTTAAGGTTGGAGACTTGCATGTGACTCAAATGGAACCCATACAACATAGTTGGCTGGGTAGATAACAAATAGGAAAAAGGAGCCAAAAAAAAAAAAAAA
>VXAU01001334.1:669853-703237 GCA_013399695.1 Formicarius rufipectus | reverse complement strand
AAAAAAAAAAAAAAAGAGAGAGAGAGAGAAAGAAAAAAAAAAGATAAAAAAGAGCTGTTATAAACATTGTGGTTCTGGACAAAGTTCCTTGTGAACTAAGGGAAAACCCATTTCAAAGATGCTGAGGGTTAGGACAGACAATAAAATAGTAATCAAGCTGGGTATCTTTATTTCTAATAACTGTGCAGTCAATACTAGGAACAGTGGCTTGCAAATTCTATCTATTTTTTACCCCCCAAGGTACAGACTAGGCAGAACAAAACAATTGTATTCAACTAAATTGCCAGATACACACCAGATTGCCCCATTGGCATGATACATAATAGCAGTTACAAAATCCTCAGTTACAAAATATTCAGCTACTGGCAGTTCCCTCCCACTTGTCTGCTTTGCAGAAACACCTGCAACTGTAGGAAATGGAGTGAGATCAGTCACCACTATTGTAGTCATTCTTAGAACAGGAGGAATACAAGTTGGAGAAGTGAAGGAAGGGCAGACAGTGGCAATAAGGGGGACATGCAGAAATTCCTGAAGTTCAGACTGAGTCACATCAGGCTGGAGCACTGCTCCAGTAGACCTGGACAGCAAGTGCCAGGCATTCCAGCCACCAAGTCTGTGCTATACTGGATTTAGAAGCAAGAAGATTATGATGAATCATGTGCTGTGGTCTCACAAATACACATCTTGCTTTGAAGTCAGTGATTGTTTAAGGAGAACCAAACAAACAAAAGCCCCACAAAACCACAACAGAAAAAAACCCTAACAAATAATGAAGAAATGGAAAACACAAATAACTACAAGTGGTTGTTTTATTCCTTGCCTCTGTGTTTCTGCAAGTGCCGGGTGCTACCAGCTCAGAACAGTAGCATTTTACATGAATAATGATAAAAATGACTAGATAGACTGCAATGGTGCAGAGACCTACAGCCAGCACATACATCCTGTCACTTTCCCCACCCTTTCTCTTCATCTAGTGCCAGGTGGTGTTTCTGGCCAGGGCTCTGGAAACTCATGGCAGGACTGGTGATTCTGCTAGTGCTCCCTTTTTGGAGGGTATGCTTTCTGCAGTTTATGGTACAGCTTAAGATTCGTTTGGTGTTCTTTCTTCAATCTGTACCCATGAATTTACAAAAAAAACCCCAAAAACCAAAAAACAACAACAACCAAAATCAAACAAAAACAAACAAAAACCAAACCAACCAAACAAAAAAAAACCCCACAACAACAAACAAACACCCAAACTCAACAAAGAACCCCTGTGCCTTTCCCCCAGAAAGTTCTATGGTTTTGTGCTTCAATACATCAGGACATAGCACCTTAGACCATGGGAACAGTATAAGTTAGACTTAAACAACTGAGGGAAAGTTCTGACAAAGTAGCCAGGATGAAAACAAATTACTAGAAAAAGGAGGACATGAAACTGTAAGTCTAAACCTGCTACTAGCTGAATAAAATGATGGATGCATACATGTAGAACTGCTTATCCTAGTTTGGCATGAGATAACAACTTATCTATAGATATGTTGGAGGTTAGATCAACACTCAAGGACTGCATCTTGTCTTTCACCCATCTGTGAGAAGCTGCTCTGCATGACACAACTTTTACACATAATGCATAACGAAGCAATTACTCGTGTCCAATAGGTGCACTGGTAAAAACCACCAAATGTCAAAGTAAGAAAAAGAGGTAGTACTTGTAGCCTGATATGCATTTTGACAATGAAAGTCACTGAGTAGGGTTGGAGGAGATGAGATGCAATTAGTGATAAGTAGACAAGGAAAGGAGCAAGAGACAAAGGAGAAGGATTTAGGTTGGTATTTTAAAAAAAAAAAAATCGCTGGTAGGGTAGACCTAAGAAAAAGTAGAAGATTCTGGATATAAAAAAAATCACAAAATCACACAATCACAGAATGTGCTGAGTTGGAAGGGACACACAAGAATCATCGAGTCCAACCCTCAACCCTGCACAGGACCATCCCCAAGAGTCATATTGTGTACCTGAGAGGATCATCCAAATACTTCTTGAACTCTGTAATGCTTGGCACTGTGACCACTGCCCTGGGGAGCCTGTTCCAGTGCCCAACCACCCTCTGGGGGAAGAACTTTTTCCTGATATGCAACCCAAACCTCCCCTGACCCAACTTCAGCCCATTCCCTTGGGTCCTGTCAGTGGTCACCAAAAAGAAGAGATCAGTGCCTGCTCCTCCTCTTTTCCTCACGAGGAAGTTGTAACTGCAATAAGGTCTCCCCTCAGTCTCCTCTTCTCCGGCTGAACAGACCAAGTGCCATCAGCTGCTCCTCCTACGGCTTCCTCTCAAGTCTCTTCACCATCTTCATTGCCCTCCTTTAAATGCTCTCTAAGAGCTCAATATCTTTCTTATATTGTGGTGCCCAAAACTACACGCAGTATTCAAGGTGAGGCTGTTCCAGTGCAGAGCAGAGTGGGAAATGTGCAAAGAAGCTTCAAATGGAGAAAAAAAGAAACTGTCCCAGTAAATAAAGAGGGCTGAGGCAAAGAAACACTGCCTCTTGTAACAGTAGTTTCTCCTAGTGGAAACAAACACTGAATACGAGCTAAGCACTCGGATGCTGTAAAGGCACACTACAGCAGAGTTCCAAAGGGTTTCCGTCGTCTGCTGCATTCTCTTTCCAAATGGCAGTGGTCTGGTCATGCAGAGAGCAAGACCAGAAGATGGCAGTCTAGGATACAGCAACATAGTCACAAACCTAGAAAGAGCCAACTGCAGACCTTATGCTCTTAATGAATGTTGTCGCTGTGTTGGATTCCCAGGGAAAACCTTTCTGAAAGAGTTCATTTCTATGAGCTACTGAAACTGGCATAGATGTTTTTCACTCTACTATCAAGTTTTACAGGAACTTTTGGTCCATTGTGCTCAAGACAAAAATAAGGCTGTTTTAAGCATTCAGGGCTGATATACTATATCTTTGAGCACTTGAAAACCTGAGAAAGTGCAGAACAGTATTCTTGGACAAGGAGCAAAAAGAATTGCAACTTTTCCTTCCTTAATTCAGCAATTACTGTTCCTCCACTTTGTTTTAATTGCAACCCATCCTGTTCATCCGTGCAAGGGAGCAATTAATACCAACTTTAGAGAAAAAGGGATTATCAAGTAGTTTAGAGGAAAGCACCTGGAACAATGCCATCTCCTCAGCCTTTCAAAATGAAAGTTGCCACAGAAATTCTGAGGAAAGGTGTTTACTTATTGCCATGCTATAATTTCACATACTGTGAGGGAGTAAAAAAAATTTTTTTAAAAGATCTGCTTAAACTTTCGAGAATTTGTCCTATTATTAATCACAAAAAATTACTAGTCCATATGTACCTGAAGATGATGCATACACTACACTTTTCAAACAGAGAGATCATCAGGATTTTATCGACAAATTACATCTCCTCATATATATTCCACAGACATTTGAATGTTCTCTTGTGAAAATTAAAATTGTTTTGGATCATATTATCTTCACTGGCATCTGGTTCTTCATTCATTTTAATCTGTTTTAAAACTGTTTTTGTTTTCCATGACATATCACTCAAGACTCACTTATGCTGAAGTCTTTTTGCATATTTTGGGAACTATTTCAACTTCTTGCTGCACAATAATAAGTGCTCTAGTAATTAACTGAACTGTGTGTTTTGGTTTTAATTTACACAGAAATCAGCACGTCCCCCACCTGGGGGCGCATGCTTAAAGGAATAATCCTTGTGAGGAACCCAACAGACCAAAATGTAAAAAAGAAGTATTTAAATATCTGTTGCTTGTAGATTTTATCTTGTTTCCCCTTTTGGGGGGGGAAAGTTTCCCTGAGAATAGGAACAGGGAACAAATAGAGTACTTTGCTTGTCTTCAGTCACAGCAGCCTGTGAAGAATGCTGAGGCCTATGCTATGCCACATGTACAACAAAACCAGAGGCATGGAATTGGGACTCAAACTGCCAAGAAGAAGAGTAAATAATCTCACACTGCATTTCATGCTACAGTGTTTAGAGTGCTTCCAATATCTGAATTAGCTCAGTTACCTCTGAAGTGTCAACATACAGTCACACCTATCCTCATTTGAGTCAATAAAAAAAACATTGATTATTCACTTTTTCACATTACTTCAGCAAAACTGGCAAATGCTTCAGGCTGACACCCTGCATTTCTGCTGGATATTCATTCCATGCCCATTCGCTTACAGTGTGAGTATCTGCTACAAAGAACTGCTCCAACCCTGCATTTCACCCATGCAGAGAGGTTGCAGAGCAATTAAAGAATCAAGTGCTTCATGCGCATTAGTGCCTTTTTATGTTCTGCATGGGTATTTTGGCAAGCAATGACTCTCTCTGTTTATGGCAGCTTTTCAACTTACATTAAAGGAAAAAAAAAAAACATATAAAAACTGAGTAATAGTAACTCTTTTGTTTGGTTTGGGTTTTTTTGTGTTTTGGTTTTTTTGGGTTTTTTTTACTGCATTTCCCTACAATCCTGCTAATCTCTTGAGATGGGAATCCTTGATTTGTAAACACACCATAATCCTAATTTATAAGAGCCTGTATTTCCCTTGCACGTGTCACTTTGATTAGGGCAAAATTATACTACCCAACAGCTGTAACTCGACTAGAGCTGGAGGAGCACTCCCACTGACGTTCCTGGGAGCACCTTGCCTCAATACTGCACAGGTTGAAGGACTTTATAGACAGGTTCAACAGCTGGGGAGGAAAAACACCTTCCTGGGCTTGTTCCTGATATGGTCAGTGAAATTGTCTCCTAAATATAATAGCATAATTTTAGGTTAAACACACTTCCATAATTCTTTCCTACACAAAGTTTACGATTTGCTTTTTATTTGGATCTGTAACTTAAAGTTTGGAATTCTTTTTATCTACAGTACCTCCACATAACATAGCAAAAATATCAAGGATCATTTATTACCTGATTTATTACCATTTCAGGTATAAAGGGAGCATAAATAAGAAGAGTTTGCCCCTGTAGTACATTACATCATTGTAAAGATGAAATTGTTTCATCTTGTTTCACATTCTTTTTTTCTTGATCTCCCCTTCGTAAAAATGTTGGCACTTTAATTTACAGATACAAAATTGAGGCAAAATATTAAGTAAAAAAAAATGCCCCTCATTCAAGGTACCTCACTTGAAATCTCTAGGATCAGATTTTTCATGTTAAAAATTTCACTACTATTTGAGTTGATGGTCTAACAGACAGGAGCAGATGACTTTAGATCTGCACAGGGCAGGATTTCACAAAGTTTCATTGAAAGGTCCTCTGTTTGACAGAGCTTGGACATTTGGTTTGGGATTCATTTGGACCAGAAAAGAATTACAAGCAATTTCTGTATCTATTAGACTATAGATATAAAGAATGTGAATTACCAAAATATTAATACAAGAAAGTGAGGTTGCTGATAAAAAGAGATAGAATAACATCTTTTCCTTTTTTTTTTTTTTTTTTAACTGCACATTTCAATGCAACTAGCTCCATTCTCTAAACTTCAAATCAAGTGGGAACAAGTTATGAGCAGAGGATCTTTTCAGAAATTCTATGAACAACTAATTATTTTTAAAACCAAAATATTAATTTAACTTATATTTAACTTCTTGTTGTCAGTTGTCAGTCAGTGTTTCTAAAAACATATATTTGTTTTTCACTAATTATAGTCAAGGAAGAAGATCCTAGAGACATCTGCTTTAACAAGAATAAGCAGGTAAAACATTTTCAAAATATGAACAGGTGTGTTCAACTTGTACTCATATATACTATATGTTTACAAAAGTACATGACTAAAATTTCTCTTATTTTTATGCATCCAAGATTTAGTATTTGCAACTTTCCAATCTATTGCATAACTTTGCTAGCAAGAAACATGGGAAAAAATTTTTTAAACAAGCTGGTATCAAAAAAGTAATTATTCTTATAATCATAGTTGCATGGTTCATTATCTAAATCTATTTTATTTTCAAAGATAATGACATTTTTCATGGTCAAACATTTAAAGGAATAATCTTTGACATAACAGAACACACTGAAAATAATAAGACATACCTTGTTTAGCTTTACAAAATATTCCAGTCCAGCTTCCAAGGGATTAGTGTCACAGTTCATCTGTTAAAAGATATAAATTCACCATCCAGCTATGATGGACCATTATGGCTTTTGGGTTGGGGGGGTTATTTATTCTTCCTATGCATACTTCTATCCACTCCTGTGTCAATGTCTTCCCTGCTGCATACGTACAACTTCCATTTGGATACACTGAAAGCTCCCAATATGCAACTTAAACAGTGTATCTACTGTCATGGCTAATATAACAGATAGATATGCAAATCAGCCATCTAAGTTTCAATATGCAAAGTAAACACGTTTCAGTAAGAAATAGGATTTTTCATCACAGCAGACTGGAACCTGTAGAAGATTGAGTAACTGAGGTATGCACATCATTTGCAACACAGCAGAATGTCTTAGCTGGAGAGGAAAATAAAACATAAAGCCCATTTCATTCACCACCTTCCTGTTAGGTGCAGGGGTAATAATTTGTTAAGCAGCATTTGAAGAAAGAATGAAAATAATTATTAAACAAAAAGAACCCCTAAAGGCCCACCATTTCACCCTCGAGTTCTTTCATTGCAATGGAATGAGGAAAAATTTCAAGTAAGCAGAAATTATACTGATCTTTCCCAAATTCTCTAGACCCCCTGAGTAGTTCTTTATTGTGAGTGAGCAAGTTCTGCAGAAACAAGCTAATGGGAAATAAAAAAGTTCCAAATACATTATGAAGCAAGAATAATTGGCCTCTCATGACATACTTATTACAGAAATAAAACATTTTCAGGATCTGTCAGCCAAATTTTTGATTTTAAAACACTAGAGCTCAGCAAAACTCTCATAATTTTGTTACTCACAAGAGAGAAAACCATTCCTGAATCAAAATAAGTGTCTCTTTGCCATCAGTGCAATGGAATACACTATTTTTGTTTAGAAAAATAATCAATCAGAATTATAGCAGCTTTTCCTGCTCAAGGTAAATTTTCTTTTAATACTAAATTGAGAAACTTGTGCAAATACCAGCTATGCTAACTCTGACTATAAGCTGTACAGTCATTAAAAAAAATAAAATTGAGNAAAACCTCCCCCCCAAAAAAAACAAAACAAAACAAAACAAAACAAAAAAACGACAAAACAAAACCCCAGCAGGAATAATATAGAAGATTTTCTGACCTCTGCTCCCCAGGCTCGGAATCCCTTTTCCAGCCTTAAAGTATTCAAAGCATATGTTCCAAAGTCATCAATTCCCTCTTTTTGGCCAGCTTCCATGATTGCATTGTAAAGAGCTAGAGAATCTTCTTTTCTATGATACAGCTCCCAGCCCAATTCACCTGTTATACAAAAAAGATGAATGGTTTCATCAGCTCAAGGAAATAATCCTTGTAAATACACTCCTGTCCTCGGTCAAAAGTGGGGATCAATGCTATACGTGTTTATTCACACTCTAGGGTTGATTAACGCTCTAGGGGCAATTCTTTTATCATACAGCAAGCCTAATTCCCTGCAAGAACCACCAGAGGATTTGTGCCCTCTGTCTTAAGCAGTGGTATTGTTATTCTGATTTTAACTGTTTTAAACTGGGGGTAAGAAAAAAAACAGAGTAACTGACAAGGAAAGGTCACATAATGAAGTTACAATGATAAATTAAGTTTAAGGGCATTATAATCAGAGATGACTTGGCAAGTGAGCAGCAAATGTAACTCAGTGTAAATAAGAACAAGTATATTGTATTATATTTAGCAAAACAGAAAGAGAATATGAATTACAGAGACTTCAGCTGCTCCAGAAAGCTCTGAATTCAATTTATTACACTACAGATGTATGCAAAAAGAAATAAATTTAAAAAAAAGTCAGAAAACCAAATACTAAGCACTTCAGCATTACATTTTCAAAGCACATGACAAACACTAATATACGGTGATCCAAAAACAATTCTTGACGTTAGTTTTGCAGCAAATACCAAAGAGGTTATCAGAACTGGCCTTTTGTTGTGCAAAATAAATATTTACACTATAGGGTATTTCTAGAAAAAAAGGTCTTGGAAAAAATCAGCACAGACGCTGACCATATCACATTTGGAAATCAATGTTCTGTGATTCCTCCCACATTTTTATGTTAAATGTAACAAGTCTACTTCTTATGAATACATGATAAGACTTATTTTTCAACATAATTTTAGTGACATTTATTATTTTATTCATTGTCTCTTTCCTTAAGTGAATATTTTTCCCATTTCTTACCTGTGTATGATATTCTAATGGCAGTAAGAGCAATATTGTGAAGTTTTAGATGTTTACACTGGAGAAACTTAAACGAACTATCACTCAGATCCTCATTTGTCAACTTCTGGAGGACCTGTCGCGCATATGGACCTGCTACACCAAGAACTCCCATCTCATCTGTCAGGTTTTCTATTTCAACTTTATATCCACCTGTTACTACTTTCTCTTCAATCCATCTGCACATAAAACACAACATTGGTGTTACGCTTCTTATTAAAAATAACTAATTTAGATTAGCATTTAATAAGAATAACTTTTTGTTAGTGTTCATCTCTCCATCAGGTCCCAGTCCCACACCTTCTCAAACCCAACAAAACTATGTGCTACCTTAGTCAAACCCGTCATTGATGCTAAACAGTGTTTCCTGGTGAAACACTGGTACAGGAACACAGGCACCTCAGATACAGCCAGGGAAGAAGAGAATTTAAAGGGCTGGAAGAGTATTTTCAAGTTAACAGAAAGAAGTGATCTCATACAATAACATATCTGTCTTTGGATCCAGATTGTGTTAATAAAAAGTCAATGTACAAAAACAGTGAGCAATAAACACAATAAACATAAGAAGTCTTCAAATAAATTTCTGTGACAACAGAATTGTACAAGCAGTATTTTGTTCCTTCCTGAATACAGTAGTTGAAGTATTGGCAGGAAGTTCATTTTGGATTTAATCAAAAACAACAGCTGCAAATTGTCTTTCAGGAGGCTCAGAAGATAAATAAAATGAGTATATCCAAAAATCTTAATAAGTACTAGATTGTTAAGAGATGTTAAAAGGTCTCAGGCATAAGGGAGTACCAAACAGGACCGCAGAAAATCTGTAGAATTAAATACATTAGAAGTCGCTCTGTGGTTTGGTTCCTGAATGTGCCATTGGTCCTACTGATTCCCCTGAGAATGTTATTAAGCAGTACATTATTCTGTGAATGTTAGGGTAGCAAGTTCCAGTATTTTATGTGTTGATTCATTTTGGTTAACTGATTTGCCAGCAATCTCCAGTAAGAAGAGGACTAGAAATGTCAATTCCAATGCTCATCTTTGAAAAGTAATTTAATAAAGTCACCCTGCAATTCTTCTGCTTCCTTTCTTTTTGTTGTTTCACTTTGTGACCCCAGAGCCCAAGGCAGAAGACACTACCACAGTATTACAAAGGCTGCACTACCTATCTGTATGGGCCAGGTCAGTGCCTCTGGGGTCATCTGTGTTTAAAGGCAATTTTCTTTTTTTTGCGTAAGAGAACACACTAGAAAGGAACAACTGTGCTGTGTTACATCATACTATGCCAAACACAAATAGGTTCAACAACAAAACAAGAACTACCTCCCATCAAGTATATTACATAACTGTCAGTAAGTTCTCTATCTTTTTACATAAGCAATAATCCAATATCCAATTGCTTATACTTCAGATTAAAGTCAACCAAGTTTCTAAGAAACTAAAATCCATAAGTAAGTATAGTTGTCATGAACTTTGAGAAAAGTCTGTTAAGTGGTAATTGACAATTTGGAACTTAGTAAAAATTTTTCTACATTAATGTGACTATGGTAATGTGTACTACTCCATAAAAAATAAACTAACCTCAGATCATGGAGTTCTGACCCTGATCCAGTTACAAGCATGAATTCTCCAGGATAGAGTTGAGAGACAGTTAGCTCAGCATAAACTTTTCCTCTTGGTGTTAACATATGGCTTATATTTGTGGAACCCACCTATACAGTAAAATTTGCAATTATTAAGAATGCAAAATAAAACCTTTGGATTCCTGAACATCATGAAATAGATGGTTATGTGTCTTCATTTAAAAAAAAAAAAAAAAACATACACAATTTTTTTGGTGTTTGCTCTGCTGTGCCATAATAGGAGTGGAGAGAGACAAAAGTGGCCAAGCTTAACCTTTACAGTGGAAATGACACATTTTTCTTTATAGAAAAAAATGGAAATTTTAAAAATAAGATAAATCAAGACCTTTATATTTATTTCTAATTATGCAATACACAAGGCATTCTTATGCTATTTTAAGAATGCATTTTCATTGTAAATTCAGTCAACTTTAGTTTGTTCTCTCATCATCTGAGTAAAAAATTCTACATAATTTTTTTTTTCAATCATGTGAGTAAAGCTTTCACATCCCAAAAGAATAATGTACGCTTTATCCCTTACTTTAAAGAAAGAAATACTGAGTTGGCTTATGCTTTTGTGGCCCTGATTTATGTATGCTTTTACATTTTCTGTAGTTGGTGACTATGAATCTGTATCTCTGTACCTTTGAATCAGGTTCTTGATCTCTAGAGGCAAAATTTCAAATAACAGTTACTTATCTGTGACCATAAAACACATACATGTTCATACATATATCATCCATTGAAAGGGAAATGTGAATATGCCATAGCTGTTGTGCTGCTCTGGTTCCAGAGGCAGAATTTAATCTCTCTTATTTCATTCTACTTTCACAGAAACCTGTCAACCACCGAGTCAGCGCCCACACTCCATACAATGAAAGGAGAAAGGAACAATATTGCAAGTATTACGATTCTCTTGCAAGGTCATATTACATTAATAGAGTTATTTGCAAATTGCAGGCATATAGCTGAATTTTCAGGACCTGATGCTAGTCACACTCAACCTAGTTGTGATACAAGTGTATCTCCAGTAACTCCACTGGACTATTTGATGATACATACAAGCATGAATGGTACTAAAAATCAGGCAGCTTAAATAACCAACTGTTGCAAATACTGGATTTTTAAGTGGACTCATAAACTGTACCTTCTGCTTTGCCATATAGCTTTCTTTTTCTTCTTATTAGAGCTGACTAAATTCCATAGAAAGCACTCAATTTCTTCTCATAATTTCCTGTCTAATCTTGATTTTCCTCCACCATATAAATATATTCAGCAAGTGTCATCCATGCCCCTTCATGACACAATTACCCTGCCTCCACCCCAAGCTAGACAGAAGACAAACTTTCAAACGTTCATCTATATTGTTATCACAAAATAAATACAGTAAAAAAATATGATTACATGGCAGTTCAGGTTCTTCTTTCTCCTAAGATACAAATCTCGTGTACATCCTTCCCATTAAGTTGCCTTTGACCTTTGAGAGGAACTTACCTACCTTAATAACTACAGTCTCAGTGTACCTACTGTTTCCCTATGCTTCCTCCTTTTAGTGTTTCAAGCAATGAAAACCAGCACCTACTACAAATACTTAAAGAAATTCTGGGCTGAAATGAGCAAACCCCAAGTCTATGGCACTTCAGAAAGGGATACTTTGCTTGATGGAGCTGCATCTCTAAAGTTAAAGTCACCAAATGAGAGTGGCTGACAAGGCAGAAAGATAAAATGATTCATGGAACAATATGAAAAATTGAAGATCAAGAATAAGAAACTTGGGGTAGTTTGTCACAGTGTGCCTTTTTTGAGCACAGGATCACACTATGAGGATCTATGAACAGTTACATTTGTGAAAAAAAGGACAGGTGTGAGGTGAAAGCTGAATCTCCTCAATATTTGCAACCCTTTCTGCACCACACAGCCAGCTGTAAAACAGAGTTGGTATGAGGTAGAGGAAAACAAGCAGGAGTAAAATTTGCAAAAAACAACCAGCAAAACTGTTTGCTTGGGAATTCAGGAAGAATACAACATCCAGCTATGGCCAGGCAAGAGCACCTTCTACTGCTCTGCTCTGCTGCCTCAAGCTGCCACAGTACAGCACAGTTTTAGGCAAGTAGCTGCCAAGCTATTCTACTATAAAGATTCCAGGTGAGATTCACTTGCACTTTTTAGATATAGATTTGAAACACAGGAGGCTCTGTCTGAATCTAAGGAAATGTCCTTTTACTGGAAAGATGATTTAGCACAGGAACCAGCTGCCTAGAGAGTTGGTGGAGCTGCCATCCTTGGAGATACTCAAAAGCCATCTGAACATAGTCCTAGGCAATGAGCTTCAGGTGATCTGCTTGAACAGAGGTTGAACAAGATGACAAGCAGAAGTCTCTTCCAACCTCAACCATTCTGATTCAATGATCTGTGCCAAAAGGTGCTTCTGCTTGGGGCTACTCTAGTATAAACTCCACCATTTGTGCTCTAAACTGAGTGCAATACATCTGACACAGAGATTTCTCCCAAGAATCTGCACATTTGGTATCTGCAAGATATGGCAACAATATTGTGGTTCATTTTCCATGTCTGAAACAGAGTTGGTCTGTCTAAATCCTACATTACACCGGTTATCAGTGCCCCATTTACCTTTGGAACAACATTTGCAAATAGATGATCCAGCAGCTTAACAGAATCTGTGCCTTTTACTCTAAACTTGCCAAATGGTGACAGGTCAATCACACCAACTTTTTCCATAACCTGCTTATACTCGCGACCTACAGGGTCAAACCAATTTGTGCGCTGAAAACTGGGTCTGAAATAGAGCAGTTAGAAACATTAAATATAATTTTAAAATGTTGTGCTCTTTTCAGCAAAACATAGTCTTCAGTTTCTTCAGTTTAATAATCATCCAGAGAAGAAAGACTTTCCTAGTTGTAGGGAACTTACCCAATATTTTCCTTAGTCTAACACAGCTTAATAATTAAAATCCTTTAACATTTATTTAAGTTTAAAGTGTCAAAGGCTTTATTTCTGAACAGCAAAGTGTGTATCTTTATTCCTTTATGATCCTCATTTAGATTGGGACTCCAGTATTCCTGGAGTGGAAAATATTTATTTGCTGGAAGCTCCCTGATGCCGTCAGGTAACATGTGGGCAATCATAGAAGAGTAAAAAAAAGAAAATAAGATCAAGCTTCTCAATTCCAGACAATTATGCAGAGAGGAATGAGCTTTTTCATGAAAATATTGTACTGTGCTGCTAATAAAATAATAAGAAATGAGAAAAATACACATAATGAACAAGTTGTTTTCCGAACTCTTCCTTGAGCTAGATTACTCCCTGCTATACCAATCTATAACAGTTACAGGGTATCTTGATGTGTGTTTCAAAATGTCTGCATTATGAGCACAAAATGTGCCTTAAACTATGGGAAAAGCAAGAATAGAAGATCTATCTAATAGATACCTGTAGCTGAAATGAATGATAAATGTCTGCCTCTTAATAAATTTAACTCAGCTGGCTTTTGCTATCATGACAATTTTTCAGGGGACAAAAAAAAAAAAAAAAAAAAAGAGTAATCTTTCATTTACTTGTATCCAGTCTCATCTCCAGGTTTGTAGAACCAATGAGGTTGCTCCCATCCTGCATGAAAGCCCATCGAACATTTTGACTTTAGCAAATGGTACAGCCCACTGGTTCTTTCTGTTGGTCTCCCAGCAAATCTTTCTTCTTTAGGGTAACCAACTAGAGGGGAAAAGAAAAAAACAAGCAAACAAAAAGACCTCAAAAGCCATGGCATACTAATATTATCACTGGGACAGAAAACATGTATATAAACAGAGAAATCTAGAGGCAGACTTTGCTGGAATATCTCTCAGGACATAAATGTATCCAAAAAATACCTTCTTACCAATGTTATTAAAACCATAAGATTCTCTTGCTTTGGCTGCTGTGTAGTCTGTGGTGGTCCACTTTCCATAGCGGTTCGGATCCAATTCTATCAGGTCAAATGGAGGTTCCCCCTCAAGGATCCAATCACTGAGATACTTTCCCACGCCACCAGCATGTATAATGCCATACCTTAAAAACAGGAAAAATTTCTGCAGTTCCAAGCTTTTTATGTTTTGTTTTTCAAAATCAGTGTTACCATATACTACTAACACAGACCCTGGAGTATTTTAAATTTTTCACTTTTTTTTTTTTAACTATTTGTTCTGTTTTGTCTTGTTTTCCAAGATAACATACTTCATTAACAGGTATTTCTACTGCTCTACTGTAAGCAGCAGAATGTCATTCCGAATGTACAGCAGCTGCAGTGCTTGAGATTGTAACAAGCTCTTTCGGCCTTCAAAATTCACAATTCAATCATCTTTTCCAGAAAAATTACCATTCAATACTAAAGAAAGTTTTCAAACTTCTGATGCTCATTAAATACACTTCCTAGCCACAGAATACCTCTTCTTTTTCAATCAAGTTTGATTAAACCAGATTCAGATTTGAAATCCATACTGAGACATTCTAGCAGCTACAGTGATATTTACATTCCAGTGATGAACAACAGCAGCAAAAGTCACTACAGCAAAAGAGAACACTACAGAAATTGCTTTAAGGAATTTTAAATTCCAGCAGTACTTTTATATTGGTACACAGAAAATCAGGGAATGTAGAGGAACTGGGGATAGAAATAGAAGACTTGTTTGCAATGGTGCCAATGTTTGAGAATTGCCTTTTCTCACCTGATTTATCTTCTCTGTTCTCCACTACAACTACAAAGAGAGTTCTAGAATGCTTATGCTAATAAAAGAAATGTGTAGAAATTCTCTGCTACCATTCTGTAGCAAAAGTGTGTCCTGTTTCTACATATTGAGTGTGTAAAGGATGAAATATCTTGCCAGAAACACACTTTAAAGAAACAACTCTAGTCAGCAAAGGTAGATGTTCAAAAGTAAAAAAGAGATTTCAGGTTTCTCTACTTCTACATTTTGTACATAATTCTAACAAAATCAAAATGTTTGATAGGTTGACATCCATAGGGAAAAGTGTGTGAAATGTGCTCCTAATGAGGTTACCTGAGCCAGAAAACTGGGGACACAAAACTTTGTGGTGCTGCAATATGTGCATGCTGCTATTCAGTCTGTGTATTATCAAGCAGTACCATGTATTGTGAAGCTACAGGCACCTCTGATTTGACACTGAAATGTTTAATGACAAATAATCATTAATATCAAGTGACTTAAAACTTTTTTTTAATACTTCTGTGAATTAGTTTGCCATGTCTAAAAAACTTGTCAGAATATCCTTCTGCCAAGGCAAGATGTGAAAAGAAATTCTTGGCTATTTGTGAAATGCCCCCATGAGCACAACTGAAAAATTGTTGCAAAAATAGTAACTGTTCAAAACCAAGTTTAGCTTAACATGCAGCAATTAAACCATAGATACTCATGCAGAATAGGAAGCTAAAACAAATTTCAGTTGCTGCTCATCAGCTTTGCATTCTGAAGTCTGTCCTCAGTTAAAACAGGTAAGGATCTTATGAAAAAAAAAAAAAGAAGCAATGACTTTATTCTAATGCATATGTATACAAAGAATGAATCCACAATATAAATAACATTACTTTGATATAGTGGGATCTTAATAAATAAGAGATAAGTAATAAATAAGTATATGAAGTAATTCTGCCAATCACACCCCTTTGGACTGTTCAGCACAAATCTTGGGACTCAGCATAAGCTTCTATCACCACAGTGATGCAGCAAGGATGAGTTCTTGTAAACTGACTCTTTGCAAGTGTTCATGGTGTTAATTCAATTAAGCAACTCTTAATTACTCCTAGGTATAAGCTCTGTGACCATGGCTATGCTGCCTTCAAGTACAGCTCCAGTGTTAGCCAGTTTAAGCCTCTCTGCACCATCCACTGCAGCCAAACGCACAGGAACAACAGCAAAGACACCAATGTACGCTTGTGAGTGGTGACAGACCAAATACAATGAAGGTTTTAGCTTCAGCTGAAGACTGCTGAGCTGATGGCAGGGTAACCTCAGGAGCAAGACAGCATAGGGGGTGCTGCCCTGCTACTACAGGTGCAGCCCTGCACCTGGGCTGAGTGGTCTCTGCACTCTGCAGAGCTTTGCAGCACCAATTCTGCACAACCTATTGATTTCGGTATATCTAACTGGGCCTACATTGTCAGAGACTTTACATTACACAGGATACCCAAATCCCTCATTACCTCAAATAATAGAGAGCTGATTGTATGAATACATCCACTGCAATTCTGCTGCGCCAGAATGAAATACGTTGTTCAGGGATAGGATGTTACAAGTAACTGTGAAGAGTATTACAGTGTAGGAATCTCAGACCTCATATAATTTAGAGAAAATTTCCTTAGTGAACAGAAAATGTCCTTCTCTGGAAGGAACTCTCCTTCTTTCCTTCCAAGCCCTGACAGATTATTTCCCCAATGTTCCTGTTGTATTCTCACATCTTACTTATGAGTCCTTGCTTCTCACCCATTTCTGACTCATTCCATTCCTTTCCCTAGGAAATCTGAGTCTTCGCACACTGTGATCCCCATTCTAGTGTCTTTTTCCCAGGTTATGGAATGGTTACCCTGCTTTGCATTAAACTTTTCTGAATAAGATCCTAGCCTACTCTTGCTAACATTTTCAAAGCTGTAAGTAAATAAAAATGGAGAGTATTGAGCAACGTTAATAATAAATAGCACTACACACTCTGCTAACTATACTTAACTTCTTTGCATGTTAAAATGCCTAGCAAACTGCTAATTTTAGATAATAAAAATCCTCTAATCCAACAGCACTAAGTGCTCTGTCACAATGTCCCTGCTAGTTGACTGTGAGATAAGGATTTGCTAATGCACACAAAAAGTTACAACACTGGTAGAAACACTGCAGTGACCCATAAGCATTGAACAGAGTCAAAAGTCCCTGAAAAGCAGACAGAGCAATCCAATGACAGCTACACAATTTGGACCTGTATCTAAACATTTAGAGATTAATCAAAGTTCTGAAATAAGTTGTTTAAAGAATCTTAAACATGAAACACTAGTCTTCAGTGTTTCATATATGGAATTTTGATTCTGCTCCCATTGACACCAGTGAAGAAAAACATACTCCAAAGTCTGGCCACAGAGTAATGAACTTAAACAGTCTTTTTGGTGAACAAGGTCTAGGCAAACCACTTTTGTAACTGTAAGTTCTGCAAATGTTACTGAAAGATAACATTATTTTTTTAAAAAATCCAAGCAGCAAAGGTGAATACCTTTCACAATGAATCATTGCAAAATTACCAAGCCCTTTTATTTTGAGGGCCTCAGAAAGCATGTTAGTGATACTGCCTTATCTTATGATCTGAGGGTCTGTTTGGTTTGGAATGAAAGAAAACTGGAAAAAGCTGAGCTGGATTTTGAACAGCAAATTAGGCAATTGGAAAAACAATGTAAACAGAACGTGTTCAATAACATGCACCTGGAATTGTATTTGGTTCATTCTATCCATCTTGAATCAATGGTCAAACTAAGACAATCAGAGATGTCAGTAAGTGTTTGACACTGACTCCAGTATAGTCATAATAAATAAGATGCAAATTGCATTCAAGTGGAATATCATAATGGGTGGGTGAATGACACTGCTTTCTGAGTGACACAGTAAACTGCTTACTTCTACTGTTGCACTGCCTTCTTTGATTGCTTTCCTCCAACACCCAGCAATGTAATTTTTCAGCTTAACTTTCAAAAGTCAGAAACATTACTGGGTTTGTATCCTTCAAGCAGTCAGTCACACAGAATGCTGGTCTTCTGCTTAGTATGCCTTCAGTTCTTTGCCCAAAAATTAATGCTTCACATTAGCAGTTCTCCCTGTACCACTTACCTCTGCCCAGCTTTGGTGAAACCAGCTTACACACTGCTCACAGCTGTAAATATAGTGTAATTCAAAGCAATATACAAAAATAACTGGAAAGTGTATTGAAAACCCAAGCACTTTTGTGACTTTGACTTGGTGCACAGACAGTACGAAGCACTACCCACTTCTTGCTGTTTATGAACTGTCATAGATGTTGGTCTCCAGATTAAGCAGAGAAAAAAAAATTAGTGAGAGTTATAAGAAGAAGTAAGAGAGAAGGATGAGATTATATTATACAGGTTGTGGTAGTTAAGCCTATTTCAAATTACATTTTACACACAGTATGTGCAAAACAATGCCCAAACCCATAAAAATGTGCAAAGCTTGAGTTCCCTGCCATTTTCACAGTCAGACAGACAAACAACAGTTGTCACAAAGAACTTACTCACCCGAAACCAATAGCTACCCAGTAATTTCTGACACCCTGATGTGGTCCCACCATAGGAAGAATGTCTGGAGAATAGGTGATAGGACCTGCAATCGTGTTTACGATATCTGCTTTTCTCAAAACAGGGACCATTTCCATAGCAGCCTCAATATGCTCCATTATTCTGTCTAAATCAGACTCAAAGAGTTCTTTTCCGAAACCTGTGCAAACATTTGACTCTTATTATATACTTACTTACACTGAAAAAACATACGTTTTAAACACAGTTATGCAATCTGTATATGTAAAAATTATATTGAATTAATCAGTGTGTACGTGCAAGCTTTTGCCAATCTACACAAGAAACATGATGTGCATAAATCCCTACTTACCTACAGGATCAAGTTTATTTGTCACTGCAATTACAGTATCCTTTATACATATTTATTTAACCCTAAGGTCGTGAAAATTCAACAATGAAGTAGAAAGGAAGTGAAGGAACACAGAAACTGTCTTCTACATTAATAAGACCCACTTATTTTCTCAATACGACAATAATTTGACAAGAAGAAGAAACATACTTTCTGTATCTGCTTATAATTTCCATGAAATCATGTGAATTATTTCACCCCTCTGTCGAGGCTCTAAGCATTGCTGACCATCATTCTGTAGAGGCACTTGATGCTACTGGAGGCCAACAAATTCGGAGCTAAAAACAGGGCTATCCAAAACTGAACAATGTTGACTGTTCTTCCTTGGGAAACATGGGTTTTTGAAAAACAGCAACACAATTGACTTAGTATAACTTCCTGTCTGGAAGTGAAGGAAGAGCTGAAATCCAGATGTAACAAAGCAATTTATATATTTTTTTTTTAGTAAGCAGATGCACGACATAGGATATCTTTGTATCCTACACAAATCTACAGCTCTCTTGCAGTTATATCCATCACAGCATTTTTTTAAGACATTCCTTTGCTGTTCCTACTTGACAATCACACTGTCCTGCAGGAACGGCAAAAATCCAGAGCCCCTGTCTGTATGTCGGAGAGAACTGTAACCTAAGAAAATATCTATACAGCGCAAAAAGGTTATATATTGGGGGTTTGGTGACTGCACCTGATCACAAAGCACAGCCTCCTCTTTAGAAAGTTGGCAAAGATTATGTTGTAGATGTGTATTTTGTGTCCATTTCAAGTAGGTTTTTCCTATGTTACATTCATATTTCTATTCTCTTTTATCATTAGAGTTCCAATTATTTTTTGAAAAAGTTTCTGCGTTACAACCACGTAATTGCAAATATTTTGTATTTTCCATCCCATAAGGCCGCACAACAGCCTGGGATTCATACATAGTAAAATGTGTGCTTGAGCTCATAACATTTAAAGATTCAATGTTCTTAATTACCTGGTGGGACTCCATTTGTTACCCATGAGTCCTGCAGCTTCATCTTCTCCTCACTTTCATATGGACCAAATAAAAGACCATCCCTTTCTTGCCTTAGATAATATGATCCTTCTAAGTCACGAATCACCGGCAATTCTCTTTTTAGGGCTTTCACTTCAGGGATAGTTGATGTCACAACATATTGATGATGAACAGGTATGAGAGGGTGCTGCAAGTCAATCATTTTGCCTATGTCACGGGCCCAGAAGCCTAGAGAAGAAGAAGAAAAAAATTCCAACAAAATAGAAATATTCAAACAGTAATTTAAGTGAACAGACAGTAAAATATTTGCAGGAAACATTGTGCTTTTACATGTGACAATATTTTTTCTCCATACTTCTAATTGTCACATTATTTTTATATATTATCCAAAATATTTTTTCCTCCATAATTCCATGTCCTTTTTCCTAATTATACTGTATATTATTATCATATACACATATTGAAAAAATACATAATTGTTACATTATAAATTAGGCTTAAATTAGCAGTTACACAAGCCCCATGGATTATTTCGATAACATAGGTCTGCATTGTGCTTCTAGCAAAGTTAGAAATATTTGAAAAAAACCAATAAATTAGCTCACACCATAGGTGTTAACGAAGCCTCTTACTATCAACCAAATGAGCTAGTATGCTTTCCCAAGACAGAGTCATATTCTAACACCCCAATACAGCATGGCAGCACTTTGAGGCAGCTAACCTCAAGAATTAGTTTCTCTCCTCTTTGACATGCATCATGTGATTCCTGTGTAATTATGTCTCTCATACATCAGTCATCAATTCATTACAATGTTCATATTTATAAGTAGTCAGTGTGCTCTCCCATAGTTGTCCAGTTAGAAGATCTGATACAGACTGTGATCAGAAAATACCATTTCACTACCTCTAAAACTGGCTCAAGATCTTTTTTGTAAACCACAAGGCACCAGTTACAAAAGACCTAATTCTGTTCTGTTAAGGTTAAACTGGTAAAACACATTCACTTAGTGAGGCACTTGTGTCAAAGTCAAGGACTGGAAGCCACTTAGCTGCCAAACTTAACTCGTTTGGGCTCTGCATCACGGTGTACACCTGCTGTGAGGTTGGAACACAACAGACTTGGGAATTAGACACGTACACCTGACTGGAATGGCTGCTGCTCTTAGAAGTTTTGAATACCACTCAGCACCACTCTCCTGACTCTTTAGAGCATGAGTAGAAATCTCAGGAGTGGGAATGAAGAGGGAAAATTAGATGAAATAGGAGTTTCGGGGGAATTTGGGAGTGAGGCCTGGGGGAAGGCAAAATGAAAGAGGAAGGAGAGGTAGCAGGCTTCCAAATAAAAGGTTATGTGCCATATAGCACCCAGAAAAAGAAGGCAGGTCAGCCTATTTCCTGTGTAACCAGTTGATTCCAAACTGCTTAAGACTGTCTCTAGCAAGATTTGCTATCTAACACAGCTGCCCCTTTGCCTGGGTCATGCACTTTTAACATGCCCAGTTTAACATGCAACTTTTATTCCTTTTTGCTGGTTACTTGTCTTAACAAAACATTCCTACCTCTCTCTTCACTTCCATACTCTCCAAGATCAGGTCAAAGTTTCTCAGGGCCCTGAGGGCATCAAAAGGTATAAATGATTCTGAACAGCCTCACCTGGGACTTCCACCCACACCCCTGCCTACGGGCACAGGTCAGTTGTTCCATTCCAGGTCAGCTCAGGTCCTTCAGAACCTGTCTGAGCTGGTTTGATTGTAGGTGTATGCCTGATAACAGCTCTATCACAACCATGGCTGTGCCTGGCCATGGAATACGTTGATCCAGACTCTGATCCGTGGACTACTTCTCAGCTTGACCTCAGCTCAGTTTCGACTCTGCAGTCCTGCCTGCTGGTTGCTGGGCACTACTTGACCCTGGTTTCTGTCACCAGACCTACTCCTGACCTGTGGTCACATTCTTGGCTTGCCCTTAGCCTGGCTCCATCACTGTGGACCCGACTGTGCTTCATCTTCACAGGCTCACCTGGAGGTCTGGACTGGGGACTGATCCGAGCTGTGGGTTCTGGGCCTTCCCTTCTCCCTCCCTGTGCCCTGTCGGACAGAGTCCTTACTGGCAGAGCCAGCTCGTTACCGTGCTTGGCTCTCTGTTCCATGAGGAGCAGCTGGCTCACGCCACTTGCTGACATTAACTTGGGAATACATCCTCTCACCCCTGGCATGGCTTAAAGCCAGGGAAATTAGGAAAGTTGAACTGGGCTTTGCTGGCCTTGTGCCATTCCCCCATGCCAAAACAGCTGTCAGTCTCTTATTTAATACTACAAACCAGTCTCTGGGTCTAACATCCATGGTTTTTAAAAACACAAAATTTCCAAGGGAAATATTTTCTGTGGTGGCTCACTTAACAATTGCTGGCAGCCAGCTAAAGCAAGGGAGCAGGAAATCCAGCATCACCGTCAGGAGATCTGTTCAATTAAAAGCCCCTGACCAGGCCACACTAGAAACTAGTACCTGTTGCTCTGCTGTTATCATATGTAAGACTTTTGCTTTTCAAAGCACTCTCGCCACTTGTAGGAGACTCATTGCCAGAACACTTGTTTCATTAGTTAAATTGGCTCAGGGATGATCCTGCCATAGTTGCATACATGGAATGATCCAAAATATCCTTTAAGGATATTGAAATGTGATTTATGATCCCTTATACAGAAAATTATAAAATTGCATTTCTAGCATATCTGCAAGAGTTTCCTTCATTACACATGACATCCAAATCTGGATTTAAGTGGATGCTAAAATCATTAGAGAACTTCTTTTGATTGGGCATTTCCATATCACCTACAAAAAAAATTATTTTAAAGCAAGGTCAGCTAATGATCCACAGAGGAGAACAAAAAGTGAAATAGTGAAAAATTAGGTCTTTGAAACCTAGTTTTGTTTCTTTCACAATAGAAAGTTTCTTAGCCATTGAAATTTGCAGAATAACATTAAACACGGCTGATTTTAAAATGCTTTTGAGAAAGAGGTTTGTTTAAAATAAAATCTTCAGTATCGTGCTTCTAAAAAAGTCTCACTTATGGTAAGTGTGTATTTAATTTCCTAGAATAACAGCAAGTGACATTTACTAATTGAAAAATATTACAGTTTCTTTAAGGCTTATGAACCATGTGCAAAGCTATTAAAAAAAACAACAACAACAAAAATGGCAAAAGGAAAAATATATTCTCTGCAACAAAACTCTAATTGGAAGCAGATGTCATGTCCTATTACATATGGTAGAGATAAATGAAGGCATACATTATGTCTGTAGGACATTTGTGAAGATTAAATTGTAGAGACTGCAAACACCTGATGTTGAAATACTCAGTGGTAGTATTACTTAGCATATCTGCTGAAGTATGTAACCTGACTGTATCTTTTGAAAAAGAAAATTTCCCACCACTACTTACGTATAAATGTATAGATATAAATGGTTGTATATAGTGTGTAGGTCTGAAAACATGCTTATATATACACACCCCCACTGTACATATAAATTCACTATTTTTGCAGACTTTAATCAAAGATTCCACTGTTAAGTACACTGAAAAACACTTCATGAGACTCAGTACCAGTTAGGTCATGTCAGGGATTATTTATTAGGCATCTGCTTTCCTCCAAAATGGAAATCTCACATAAGGAATAGCTAAAGATTGGTTGGAACTAGTTTGTTCCAGTTCCTCAGCAGATGTCAGTTGTGGGGTGAGGGGAGGGGGGAGAGAATGTAGAGACCCTTCTGATGTGTTTTTCTCTGCAACATGAGCCTAAAGTATGAGCTCTGAATTATACCAGTCATGATCTGTAGTGGAATGAGGCAAGGCCAAGAAAAAGAATGAATGTTATCTGAGAAAGCATTTATAAGAGATATGTGTTATACAGTATTGATTTTACATCATTAGCCAGAATGTTAAGCAATATGTGCTTCAAATATTCATTTTGGCTGAACAGCGAACTACATAGGAGAAATAAGTAAATATATTGTTGATTTAATAACTTATTAAATAACAAAAAATACTTACAAAAAGTTCAAGAGGGTGCATTCTATTTTTTTACAAATAAATTTTGAAAAGCATTTACCAAAAAACTCTGTAATGTCAGCTTGATACATAAGCCAAAGAAAGATAACTTCACTCAAAATTGTAAGGAAATTACTACATCTGTGATATTTCATCCATACGAAGGAGAGCCAATAGTTCAGAATAATGACTGCCTAGAAGTTTGTGGCCTAAATAAGTCTAATGGCCAAAAGAGCTGCCTTTCCATTTCACAGTCTTGGATCACTCCCAGACCAATACATGCAACAAAGACATACGGATCCTATTTGTAGATAGCTTGTGGTTTTGTAACTCAAAGCTGTCCCATAATTCATGCCTGAAAGCCATGAACTAACAGTCTAAAGGCAATCAAATAGTGACACCTCTCATTTCCAAGTGCTTGACTCTGCAATTTATGTAAAAGTCTTTTAGTTTGGCTTCTCTGTCTGTGTGATAATTTTCTTTCTAAAAAGCATATTAAATTCCCCTAGTCCTCTTTCTCTCCAAAATGTCACTATGAGGCACTCACGAGTAAGCTTAGAGCCTCAAGCTGAATTTTTTCAGATCCTTGCTATTTAAGCTAGGCATACAGCAATAGCAGGTGATCACCTATGTGTGGATAGCATATAATGAGAAAGTGCCTTTTTCAAGTTACTCTTTATTGAAAACCTGGAATGATCTAACACAGGGCTGTCTACAGTCAGACACTGAAAGAAAGGTCACCCAGTAAAGCTCATCCTCTGAGAATTCAGCCTTTTTATCTCAATCTCTCCAAATTTCTCTCTATCCCCATCTTCTCTCTTCACCATCCCTGCTTGTCTCATACCTTTTTTCTGCTGTTTCAAACTCCATTCTTCTTACTCCAGTTCTTACATCCTTTTTCAGCTATTAAGTTGCCATGTGCGAGTCAGTCTCCCTAGTCTGACAAATTGTTTCCCCGCTGCTTTCTCTCCCTTCCAATCTACTCCCATATACCTCTCCCTTGCTACTCCACCAGTCTTTCATGCTTAGACAGCTCAGGCAGCCTCAGTTTTCAACTCAGTTTCACACACAATCAGTCCTTGAAGATCCTTCCTAATGATTTTGTCTGAAAAGCTTCTAGGTCTGGTTTCCTTAATGAAACATATCAGGTACCTTCCCACTATCCCTCTCCCTAGTGTCTTCCCCACTGTGTTTGAGCTTCCTTATTAAGTCCTCTAGCACTGCTGCTAGTGCTGCCAAACACCTCCAGGAATCTTTCCCAAGCATTTCACTCTCTCAGACTATTTCCTTTCCAGACAAATGCCCTCATAATTCCAACTGTCAATCATTGTCATTCTATCCACCAACAAGAAGAGTCCCTGTCTCACTTAACTTCTGCATTTTTTCTTCTTTGCACTGGAAATAGATGTCTTCTTCTTTTTTTCTTTCCCCCCTCCCTCTCTTCCGCTGTACATATACCAAAAGGAATTATAAAGACACATTCTTGCTCTCAGTTCACTTGTCCCATCTGAGTGAGAAAGTCCACTTGAAACATCACAGCTTCCTACTGAAGCCTGATTATGCACTGCAATGGGATGTATGAAAGAGTAATGCCCTAAAAATGCAGATATGATTCAGTCTGAGATAGCATCAGTGAAAATTTAATCTATATGGTAAATATTCAACATGTTTTCAAACAACTGAAAGCAGAAACTAGGAAGCAGAAGGTATGCTTCATACCAGACATGCCAACAGTTTCACCAATAATATAAAAGTAAAGCATAAAAAGAAGTGAAGTTTAGACTGAATAGAGCTTTTTAGACCTATTAACTTGCTTAGGAAAACAAACAAAAATCCAGAGGACTCATGCCCAAAAATTCTTTGAAGCAGAAACATCAGTTTGGCTTCTTTAAACATCAGTTTGGTTTCTTTACCGAAGAATAAAAATCATGTATGTAAATATAAACTCCTTTGAGTTAGGCAATTTTTATGACACACCAAAAAAATGCATTGTTTAAGCTAAGTACATGTTTAAAATACTACTCCCAAGGACAATAAAAAGTCTTCTGTCTCAAGGATATGTGGACAGAGTTAAATACTGAAATGAGCAAAGTCAAATAGTCAGTCCCTTTGAAAAAACAGAGAAGACATTTCTACTTCATTTGAACATTCCATCTCCCTTCCTAGGTATCTTTCATTAGATTTTAGAGACGACATTGCATAGATGAGAGGGTGGTTCAATCACCCAGAGGGTGGTCAGGCTCCCCAGGTCACAGCACCAAGTCCGACACAGTTCAAGAAGTGTTTGGATGATATCCTCAGGCACATGTTGTGATTCTTGGGGTGTCCTGTACAGGGCTGGGAGTTGGACTTGATGATCATTGTGGGTCCTTTCCAGCTCAGGATATTCTGTGATACTAGACTGTAGCCTCTCTTCCACACAACTTACTTACACAAGAGACCAAAAAAGGTCTCTTTTGCTACTAAAATATAGCAAGGCAGTCTGATCACTAACTGCTGGAGAAAAAGTGTAAATAAATACTTTTAATGCCTATTAAAGGACAATTAATATGAGTGAATTTTTCACCTTAGTGTAAAGTACTTTTTACCACAAATCCAGTGACTGTTCAAAAACTTATATTGCTCATATGTGTTATCCATGCAATTCAATACAGGTGCTTTTGCATCAGCTAGTTTATAAATCTCAAGAGTACACAAATGCTTACATGAAATCCTACCTGCAGTATTCACAATTCTCTTTGCTCGAATTGTTCCATTTGAAGTTTCAACTTCCCATGTCCCATCTGATCGAGAGTTCAGATTAGTTACTTGGACAGGATAATTTAATTGGGCACCATATTTTCTGGCTCCTGCAGCCAAGGCCATAGTGAGAGAATATGGATCAATATGACCATCTCCAGGGTTATACAGGCCAGCTAAAACCTAAGTGGAGGGAAAATCCCCCAAATGAAAGAAATCAAAATTTATCAAAAACAGTTATTTTTTTAAAATACTTTTTTCCTTGAATAATAGTAAACCTTAAGAAGTCAAATCAAAACAAATTTTCAAACTATATCATAATATTGGCCTACACAGAACTATCCAACTGAACAATGGTCTAAAGGAGTAAAATTGCTCAGACCTCCCATGCAATCAAAGGTTGCAATGCTTTAATATTAGAATATTATATATGTAGGAATTAATAGTATGCATACTGAGATACATTATGGACTGAAATGCACAGGAGTCTGATTTTAGGCTATAATACATCTTTTTTCATTGAAAACCAAGAATTTCATCTACAATTTCTATGAAGTCAGTAGACCTCACATGTATATCTGATAGACCAATCTTTAATTGCAATGGAAGCTATATTTCATAAAATCAGCTTCTTTACCTTATCCATGTTCAATAAGGGGAATAGCTCTTGTACTTTCTCGGGTGTGATTAGGTACTGTTCCGTTGGGTGCCAACCAGCACGAGTCATTTGGTATTTGAATTCATCCACCCTAGTAGGGGTTGAAGCAATTCTGATACTGCCAGGCTGATGAAAGCCCACAGGCTAAACCAAAGAGAAATAGTGAATTACTGAAAGAAGCTTTACTGATAGACATATATGCATGTTCCTCTGCTATGGGAAGTCTGCGGGAATTTTGCCACTAGCATCCCTGAAAGAAAACTCTAGTAGGTTAGGGGCCCTTGAAGAAAGATGGCTTACATATTAACTCCTAGAGAAAATAATTTTTCAAGAAGTTATCAAATTAACGTCCTAAATTAATGTGTGCTATCTTCAAAACAGTTACATGAAGAGTTTGTTGAATTCATGATACACTTATTTTTCTTAAAATTTGATTAGTATTTGATGTATGGACTCACATACAAAAATACAATCATCATATACATCTCAAAAATAAGTCTATGTAACAGTTTATATAAAAATCTATCATCTGTATAATTTTCTATTAAGATGTTGCAGAATATAGTTAACTAAGCACCTTTATTGATATAATGAATAATCCTTCTCCTTCTTTGTCTTTTTAATAAACAGCCTTACAGAGTTAGACACTGACTGCTTACTTTCTGGTATACACTACTTTCTTCACCTTTTCTATGTTACCTCGCAGGACAATAATAGGGCCGAACTAAGTCTTTTACTGAAACTCACAATAATAATCTGCTGTGGCATCTTACCTAGCTCAGTAGCAGATAGAAGAAAAAAGCATTTTATGACAAATATAAAAAATACACGCCATATTACGTATGAAAAATGTAAAAACAAACCCTATAAATTTGCAGACTAGCACAGTGAGGACCACTGCAATTTCTGCTGCAGTTTGAAGCAAGAATGAATTTAGTAAACCTATATGACTGAGTGATGACAGATGAAAAGGATTACACAAGTGTTTCTCTGCATGTCCATTCCTTAAGTGACTAAATAAAAACACATCTCTGAAAAGGACAGGAAGAATTTTCTCATGTACAGACAGCATCATATCATATTAATTTTTAAGTGGACATGTTTAAAGCAGGAATGTATCATAATCAATCTGTACATTCCAGATCCCTGGTGCTATTTTAGCTCCTCTGTAAAGCTCAAGCTGCAGACTCTCAATCTGCTGAGCTTCTGTGATGTTTTAGGAACACCATTTTGTAAAACTGTAGAGGATCTGGGAAATTGCCTAAAATACATAGTGACTAAACATGCAGAAGAATTTATTTCTGTAAAAAAGGATACACTCCCACTCCACACTCTTATCAACTACAAACTTTTTTGTAAGACTGTTACTGCAGTTAGTGTTGCTCTGAATTAGTACTTTGAAGTTTAAGATGATTACCTGTCCGGTCTCTTCTTCAAGCTTCTCATAGAGTTTGATGCTGTAAGCATGGATTTTCTTCAGGTTTATTCCAGGATGAAAATAAGTAGTTAAGCCAGCCTCAAATAAGAAATAGGAAAAACAACAACACAGATTAGAAATGTAGTGTTTTCTTTCCTTTCTTCCAACTGTCAAGATACTATAAAGAAAAAGAACACATGGATAAAGCCAACTGTTACAAAACATAAAAATAAAATCCTTCCCTAATTATGGTACTTTTGTTTTCTGCATGAGTGTCTTTCCAACTGTCTTTTCTCATCAAATATGTCAACCCATGATACTGTTGCCGTTATTCTCTCCTATGGTTTCCTTTCTTCCTTAAGTTATTCATTTGACTGTTTCAAATCTTCTGGAAGAGGCACACAAACTTAATTTCTGGCAATTAAATCAAATTATTAACTGTAAAGGTTCCACAATAGGGTCTTTTCCTTCTTGAAAACGGAGATGGGAGAGAAACCAAACCTCCAGAAAGACCAGATCTTCACAAGAACTATTTCATTCCTGAGGTGTGAACCACAGGGCGGTGGAATCCGATATTCCTCTATTCTCAGCAGTTGTCTCATGTGGCAGCTAAAGAGCAATTGCTGCATTTCAGAAGTAGTTTAAGAAATTATTGTATATATTTTGTACATCACTTTACCAGGCCTGACTTTAGAAAGTGGTCAAGATCTTTTGAGTTCATGCAAAGGTAAAGTCAAGAAGTTAATAGAGCCTTTTCTAAATTTAAGGGCACTATTCACCTGCCTACAATGGGGACAGCTTCATGAACCCAATGACATTCACTGCAGTCATTTAGCACTTCAAAAAAACAGAATAAAACGTACATGAAGTTAAGCATATGTCTTTGTACGTCCTGGATTTGTCTACTCACTAAAACCCTTCCTCGAGTGAAACAGTAGAAATGCAAAATTACCTTAGGTTTTCAAGATAACTACACTGATTTAAATATTTTATATACATAGTGCATTTTTTGCTAACTAAAACAGAACTTTTTCATAGACTAAGGTTGTTTCCATTAGGGGAACGATATTAAGGGAGTCTCTTTGAGCTCACTGACCTTCTGAGAAAGAAAGAGCAGGAAAATCAAAGGTAAAAAGCAACACAGAGAGTACAGTTTTGATAGTTTCCTTCTAAGCCGCCCAGTATGCATAAACATTAAACACTCTTGATTTTAGCTTGTTAATTCTGTCCATTGCTACATATTTTGAGTCTTTAACTTTTAAAACTAGTGGAATATCTGTAATCATATGAACAACAAAAGCAAGATTTATTGATCTTTAAAGATATATTTTAAGTCAAACTAATTTAATTATACTAAGAAGTTATTAAATGCTACAATTCTCTATAATTAATATATAATTAATATCACATGTATTGAATTAATTAGATGACATATTCTCATTATTTCAACCGTAGCCTCTTCTGTCCTATCTTTCTTGGTGAATTTCCACACTTAAGAAAGGATCCTTTTCTTCTGAAAGTTTGCTTCAAATTGCTCTTAACAAGTAATTCACTCTCAGATACCATTTCTATAAAAAAGAAAAATCATATCACTGACATGACAGGTACCAGAATCTTCAGGGAAAGAGTGTCATTACTGTCTGGCATTTCTGATTGTATGTGTTGATGCCAGCCACAGTGCTGAAAGCTTTTCTCACTTTTATTTGTGAGAATTTTATCTTTCTAATATCTTAGTTTAGATATGATACCATAGTGTACCACACAATTGAAATGCCAAAATAATCCAATAGAAAAGAGTGTAAAATGAATAATGTGCCAGTATCATATTTTTCAGTTGTGTCTGTATGTTATTCACAAATTTGACTCTAAGTATGTTTGGTATTCTTCATTACCTCAACAATCTGCATTTATAAAATAATCACACAAACTTGTAAGAGAAAAAAAAATCCAGCAATGGCCCAATTAAGGACATAGAAGATGTGCTGGATTCTGAAAGTCCCTGGGTTAAATTAATAGTCAGGAAAAAGTACTGCTTGTCCTTTTCTTATTATCGTATTGGATCATTAGCATTGTAACACAGCTGAAAACTAGATATTTGACTAAATGGGGGTTTTATCTCATGGGATGCATGTCCTTTTATGCTCTTGTAAACACATTTATTTTAATTACCTTATACTAAACCCCAGGGCTATTTCACTGCAGAATTTTTAATTAAAATTTGTTTGTTTCTTAGAAAATATTTGGAGAGCCTTTTTTTCTGTATATATAGATTGAAGAAATAAATTAGGCGTTGAAATGTATAAATTCCTTTAGCCATGTACAGTAGCTAAAGAGTAATTAATTTACTCCTATTTGCAAACTTTGTCATTTCATATTACTTTTACTGTTTTCTTTTATTTATATTATTTATATTTATACATTTTCAGGTCTTCTGTTATTTTTACAAACATAGTAATATATCTTCCAAATGTAAGGAAATTCCATGTTAGTGGTCACTACTAGTGTAGTCATTTTGAACTAAATAAGTAAAAAATCACTTGGAAGTTAGCTCAATACAATATATGTTCAAGAGCAATTTATTTAATTGTAGAAATTAAATAAATACTTCACTCTCTTACACTTTAAAAATAAGAAAAAAATTAAATTAATTTTATACCTTTGGCCTCAGATAATAAAAGTTTCTGATTTTAGGAGCACAGCTGGGAGGTAACTATAACCTGGCTGCACTACATAAAAATAAAGATCATAACATAATAAAATAATGATAAGGAAACAAACAGATTGAATGGGACTCTGTAGCTTCATATTCAAAGCTATAGGATCAGACCACATCACTCAATATTTTCTTGAGCTTGTCCTTTGAAAACCTCCAAAGACTGCACTACTTTCCTGGCTAAGCACAGAACCTTCTGTCTTTGTTGAATTCCGGAAAACTCTTGTCCTTTCATCCTTCCAGCCTGTTCCTCAGCATGGCAGCTGTTCTCTTAATGCATTGACTGGTCCTCCCAGGTTGGAGTAAACTGCAAAGTTGATGAGCAAGTACTTCATCACCTATTCCAGATTATTGTAAAACATATTAAACAGGATGGGTCCCAGGATAGACTCCTGCAATACTCCACATTACTTCCAGGCTTTGGATAGTGTATGACCCATTAATCATCATCCTTTGAGCCAACCATCCAGTCTTCTAACTTTCTAGCTGTCCAGACGCATAGACCATAGCACCTTCAGCTGAACACATTAATATTATGGGAAATGGGATCTAAAGTCTTGCTAAAATCTAGATAAGTGATGTCAACCGATCTCCCTTGTCTAAGAATTCAGTCATTTCATTATATAAGGCAATCGGGTTTCATCAGACAGATTCTTGGCAAATCTACCCCGACTGTTCCAAATCATATTTTTTTCTCCTATGTGGACACAGATCTGAGCCTTGTTCGAGGATTCCCACAAGAACCAAATTATGGATAGATGGCTTTTAGCTTCTCTACTTGGTCCTTTGGCTTTTTAAAAAGATGCATACATATGCTCTTCCCCAAATGTTTGGCACTTCTACCAATCTCAACAGTCTTTCAATGTTGATACACCTGTGGCCTTGCAATGCCATGAGCAGTCAGTGTCTCACTCCTGTACTTAAGTCAAAGTACTCTTTGAGCATTTCACGGTAATGGTTCAAAACACAAAATGCATGATCTGACTCTATGCATGGTGTTGCTCTGTTTGGTGAACTGTGGTATGACTCTTGCCTAAAAGATACACAGTTACTGAATTTTGTTTCTCCTAACTGCATACAATGTGTTTTCTTTTGCTTTGTTGGTTGAAAAGCAAGTGAAATGAAATATAGTACTTATACATTACAGGCACTGATTTTTTTTTTATTTCATTTTTTACAGTAGTTCTCTCATAAGGTCCCAAATAAAAAACAATTGTACTAAAATGGAGTACTTTAGACTTCAGACACCCTCCCCTTGGAAAAGTATGAGAATACAAATAAAATACAATACATCTAAGACATCTTCTTTAATTTGTTCCTGAGAGACACTCAAGATAAAGTATTGCAGAAATGTTTTATAGTATTAACAGAGTAGTTCTAGGTACATCAGACTATTGGGTTCTCTGCTCTTTTGTACAGAATCACAGAATATTCTAACCAACAAGGATCAAGTTCAACTCTTAAGTAAATAGCCCATACTGGGATTGAATCTGCAACCTTGGCATTATCAGCACTATGGTCTAACCAACTAAGCTCATCTCAGGGTCTACACACAGGGTAACAACCTCCCAATTTCAGATAAGAATAACTGGAAATTAATAGAAAAAGCATCTATTATTGTGACAAGCTTTATTTCATTTTGCTAAATATCTACTCCAGACATTGGTGTGGGAAATACATAATTACATACATGTATTTGTGCACCCGTATGTCCCTGTGATTAGCATTATTACAGGAGGTATCTCTATCCTAACATTATTACAATTGGGTCTTTTCAGTTCTTGTCCTTAGAATGCAGACAAATCTTCAGGCTTAAAAAATCCCACAGTGCATAGTTGTCACCTTTGCTCCTCCAAGACTTTTTGTAATGTCATCAGTGACAGGAGAGAAAGCCAGGGAATAAAAAGATAATGAAATTTACACTCTGTTATATACACAAACTGCTGTTGATTTGAGAGATTAACGAAACATTTCTTACTGCATGCCATGTAGATCCTGCAGTGAGCTCAGATTTTTCTAGCAGAACAACATCCTTCAAGCCAGCTTTAGCCAAGTGATAAGCCAGACTCACACCAACACAACCACCTCCGATAATCACTGTGTCTGCTTTGTCTTTCCCCAAGGAAGGAGATGAGGTTTCTTGCCTGGA
>VXAU01001334.1:624682-669848 GCA_013399695.1 Formicarius rufipectus | reverse complement strand
GTTTTTTTCGCGAAAAAAAAAAAAAAAAAAAAAAAAAAAATAATTACAGTTACAAAAATGAAATTTTTCATCTCCTCTCTTTACTGCTTAAGTCATAATAAAACTTGGTGTCTGTTAGGGAATTTAGACACCTACCTTGAAATCTAACCTGTTCACTTGTATCTTCTTTTAAAGTAAATGCTCTTAGAATGTCACATATGTAAAGAGTAGTAACAAAAATTAAAAAAAAAAAAAGAGAAAAAACAAAGCAAGCTTTTTCTTCCACTTGTAACTTTACAAGTTGTGTTATCTCCCAATATAACCTTATGTATAGATCCTACTTCTCAATAACTAGCTGACCCCCAAAATGAGTGTCAAAACCTTATTTTTCAAAAGTGCTACACAAAGTCTTTGAAAAATGTCTACCTAGTAAGGTTCCTTAAATTTCTAAAGCCAGTGTCAGTAGACTCCAACAGTGTACGTGTTCATGAATAAGGAAGCTTAGGTTTTATTTTCGTGTTCTATTTTGACATGTTCTACTTTTCTGAAGACAGCACATTGTAGAAACAGGTTTTTGCCAATGGCTTACACCTGCCACCCCAACACAGCATATATTCACAACTACTTTAGGCCAGCATAAACCAGAACTGCTACCACTGGCAGTCCCATTCTTCTCAAAGTCATCTGATCCTCCTCTCTACTCATCCACAGAGCGCCAAGCAGCAAGCTATATGTGGAAATTTATCACAATTTTTTAAAAAGTTTTTTTGTTTATGTTGGGGTTTGTTTGTTTGTTTTTGTTTTTTAATGTGAGATGGGCAAGGACATATTAGTATAGTAGCAGTACAGACTACTGTGAAACCACAGTATCTTTCCCTTCAGGACAGTTAATCAATATTCAATTTTCTTTCTCCTCTCCTTGCACATTTGCAACTTCTCTGGCACCAGACTTGTTAATGTATAACTAGGCTTCCACCTGTCTTCCACTCAGAAATCAAAGTTACTATTTTTAATTATGAATGGAGATCTTATGACATTTTAAATGCAATTGCAAGAGGAATATGCACCATGCTTATTCACTAGGTGGTAATGCATAAATGGGAGCACAGGATGCCACAACTTTTCTGTATTTGGTACATCACATAGTTGCACATGTTCAATTTTGTGATTACATATTAATTTTTGCAAGTTAACCATAAGCTGTTTAGATGTGAGACACTCACACCAGCTTCTCTACTCAATTTTGAGGAATGTGTTAATCAATGTCAAGTGAAAAGGCTTTTCTCATGGTTCTTTTATGGTGTTGAATTGAGATTTCCTCACCTGACTTTCAGCTTTTTCCAAACCATGGCAAGGATCCAGGGGGCATCTTCTCAGTGAAGTACTCTACCCACCCACAGGTTTGACCGTGCCAGTTAAATCTGGTCATTACTTTCTCATCCATATGGCCCAGAAGACAATACGAGGGATCTCCCTACACCAGGTCAGCAACGCCTCCCGTCTGGTTCTGGCTTGGGCGCAGCAACGCGAGGCTCTGGGCGAGGCACCTCCTGCCTTCGGGTGACCCGTGCGGCCGCTGGCAGAGCGCTGCAGCCCGGCAGAAGCAGCCGGCCCCTCTCCCCGCCTTCCCCGCGCATCCCCGACAGCGGCCCCGCGGAGCCACGCAGGGACCACCGCCACGGTGACCGTGCCCTCCTCCCGCGCCCCCCGCCCGGGCCGCCCACACTTACCGCCCCGGGGCGCCGAGGGGCCGCAGGGCAGCCGCGCAGAGCGGCCGCAGCCTCCGCAGCGCTCCCCGCAGCACCGCGCTCATCCCGCACACGCCGCAGGGATGCGGGACGCTCCCCGTTCCGCGCCCGCCCCGCTGAGCCCGGCCCTCCCGGAGGAGGGTGCCGGACCGCCCCTTGGCCGAGCGGGCAGCCCGTGCGGGCACCGGGCGACTCCCGAGCATGGGTCGGGCGGGGTAGGCGGCGGGACGATGCGGGGCAGCCCCACCCGTGCCCGGTCCGCAGGGTCAGGGTGTCTGCCGCCAGCGCACCGCCTCCTCCCGGGGCTATAAAAGCGCGGCCGGAGCGCTTGCTGTGCTGAGCTTCGTGCCGAGCCGTCGGGAGAGAGCGAACAGCCGGCGCCCCTGGGCGAGGAAGATGCTGCCGATCAGGAAGACCGCGAACCAAGGCAAAAGGGTAATTCTCCTGTCTCCCTCCCCAGCCCAGCCCCGGCGCTGCTCCCCGTGGGCACGGGAGCGGTGCCGCCGCTGCAGTGCGGGTGATGCCCCGGCCGGACCAGGCGGTGCGGGAGAGCAGTCCCACACCGAGAGCCTGGCGGGACTCGGGGCAGGGTTCAGGGCAGGGCTCCCGGCCCCCTCTGCCACCTCCGCGGGCTCTCCAGGGTAGCCACTGCTAGAGCAGCACGACCCACGAACCATGGCTGTTAATCCTCCAGTAAGGTACCCGATACCTCTGCGGGTAAGGTGATCTTGTGAAAACCTAAAATAAAGCCATGATAATAATTGTACCCGCTGAGCATCGAGCGGTTAAAGACTTTTGGATATCGTTAGGAGAGACATTAGATTGAACTTAACTCTCTAACAGCTCCATTTTACTTAATATATTTTGATTAGCAATTTAAGCAGAGCTTGCAGTACACTGCAAATTAAAATTGTAAATATTTTAAAGACAAACTGTCATTGGATTGGATTTCTGTTTCCAGCATCCTGCCTGCTCTATTTAAAAGCCCCAAATTGCTCTTGTCTTGATTAATATGACTGGATATTAACAGTGCTTGTAATGTCAACCCAGACTCCTGTATCTATGCCCTTTGCTTCCTCATTAGCTAAAGAAATAAACCAGTATAAGAAGTCATCCAGGCATCAGCCATTCAGGCCGTTAAGGCAAAGCTGTGAGCTCCTAAATCAAACTTTCTGACATATATGAGTACTGCTACCCTGCACTGCTGCTTGGTAAGGTTGGCAGAATCACGTATCCATCTCTCATTTGGAAGGACACTATTTCCATTAATAGGGCACGTCTTACTCAGAAGCAGTTTTGCTCATTTTTATTTATAGCATGTAAGTCTAGAGCAAGAGAGCAGAGAGATATGGGAAGAAGTCTATGAGCTCTAGGTCTTTCAGGTAGATCAGTTATAAAGGTAGAAGGCTGAGGGGTATTCGTTCTACTTTTTATATTTTGGCCTATACTCATACTACCTAATTTCAACATCTGGCAGAAGAAAAGTGCATTAAGTTCCCCCTACAGGCAGTGGACTTTTCTTGAGGACTCACTTGAGATGTGAATACTTGTTTTGAGATTCTTTTTGTCTCTACTCAGGAATAGATAGGATATAGATAGACCAAACAGGCTTTTCATTTACAGTGTTCAGTTATATTCCTAAAGCTGGTTGAGGGAATGTCTTCACAGAGACACTTGGACTTACCCTTTTCATGAATAAATGGACCATGTAGTGCAACTTCATTCATAGGACCAAAAGTAAAACAGTGAAAAGATAGGTCAAAAAAGCCTTGGTGATCTTTTTACACATACTATTTCTTGTAATTTAATATCAGATTTGTGTACTAGCAGATCTCCTGACAGTGCAGTTTTGAACTGGATCAGACATGAGCACACAGCTGTAGGTCTTTGGAGCAGAACAAAATAATGTTGATGATGAAATTCATCTAGCTATATGCTTTTTCAACCAATGGTATTTTACACAGTATATACAGTAAAAATGTTGTGAAGATACCAGACCTACAACAAAGTTTGCAAAAAAATTTATTTCCATTTTAATCCAATATGAACTGCTAAAGTAAGCCTTTTATTAAGTATTTGTGCCTTGTAGTTATCTCTGCTGCTATTAGGTGCCCTGATGCTAGATTTAATGTGTCACAATATATTAAGATGCCATGGTCTATTCAAGCATGGCTTATGTTGCTTCTGTGTGTCAAAAGTGAAGATTATTTTAAAAGGCAATTTTAAAAAAACTACAACTGTGAAGAAAAACTAATCTGAAATCTAGGTGAATCCTAGAAGTGACTTGTTAAAGAAAAAAATATCAGTTGTAGTGCATTTAAATACATATATAACAATAAACATAATACCTGTATATGATGCCAACATGCGTCTATTGCTTAACATTTAATTAACAAGCAACAACTGAGGCTGTCTGTATGTTAAAGATTTTTTTTTCTCTGCACACCTGTTTTCTGCATACTAAATTTCTGAAGTAAGCTCCATCTACGAAAGATACTTGGCAGGCAGAGGAAGCGGGGACTCAACCAGTGATCACTTTGGTGCCTTTCTCTGGTCTCATTTGAGGCATTCTGCTATAACTGCAAGTTAGTTTATTGGAAACACAATCTTTACAAAGCCTCCTGATACTTACACAAAAATTGTTTTGCCATGGTTATGCTGAAATAAAGATAAAAACTTGCACACTTCATTCAAGTTTAGAAGTTAATCAGGTCAATATTTTGGCAAGTCCACAGTGTGCAGTGGATCTGATGCAGAGGTTTGCAAGCCAGTCTCCACACAGCTGCACTTTACAGAGAAGTCCTGCCATCTTGCTGCAATGACAGTGCCTTAGCCAAAAATGGTGACCCTCTCAGACAAGCCTGGTAGCCTCCGAGGAGCCTTACACTGCTGTACATGGTACTGAAACTGACACATTTGGCACAGCACTCCTACTTGTTGGAAAGCCATACTCCCATCCTGCCTGAAGGGCAGGGCTGAGATGCCATAACTGTTTGTCTTTGCTGGATGTATAATGTGAGATAATTTTATTAATGATGGAAAAATTATTAAAAAAAAAAAAGATAATCTACTAAAGGGTGAGGGCTAACTGTTAAAAAACCCTTCCACCCAGCATGAAAATCGCACTTAACTCTGTCCATGAGGCTTTTCTTTTTCCTACTCCCTCAAATTTCTTCTGTTGAAGTGCTAGTATGTCAAGAAAACTATGGAGAGAAATTTCAGTCTTACCTTTTCTTTTCCTGTATTCACTACTTTGTATATGTAGTCTTCATTCATGCATTTTTTTAAAAATATATAGAATGATAGTTTCAATCCAATAGCAAAAACTAATTCTATTCTAACACCAATGTACTTTTTAGAAATTCTGAACATGCCAATGAAGCTATGAAAGGAATAAAAAAGTAACATATTTCAGATGCAAGTAATATATATTCTCACGTTTTTCAATTTTACAAAAAACCTTTTGCCATTTTCCTTGCATTAGCATGGAGTTGAAGTCAGAAGCAGGGGTAATCACAGGATGCTGTAAAGTTTCTAATTTGGGATCTTAAAACATTTCAATGCTGTGCAAAACAAGTGGGGTTTTCTTTCATTTTGTAAATCTAGGTAAGCAAACCCAGGTCTATAATGACTGACAGAAACTGCAGGCCAGCTTTCTGAGATGTCTTGTTTGGTAGAAAAACATTACATGCTTACTTTTTCTTGATGCCTGTTGTGCCATCTGGTGTCACAAGATACTTGTGGTAAGGCTCTGTGCACGTGGCATTCATAGCTAAAAAGCAAATTAGCTACTAAAGAGATCAGTGATACTAGTGTTCTGTTTTAAGAAGTTTCACATACATTTACAGGAGAATTTGAAATGGGGTTTTACTTTCATAGGAGTGGAATTGTACCATTGACTTCCAGTTCTGGGGACTACATCTCTGAAATACAACTGCCTTATGAAAAGTATTACATAATAAGTGTGTACATATTAAAGCCTCATGCTGCAAAAGAGTGCATCTACTATTCTTCAAAGACAATTTCAAAAGCAAATTTATGACTTTTTACTGTTACAGCAAAAGTATTTCTGGTAGCCACAGGTATCTGCCTGCACTGCAAATCCAGAAAGTGGCAACAAAGACAAAGGAAGGCCACAAAACTGAAGCACTGTAATTGTTAACCTTTTCTCCTGCTCTCTTCAGGGTATTCTAGAGCGCTTGGATGCTGGAGAAATTGTGATTGGAGATGGAGGATTTGTCTTTGCTCTTGAAAAGAGAGGATATGTAAAAGCTGGGCCTTGGACTCCTGAAGCAACTGTAGAACACCCAGAAGCAGGTCAGTTTTACTGGGAACTGGTATTCCTGGAGTGAGTATAAACATGGTTGAATAAATAATAACTATATAGGAACTTGTAGGTTTTTTTATAGAAGTGTTCCTAGACAGTATAGAATTACATTGTTAAGAACAGCCTAAAAGCTACATCATCTTACCCCTTTTACTTGCTCTAACATGAGCCAAAAGCAGATGACTAGCTAAGAACTTGAATAGTGCGAACAGCTAGTGATGCTTCTTCAGAATGCTCTCCCAGTCTTCAGTAATCTGCATCTCAGGGACTTTTCTATGCAGATAGGATTACATTCATGTTTAATAACATTCAGTGATTTCTCAGTCATAGATTTGTTCAGTCTGTCCTTGAACTGATCGTTAAAAGCTTATGATTTAAAACATCTCATGAAAAAAAATTCTGCAGTTAACTATCTGTTTTGTTTTAGTCATTCTAGGACTCTTCTATATTTACAAACTAAGAGTTTGTTTATTAATTCTTTCAGAGAAATAACAGTTTTTAGTAAACATTGTAAGTGGAGTATTTAATGTCTCTGGCTCCACTATAGAATGGGAAATGATAAGAACCGTAAGAACCTAAAAATTGCAATAAACATATAATGGAGTAATATTCTTGAAGTGAATGAGGAAAAATGAACAACCATTCCATGCCTTCCAGCATAAGGATTATAGTGTTTTGCATAAATAGTGCTGAAGCAGATGCTATTATCTATTTATGTATGCTTCATTACAAGAAAGCATTCGCCCTAGTAACATGATGTGCAGTTAATCCTACAAGCCAATTCAGAATATCCTGGAGGAAAAAAATTTCTTTGTTGTGTTTGCCCTTCCAAATTAGTCTTTTTCTTCTATACATGGGAAGAAGGAAGAGAAGGAAAGGAGAGATATCTTAGCTCTCTCTGTTACATTGCTTTGTACTCCTTACCTATTCATTCAGCCTAATCCTCCTCAGCCTTCAAATGTCACTTATGTGTAGAATGCCTAACTTAGGGTTATGGACAGCTTTAGATTGTGCAGAGCTCCAGCAAAGGTTTAAGGATTGATGAACTAATTTGCTGACTCTCATCTCCCAAAGAGACATTCCATCATCTCTCTATTTGTCTCCATCTCTCTATCTGCCCCTGCACATTTCAACTTACAACTCATAGCACTTATCCCAGGCTCTTTATTTCCTCTTTGCTTGTTACGTTGTGATTCAAAAGCCCTTGATCCTCTCCACATGCCTCTTATAGGCTGTTTATAAATTCACCCTTTAGTGGAAATGTGTTAATTTCTTTTTGTGCAGTGGGGCTGCCTTCCTTCCATTATTGTTTTTTTGCTTCTGCATGCTCAAGGGTCATGTTACTTTGAAAGCAGGTGTAAAGAACACAGGGAGCAACTGGCTGAGCCGATGGCTGTAGAAACCATACAACTACCAGAGCTTCTTGTCTTTATAACGAAAGAAGGAAAAGGTGGGAGGCTCTGAGAATGCAGCAAGGAATTGAAAAAGAAAAAAATAACAAACAAAACCAAAACAAACTACAAACAAACAAACAAAACAAACAAACAAACAAAAAAAGGAGTTCAAGGCCATTATTTGTATTACAAGAGAGGAGATCTGCCAAACTGACAAATTTAGAAATGAGATCTAAGTATTTTTTCTTAGACAGATGAGGTATTGCTCTGTAGTGCTTATTGCTGCTATCTCTTGTTAGTTTATGTCTGTGTCTTTTATGGAATGTCCAACACATGGGGCATTTAAATGAAAGCTCAGTGTCATACGCCTGACTCCTAAAATCCATCAAATTATTAACAATGGTTTCGTCTCGTACGTGGCCATTATCCCCTTTTCTCAAATATTGGAGGAAAACACATGGTGGAAGTCACACAAGTAAACTACAGAGTGGTCTGGGTTTTTGATAGTGCATACTGCGGTGGGTTTGATAACAGTGTATTCTGGGTTAAATAAGATTCAGGCTGATGCAACGCTGTTTTTTCCCTCCTCCATTTAAGAGTCCCCTTTTCACATACCTGATATTTTGGGTATGAAGTTCTGTAATCACATGTGTTAGATTATGTTTCTTTTGCTTACTTATGTCACCATCCTTATTCACACAAATCCCAGGCATTCTTGTAAATATTGTACTATTAGAGAAATGCGAGGGACACTGCACTGTCATTGATCCTTCAATGAAAGCAAACATGCTTGCCAGTATGCAGGTGTGTTATAGCAATTTGAGGTGCTGATTTGATCTTTTCAGGCATAGAAAGCTGTATTTGTAATTTTATTCTCATGATAAATTCACGCATTTCCTTAGTGACACAAACTGTCTCTAGACAGTGGGTTATGATAAACCAGGTCTTCAGGAAAGCTTTACTAAACATCTGTCACAGAAACTGCAGTGTTCTTGTGTACCTAGGGAGTAAGTATCTTGTGTACAGTATCAAGGGAATAAATTATTCCTGTATTTCTATAAGTTGTCAAGCATTTAACTCTGTTTTACATCATTAGCAATGGTCTAGGAATGATTGTAATTATTATTCTGTGGATATATATCTAAAATGAGTTGACAGTTCCAGTTTTGCTCCTGCTGTGGTGATTGCAGTGTCCTGCTCACAGCCAGAAAGGCACAAACTATCCTTGCAGAGCCTGCTCCTGAAGTACTAATGGAAGAAATTTGTCCATTGGAAGTAATGGCAACCTTTTCTTTAAAAGAAGTGTTATCTCTTTTGTAAAATCATCAACTGCAGACATATGAGAAGAATTAACTCTGCATTGTGATTCTGGAGCAAGGAAGCATCTTTTAATTAAGAGTCTATTTGGCAAAACAGAGTTTTGGCTGACTAGATTCTTTTAGAGTTTCGCTGGGGGAGAAAACTCAAAAATACAAAATAGAGGAGGTAATGAAACACTATATTCTTCTATATAAATATAATCTTGTTCTCTTAATTTGTTGCCCTGATGCTATCTTCTCTTCCTAGTTTAGAAGCTAAGACAATGCAGCTTTTTCATTTGATGATCTTTTTGTCTGGTATTCCCTGTTAAGCTTTCGTGTTCTTATGCCTAATGTGTGCTTTCCCTTCCTAAATCACTGTGCAGCTCTATAACTGGGCGGTCTGAAGGCCTGCGCAAAGCAGAAGATGGGCAAAGTGGTCAGCAAAGCTGAATCTGCTGATTAAACAGAAATCTTCAATTATTCTTAGCAAAGGAAAACTAAGGAGAAAATTTTCTACCTAATGTTCTGAGAGTGAGAAGTAAATTCTATGCAGACTGAGCTACTGCTTCTGCACTCTCATTATGACTTTTCTAGTAAACATAGTATCACTTACTTTACAGTACCAATATATCAATAAACATTTGATTTTGGGATGACACAGTAATAACATCTCTTCTTTGTCTCTTGATTTGCAGTTCGTCAGCTTCACCGGGAGTTCCTCAGGGCTGGATCCAATGTCCTGCAGACATTCACCTTTTATGCCAGTGAGGACAAACTGGAGAACAGGGGCAATTATGTAGCTGAGAAAATAAGTGTGAGTAAAATAGTTTTTATGAAGCAATCAAATAAATTGCTCCTCTGCACAAAGGAGTTGTAGGATGTTGTGTGTGTTCACTAGATGCAGGTCAAAGATCCAGTGGGATTTCTGGCACAAGCATTTCTAGATACTTCCTTTGAGACTAGAAGATTTGCCATGGAGTGGTTTCTCTGATCCTTTCCCTTTGGTCCTATTTTATATTTTAACTTCTGCAAATTAGAGGAAATTCTCCAGAACTCAGGGAGGAAAGAATATCTTTGTGTCTTGATATCTCCAGTCAGAACAATCTTGACAGCAAGAAAACACTTGAGGCTTAATTGAAGTCAAACCAAAATGTCACATGACCACATTTATCTGAAGTGCCATACCTTTACATTCAATAGATGCAACACTAAAATATCTGAAGTGGTAGTCCCGGAAACATAGTACCTCTGGAACAAGCCATGCTGTAATTCTTCCACCATGTGAAATTCTAAGGGCTGAAGAGTGACTGGTATGGGGAATTCAAACCTTTCATAATTGATTTCCATCCAGTTCTAGAAGCAGGTTCCTCCAGGATTTAACTGCTTTATGATTCCACCTCCCAGCATTCCCAGACATCTACCTGAGGTCAAGGGAAGACAATCTTCCAGCAACAGCCTTAAAAATCAGCCAGGTCCTTTGAGGCACCTGTGGAAAACTTCTGCTGAGAGAAAACTATGTAGATTCTAAGTAGTGCAGGGACTGCAGAGAAACCAGCTATAATCAATACTTCTTATCTATCACAAAAAATGATTTTTTTCTCTGAATCTTTTTTCCTCAGCTTAACCTCTTTTTCAAAAACTGTTCTGGTTGTCCTGATTTAGATATAGATGGAATCTGTCCTTCCATGTAGGTGATTGCTTAATCACAAATGCTGCTGTTTCCCTTTATTATTCTTAAATTGGTAACTTTAGCATAAGATAGTTAATAGTATATTTTTTAGAGTGTCTTAAATTCTCTGTCTGAATATTATATCTGATTTTATAAGTTATCAGAACACTAAAATACATTAAAAAATCAATTGAAATTACCTTTTTTTTATTCACAAGTGTCAGAATAAAAGCACACTCCTAAATGTAGCTAACTCATTTTCTAAGAGCAAAGGAAATTCCATTTCAAACCAAATACTTCCTTTTAATAGAATATTTTTGTAAAAAGTATTAGAAGTAATGTGCTTTTTTTAGTATTTGATAATATAATAACTTAGAGAGGGCAAGACATTTTTTTCCTAATATTTATTTTTTGAAAGAATCTGATCTTCCTAATCAATATAATTAAAAATTCCATTAAAATTATGAAAAAAATATGAAAAAGGCCTTATGGATTTTGACTCATTTTGTCTTTTTTGTGCTCTGACGTATTGAAACTGACATAATCTATATTCACACAGTGCCAGAAAGTGAATGAAGCTGCTTGTGACATTGCAAGAGAAGTGGCTAATGAAGGTGATGCTTTGGTGGCTGGAGGAGTCAGTCAAACACCATCATACTTAAGCTGCAAGGATAAAACAGAGGTTAAAGCAGTCTTTCGAAAACAACTAGACGTCTTTATGAAGAAGAATGTGGACTTCCTAATTGCAGAGGTAAATCTTTTAAAAAAGCATTTGCCTTCAACTGGCATAGTGTTAACTTTTAAGATGCCTGCTTTAGGGATTACAACTATATATTGCTCCCTCCTTTAAAATTTTCAGCTATGGTTTTATCCCAGTAGTATCAGATATTTTTCTAAATGCACACCACCACCTGCAGGCAGCCTAGAATAGGACCTTGAAACCTAAATTTCTACCTCAGTCAAGTACAATTCTTTCTAGTTCAAAGAGGATATATCAGTGGGATCTTAATTAGTTCCTATTTCTTCCCATACCTGGTAAGCAACCTAAGATGACTTTTCTAGATGAAAATAGTTCTTGGATTAATCCCTGATTAATGTCCTGTATGAGCATTCTTATTCTGCCACAAAAATGTCATTATTTTAAACTTTTACTCACTGACTTTTAAAACTCCTTTTTTATTTGTGTGGTCAGCGAACTTAATTGAATTAACTTAGTATAAATAAGAAAAGAATCAAGTCATTACATTGCTGATGAATTTGGGCTCTGGATTAATGTGTTTATGCTTCATTGCCAAGAAACAAAAATAACCCAGTTTTAATTTCTTTCAGTATTTTGAACATGTTGAAGAGGCTGTCTGGGCAGTCGAAGTTCTAAAAGAATCTGGAAAGCCAGTTGCAGCTACAATGTGCATCGGTCCAGAAGGAGACATGCATGGAGTGTCCCCTGGACAATGTGCTGTCCAGCTGGTAAAAGCTGGTAAGAATCTGTTTTAATAGGCATTTTAAAAGCATGGAACAAAGTAAAGTTCTTAGTTATTGACATAAGTTATGTGTATCTGAAGTAGGTAGCTTCCCAATTGTATCTGATAAAAGTGTTGACTCTCTAGAAAAGTTTTATGTGTACTTTACTAAAGCAGTCTTGTAAAAACATATGAAAATGCTTGATAACCAGGATGCAATGGCTGGGAGCAATAGCCACAGACTGCTGATATTTAATACAGCAAAATTCTAAACCTTCTCAAATTTCATTATAGACCCAGCCCCAAATTCTAGAATTACATGCATTTGATTCTCTGTTTATGTATTGTTGAGCTGTGTGATGCACAGTTCAAACCCAGGATGAGAGAATTAAGAAGATGAAAAAAGCAGTAATTTTGCCTATCTAAGGCTATCTTCTATAGGGCAAGGAGAAAAGTAGAAGAAATTAATCAAGGGCATGATGAATGATGGTACAGTAGTTTATTATATCTGTTCAGAACTACTCTTTTTGTTTCAAGTCCAAGTTGAAGTCCGAAGGCAGAACTTGTGTTAGGCACCTGCTAACTATTTGCATGTGTGGCTATACATAAATCAGGCTTCAGTGGTAAGAAAAGCAGCTGTAGAATAGGGGAAGATGTGGTTTATCATCAGGAAAGTAAAGAGGAGTGCAAGTGAGATGTAAATTGAATGATTAGCCTCAAGAGAGTTAAACCTGTCTCTGATACAGCTACCTTGTTTTCGTAACACTGGTATAAAGGTGGACTGCACTGCTCTTGGACCGCTGTGGCTAAGAATTTTCACATCGCACTTCCTGGGGAGATGTGACTTGAAGTTATTTTCCTCCTCTTAGGTGCCTCTATTGTTGGAGTCAACTGCCATTTTGATCCAGAAACTGTCCTGGAAACTGTGAAACTGATGAAAGAGGGCTTGCAGGCTGCTAAACTGAAGGCCCACCTGATGTCCCAACCACTTGCTTTCCATACACCTGATTGTGGAAAGCAGGGTTTTATTGATCTTCCAGAATTTCCCTTTGGTAAGAGAATAGAATCTGCATTGTTGTTTTTTGTTTGTAGATTTGTTTTATTCTATGTTCTTGTTTGTGGTTTGTTTTTTTTTTACCCAGCTTTTTTAGTAAAGCTGAAGCTGCGAAGTGTCCTTCTATACAATAGGATGAATCCCCAGTTACCTTCTGGCATTTTCCAGCTGTTTGTTGTGTATTTAGGGCTTATCTTCACATGGGATGCAAAGGATCCCTTCCGCATAAAGACAAACTCAGCATAAACATTTTAAGGTTCTTTCATTTTCAGATATCATTCCTTTCTTTTCAATATCAGACTATATGGTATTAAAACATTTGCAACTTGAGTTTGTAGAAAAAAATTGAAAGGTGGATGTGATTTTCAGGAAGTTTGTTGCTTTTCTTTAAATTCCTATCTTTACATAAATGGAAAAAAATAATAAAGAGTGAACCTGAGCCATTCATTAAATGGTAATAGCATGCTTGAGTTCTGAAAATATTCTGAGATGTTCAAAAGTGTTAGGAACTCATTTATCCTATTCATTCCTTCATATAACTCCTCTGATTGCAAGCCAAAAAACATTGAACAGATGCAGTAAGCAATCAAGTGAATTGAAAGATTCACTCTTGGACTGTACGTTATAAGCAATCTGTATAAGACTTCAGTATTCAGGACTTTCATGAATAATTGGTGAGGACTTGTTCTGCGAATGTTTTCAATATCCAGAAATAACAGAGATTAGTTGATGGCAGATAAGCAATTTGGTAAATCATTGTTACCCTGACCTGATTAACTGTTCTTTTTTTGTGTGAAAGGCAGTATGCACAAAGAGGTATTTAGATAGCTGAAGAGTATAGAACCTCCATAAAGGCCAACAAGATCTCAGTTTCTAGGGAACCATTAGCTATGTTGTACTGGCAAACTCCACCATCTGAATGCCAGAAGTATTTGTTTATTCTGTAGAACTTTTTCCATTTTTCTTTGTTTTCTCCTCTGTGTTACTGCAATTCCTCTGAAATGTCACCAATTAAATAAGGACAATGTTTTAGAAAGAATAATACTGTTCTCCTGCAGTTTAGTTGCTTATATAGGTATAAACTGAGTGCACAGTGACACATTCTTAGTGTGTTGATCATCTGTGTGAATTTTGCATTAGCTTTTTAATGGTACATGAAAGACAAAATAATTTGTGCTTCTTGTGCTTTTGGTCTTATCTACAGCATTGTACACAAGCTTATTTTTATTTGAACAGCTTTCTAAGATAGCTTAATCTAAGTTTTCCATGTGATATTAGACCCCCTACTTTTCCTTTGTCCAGTCTTTCCATCTGAGACCTGTTGAAGAATATTTAGTTTTCTTCCTTCTGCTTTTTAATTTCTGAACTTTTTTCTTAACTTCACACTGGACTTAGAGGAGCTCTGCTTTGTATCATCTTGCAAGTTACGCATTTTTGGGAAAGGACATAGGAAAGGACATACCTCTCTACTCTGTTGCTGGAGCGCTAATGCCTTCCCACAGCTTCTTTGCACACTAGAGTGTTCAGTGCACACACAGTGCACAGACTTTTTGGTAACAATGATGGTTCATGTCCTGCAGACATTCATGAAGAAGGGACTATTTTTATTCTTTTATTCCTATGTTTTCATTTCTTAAAGTTTCTTCTTCAGTCCCTGGTCTTTTCTTTCCAGTTATTCTCTTCTTGTGCCTCCTGTCCTTCAAGGTGTGCTTTTCCTTGATCTTTTCACTTTCTATTCCTTTCCTTCCACAAGTCCTTCCTTTCAGCTGTGTTATATTATGACTCAGCTCACCACAACCTGCAAAAGAGAGAAGGGTTCAAAACTTTCCACAAGGAATGAAGTGGTTTAAGGCAGCAAGCTGCTCATGGCTGGGATTATAACTACGGGATGGGCTAAGATATAGTACAGACCCCCGGCTGAAGCAACTGGCTACCATTAGCTGATCATGGAAAAAAGTGTAATACGTATTCCTGAGGAAAAATGAGAAAGTTTATTCCTATGCAGATAGATTGAGTCTTTCACAGATTAGTGTATAGTAATCAGATTTTCCAGGTATTGCTTGTGTAATTAGGAAATGTAGCCATAACATTGAAAGTACTCTAGTACTTAACTGAGAACTCTGGCAGAATGGTAAGCATGTGATCAGCCTCAGAAGGTTCCAGGTGCTGTTTTTCAAGGCAAAAAACTCTTAGAAGCACAAGTCAGCAGACCACAGCACAATCAGAAAGCTAGACTTCTGAAAGTTTGCATCATTAATTCTAGGTCACACCATTCAAACATCTATATCTGCAATCACTTTCACTAATGGAGTGAAAGTATTTCAGCAACATGATTTCAAATAAAAACTGTGTTGAAATGGACTATGGTGGAAACTTAGGATGTGACTGTTTTTGCAGCTCTGGAGCCAAGAATTGTAACCAGGTGGGATGTTCAAAAATATGCAAGAAAGGCCTATGACTTAGGAATTCGTTACATTGGAGGCTGCTGTGGATTTGAGCCATATCACATCCGAGCAATAGCTGAGGAGCTGGCTCCTGAAAGAGGATTTTTGCCAGAAGCTTCTGAGAAACATGGCAGCTGGGGCGATAACCTGAGCATGCATACCAAGCCTTGGGTCAGAGCAAGGTACGTATGTCTGACCTGGAAAGCACACCAACATACCTCTTGCAAAGGCTTATATTGCGACATGCAGCAGACTGACTTAACTATGGATATGGAGGTCTAAATATCACTGTACACATTCTATGTGTTAATAATATCAAAGAATTAAAGCTGAGCTGGGAGCAGAAAAATGGGTGAAGGAGCAGTAGAGGAGCTCCTGTAAAAGTAATTCATGAAAGTGAAGATGAAAAACTGACAGGGTACTGTAGATCATTTTCTAATGGTGAGTGGCTTACAGTATTCCTTTCAAGGATGAAAAGAATACCTTAAAGATACTTTTAAAACATGTATAATTTCTTTGCGTTCTCTCATTCATTCCTCTATATTTAAATATAATGGCAATCCTTTGCAATGGTCATTTAGGCCACATTTCCTTCAGTATTGTGAGGTGCCAGAAAAAAAAACCACTGAATTTCTTTTTCTTTCCATAGGGCAAGAAAAGAATATTGGGAGAACCTTAAGCCTGCTTCTGGAAGGCCTTATTGTCCTTCCATGTCAAAGCCAGATGGCTGGGGAGTGACCAAAGGAACCAGGGAGCTGATGCAGCAGAAAGAAGCAACAACTGAACAACAGCTGAGGGAGCTTTTCCAGAAACAGAAGATCTAATCCACTGCAGTAGTGTAAATGTTAGGATGATCTATCTACAGACCAACTCATACTTCACAAGAAAATCTGTGAAGATGAGTGACCTATTGATTAATCAGTTAAAATGTAATGAAAGAGACAAAATGCAGAAACAATGTGATTGTATGTCAAACTTTGATAATAAAATCTTTCTCTGGACAAACAGTTTAGAGAACACACAGTAAAGAGTAAGTTTAGATTCTCATAATTGAGCTTCTGTTAGCTAGGTGCCAGTAATTGGGTAGACACAGAAATACCTGGAAAGTATTAATTGGCTCAGCTCAACTGTGAAAGGGGAAAAAGCTGTCTATAAACATGGTATCAATGGACTTCACCTCCCAACTCTGTTTTCAGTTTTGAATTATGTAGGAGCTTCCTCAGACCTCAAGATTCGTTGAGGACTACTTCAGAGACATAAAAGCTGCCTGTACTTCAGACACACAGTTATTGGTAACACTCTTTGATTTCAAAAGAACAAAAGTAAACTGAAAAGTATGTCTTGTAATTGCAATCAAAACACAAGGAGAATGAGATCTTGCAGGAATTTCTTATGTGCAGGGAGAAAGGTTGAGAGGACTTTTAGGAAAGAAAAATGACAGGTAAATAACTCCCTGCTTTTGTCTTCAAGGTACAATGTACACAATGTACACAAAATTTACTCTTCTGGAGATTAAAAGGCTTAAGAAATTACTCTGCAATTTAAAAAAAAAAACAAACTCAAATAAATTTAAAATAATATGCTGGAACAGTATTGCATTATCTTCACACCTTAAATTATGACAGCTGAAGCAGAATAACATGCCTTCAGTAAAAAACTAATTTTCAAATAATGCAGTTGATCTCTGGAAATCTCATTTTAAATACTTGTTTATTTCAAAATACCAAAAAATCCTGAGGGTTCCTAAAATATGACTCATGTTTATAGGAGTAGTAGAACATGCCATTACTTGGCTGGTTTTTTTTGCTAGTTTTGCTTTTGGTTTTTAATGGATTGATTCACTCTACAATCTGAGCTGTAACAAATTAAAAATCCTTTTAAAAAATAGATCGGTCTCCTTAAGTAAAAAAACTCATGGACATTTGTACACTGATTTTGTTGAAAAGGGTTTTCATAGGTAGGGTATGACTTGGAACCCATAAAGGACACATTTCCATAGTTTATTTTTGCAAAATACCACTTAGATTTCTCTGGAATGTTAATTCCCATCCACTCTATATTAAGGCAGCTACCTTTATGAAAATTTTGTTCTCAAAGTTAGTGTTGAAAGCTTTAGTTTGACTACTTTTTATGTGTAAGCTTATTTCATTATATCTATCCACATTGATAATCTGCCGTTTACGAAACACTTAAATACTTCAAAAGGGAACTTCAGGTATCCTTTTCAGACTGTTATTGTAGTATAGGTTTTAGAAAAAACCATCTCCCTTCCCCAGGCTTATAACACATTGAAATACTAGCTGGAAATTTCGCCTGAAAGCCAAAAGCAGACAAACCAAGAAAGTAGATATTTTAAAATGTAGATTATTTGGAAAGCATCCATCTAAGTATATATGCGCTACATTAACTCCTTGCTTTTCTAAACACTTCTGGGCATTACCTCTGCCAAAAGTGGAGTAATGTAAAATCTGTAAAACAAGAAAGGCTAGTTCTTTAATCATCACCAAAATACATGCAGCATTAAAAACATATGTGTGATAAAGTGGCTTAAAATACAAGCTATGATCAGTAAAGAAATATTTTGAACAATCATTACTAGTTTAAGTACTTTCTGCCACATAGAATGCAGTTTGACCATCATACACAATCTATATAAGCAGCTGAGCTGATTTTTTTGAAACTGCCAAAACATGCGAGAATTTATATTGAAGTGAATGACTTCAAAACACAGACTATTGAAGAATCTGGTAATTGTGAATATTTTTGAATGTTTTGATACCCAGTTCGAAAAGGATGAATTTTAACACACCACCAATGATGAGAAATATTTAGAGGTGATTTGAAGACATTGAAAATGAGATCTGACCCAAGGAGGAATCTATGTATTCCCTGTTTGGTTCACATCACAGACTGGACTTATAAAGGAATTGACAATAGGATGAAAACAACGTGTCAGGGTGTTTTATTGTTCACTAAAGGAGCCCGAACTACAAAAAAACCCCCTACAAAACAAAAAAATCCAACACTTGCTGCCTTAAAAACCCAAACAAATGACAACAAAAAACCATCAACCCTCCCCCCGCCCCCAAACAACAGCACCACCAAGCAGCAAAGCTAACCAAGCTTTATTTCCCATTTCTTCCTGTGTAACATATTAGTGAGGCACAAGGGACCTGTTAGGTTTGTTACACATTTCAGAGAACATGCCAAGTAGAAAGGGACCCACAAGGATCATCAAGTCCAGCTCTTACACCTGCACAAGACCATCCTCAAGAGTCACACCATGTGCCTAAAGTACCATTCAAACACTTCTTGAACTCTGCCAGCCTTGGTGCTGTGACCACTGCCCTGGAGAGCCTCTTCCAGTGCCCAGCTACCCCCTGGGTGAAGAACCTTCTCCTAATACCCAACCTAAACCTCCCCTGACCCAACTTCAGGCCATTTCCTTGGGTCCTGTCACTGGTCACCACAAGAAAAGAGATCAGTGCCTGCCCCTCCTCTTCCCCTCACAAGGAAGCTGTAACTGCAATGAAGTCTCCCCTCAGTCTCCTCTTCTCCAGGCTGAACACACCAAGTGCCCTCAGCTGCTCCTCATACGGCTTCCCCTCAAGGCCCTTCACCATCTTCGAATGGTTAATTATATGACTTGTTAAGGAAATAGGCTGACAGAACAGTCCTAGGAAATTTGTTTCCTTAGAAAGCCTGTCTGAGAACTCAGGAAGTGAAAGGGGCTTTAGAAGTTAGCTCTTGTATTTAGTACCCTAAGGCAGGATCATTTGTTCCTAAGGGAAGGCATTTGTTAACCTGTTTGCAAATACTTCTAATGATGGAGCTTTCCAGTCCATGCTAGATTGCCTCAATACTTCACTCTTCTTAACAAGTTTTTCCTAATTTGAATATTCCTGGATGGAATTTAAATCCATATTTCTTTTCAGTTCATTAGAGATATGAATTTCTTCCTTTAATCTTTGATGAAGCCTTTCATACATTTTAAGATTTACATACAGTTCTTTTTCTCTCTCAATGGAAAAGACCTTGTTAAGTCATTCTTTCCCTGTGGCCTCTGCGTCTCTGGTTCATCATAAATCCACAGATCACCTTCATCAGATCTCTTCCCAGATCTTTCTCTCTCCATGATTTCTTTACCTGCAAGCAGAAGTAAAGTGATCTGAACCTTGGAAGTTTGGATCCAGACGTGAAAATCTAAAGAATAAATCTTCACTCAGCAGGACAAGAGGCATCTGAACAACTGTAAATTTCAGAAACTACTATCAGCATTACATATGAGAGGATTGCTACCAATGTAGTCAGCTCTGAAGCTTCCAAGAACCTCATGCAAATAAAGGCCTAAGAATGTACTGTGTAATGGTCAGGTGTTAGCCTCATGTACATGTAAACAACAGGAACAGAAGGAGAGGGTTGTAGAGAAGGAAATTTGTAACAAAATTTACATAAACACAATCTTTTTGCCTTGATTTTTTAAAAAGAAAGTTTTCTAAGAATCCTTCTAAATCTGACATCTCTAGGTACAACAAATTTCTTCCTAAAGCACTTTATGATTCTGCCTTCTTTTCTAGGTCTATACAGAAACACAGTGGCAGATTCAGTGAAATTTCTAAAATCTAATCATCAAAAGAGGATTCATATATCTGTCTAGTTCTATTCCATTCACTCTATGAAATACTGAACATAAACTATTCCAATTTAATCCTGCATTAAGTTATTTTAAGTGCAGATATGATTGAAATAGGATGGACAAAACAATACGGTTAAATATATTATTTCAACAACTTTCTTTGTTACAGATTTTTTCATTACCTTTTTGCTACGTTCCACTTCATTGAGAGAGATGTTATTTGGCATAAATTTCATGGAATCATGATACTAAATTTTGCTAATGGTGTATACCTCTATATGTACAACTCCTGAGACAGATAGCAGTCATCTACATCCCAACATTAGGAATCTGAACGTGGACTTTCCATATGTTTTGGTCATCTTCATCTCAGAGCTTCTGTGTCCAGTAAAGTTGTATATCAGAAAAGAAAAACAAGTTTGGGTAATAGAACTTGATGCAATCAGAGTGGAGAGTAGTTGCTAAGAAATGAATTTCAAAGTAGATTGAGAAATGTATGTTTGGAGTAGGGAGAAGAAACATGACATCCCACAATTAACAAGGCAACAGCAAACATGCATCAATCAAATGAAGCTTAACAAGCATTACCAGTTGTCACTGTGTGGTTCAAGAGTGTTTTGTAGCATTCATTTGCAAACATTTGCATGCCATTGTTTCAGTGCAATTAAAGACAGAGATCAAGTGAAGAACTGTAACGGGGAGGGAAATTGCATGATCAATTTCTATTTCTAATCATTCAATCAAACAAACAAAAAATAGGGCAGTTTCACCTAAGGAAAAAAAAATTACCAAAACAACCCAAAACAAAACCAAAACAAACAAACAAACAAAACCAAAACACAAGAATGAAAAGATTCTACAATAATTTAGGTGAAGCAACAGTGATCTTTAGCCCCATGAAGGTAAGTTTGCATGTTTGTATCACTTGTGTCAGCAGATATGCTGGAGATCCAGCTGGATCTTCCTACAAAGGTTTTTGTAAAAAGCCCTTCTGAGAGGCATCACAGTATTACAGATCCGTGGAAAATCAAATATATGTCCTATGAAGACAAAGGCTTTTTAAAAATCGTGTTTCTCACAATGCAATTTCTTCTCAGCTTTTTTCTCTATGATGAAACACCAGCCCACCTTACTTTCCAAACAGAGTCCCGTAGCCAGCTGTGTGAATGCTGCCTCCAGGCGGCTCCACATACGGCTGCAGCACGGGGGACGGCGAACCTCGAAAGGCTTCTCAGCTCTGGGTAAACAGACGGGAATCAGAACAACTGTTAATTCCTACTTAGTTTCAAAACAGACTTAATTACAACTGTATTTGTTATTTAACAGTAACTGTGTTTTGTTTGTTACTTAACAAACTGTGCAAAACTTCAGTCTTCTTTTACTGCAAGAATAAGAGGACTGGTCTGGAGTTTTCCCTTGAAAATAGCCAGATCCACTCTTACTTTAAACAAATCAAACAGCATACAATGTAGACAAGCATTTTAAATTATTAGGAATGGGACAGTGCAGAAAAAAGTTGGAACAGGGACAGGATAGAGGCAAAGAGGCACTCTGTGCAGTATCAAATGCTAGACAGCACTGCATCTATCACACAACAGGGCAGAATTTAGGTCTGCTAGACATGAAAAGCTGTGTCCTCTGCAGCCACTGCTTTGTGCAGGGCTAGACTTTGCCAAACTTCTGTCTCTTATCCTGGCAGGACTGCTCCATAACTGAGCAGCAAATTGAGGATATATTCCTTAAACCTTCTACTGCTTTTCCTGATGCTTCTATTCATATGACAACATTGTTATTCCACCCTACTTTTACAGTGCTACACCTGTGTTTAATGTGACTGGTTCTTCTGGTTCTGCTAGGTAGACAGGACTCTTAAAGATAATTAGTATTTGCACCACTGACCTGAAAGACTTTTTTTTCAGACCTGATGCTGCATGTACTCCATTCTGTTCACACTGATACAGCAGCACAGAAGGGCAGAGACTGGATTAGATGTGTTTGCCTAGAAATAAAGCAATCCTTGTGTGTCATAAAGATGATACACATGACTCTTACCTATCAGCTTCTTCTCACATGTGGGAATATAGAACATTGCAAGGGTGTGAGAATGTGGCCAGGACAGCTCGCATGCCAGGTGCTGTTGGCTAGAAAATTAAAATTCATCAGTCTCGTAATGTTAGCCTGTGGAAGGAAGGCTGCATATGAGTATGAAAGCAAAGAATTATAATCTGCTCATGCTTTACATCTATGCTGGAAAGAATTATTATTAACAGCCCAAGATGTAGCACCTCAGACTTTTGACTTTTTACTTGTTAAGTCTTACCAGAATATTTAGCTTAATGTCCTGAGGTGTTACTGAAGAGGTATGTCTGGAAGTTGTCCTCAGCTGAGGATGGAAAGGACATAGGAGTATGTCCAAATAGTAATTGCCAGCATTCTTCACAATGTATGCAGAAAATTGTTTGGCTGGACACATATTTCGACCTTGGTCCAAAGCTTCATGCATAAACCATGCAGAAACCCTCTGCAAACCTGATTAGCTATTCTGTTCTCACTAATACATGCAGAAAAATCATAGCTCTAAATCACTACTTCCTTGGATTATTGACATGACACAGGTGAGCATCCAGTGCTGACAGACCAGTGTGTTTCACTCCAGACCTCTGGGCTGGTGTGAGTCCCTGTAGCGCAGCTGAGTAGCCAGGATCCAGGCAAACAGACAATCACATAAGGTCACTAAATACAGCAGAGGTACTGGAGGTGAAGATGGGCTGCATTCACTGTTGGGTATGTCTTCAATGTTAATGGCTTAGAAGTCTGGCTAGAGCAGGATCTGTTTTAGTAGCGTGTCTGGTTAACAGTCACTGATCTGAAGCATACAGAGATTTCTGAGTAACAGAGCCTGTTCCCTTACTCAGTTAATTAGCCGTAATAACTCTAACTAGTAAATCAAAACTCTTCTCATCATTTTGCCCTAATATCTTGGCCTCATTTCTAAAAGTAGTGCCTAAATGTGTGGTGTGCATGTGACAAACTTACTCATTAATTCAGTCCTACAGGCACTCTACAGTTATAAACAGTGCTTTACAGACACATCTGGTAGGACACTCTTCCAGTTTTTTTTTTCTATTAATGGAGAAAAAAATACATCAAGCTTGAACAAACCAGTAAAAATCACATTCATTTACAGGAGTGCACAGTGATATTTTTGTTATAATCTTCAGTGTTCTGATCCATGGAATTCATTAAAATAATAAAATGCATAATACTCACAGGTCAAGATTTCCTTGTGTGTAAAAACTGGTAATATTTTCTAGGTGAAAACTTGCTGTGCCTCAGTGGTTCCTAAAGGAAACAACAGAGCAGTGTCACCAATCAGCCAGAGCAATAGCAATGTTTAGAATACAGTACTTTTTGTTAAATATAAAGTAACAATTATTACAATCATTTGGCTAGTACTAAAGAACAGTGTGATGCCAAGGAATATTTTGTAAACAGTGTATTGATGATAATGCCAATTTAGTCTACTTATTTCCCAAGCCTACTACATGTACCTCCTTCCATACAAACAGTGTCAGTTGTCATTTCCTGTAGGGTGACAATGAACTCTGAGTTAGATGCTAGTAATAGGTCACAGTGGATCCTGGAAATGGCAAGGAGGAAAATGCTATAGTAAAGAAATTCTGAAATTCAGAAAAATGTTCCCAGTGTTAAGAAGTACTCAGTGTTTGCAATTTTGGATTGAATTAATGTGACCCTGCAGTTTGCATGACCTGAAAAAAAATTCTTTACTTAGAAAAGAAAATAAGATTGGGATTCATCATCTCAAATAACATCTATTCTTTGCAACCACTAACAGCATGAATAAACAAGGATATAGCAGAAGGCTACGGTAATGAAAGGGCAATTCATCTGAAGAGGCTTATATAATTAGATTACATTTATATAACATCATCTCTAGCAATATCTCAGTGCTCCGTATTGTTTTAAAGTCTTTAATTTTACAGGAACCCAGTCAGGTAAAAAAAAATACTGACCATCTATTTAACAGCAGGGAGACCAAAGCAAAAGAATGAATAGTGGCTACATTCAGACTGGCTCATTTAAGTTTACTTACTATCATAAATACTACCTCCACTGGTGCCACTGGAAGCTGGATCTTCCAGTCTTGTATAAACAGTGCTCTGAATTGCTGAGTGGCACACTATTAAACCTAGATGCCACAGCAGTTGCGAAACCAAAGGTCTGTACTGACAGCGAGTTCTGCAATATCTATGGCCCTGAAGGGCTTGTTGATGGTCATGCTGAGTTTGAAGTAGAACAGAAAGTTGTCATTGGATGCTTCCCAAGTCCAACAGGTCAGGCAGGAAAAAATCTTGGGAAAGCAGGATTTCTGAAAGTAATCCTTTAATTTAATGGCTGTTCAGGCAAGTCAGAGGAAAGCACAGTGCCTTCACCTAGTTTCTTAAGTTCCTATAGAAGTATCTGGTTTAAGCGCACTTCACCCTGGGATTCATTTTTCCCAAAAACCAGTTAGCTCCCTCTGTTTTCTGAGACTCTTTTTTATTTCTTTTCACCCATTAAGAGACTGAGAGTTTAATTTTCAATTCAAGTGAAGATGATTATAATTGATGTGAATTATGCAAAGCCTTTTGTTGTGTTTTCCATTCTGGCTCATTCGAAGCCTTGGATCTGAAACACCCCTCCATATTGCTGTTCCAAGCCTGAATCTGTAGAGCAATCCCATATCCAGTTTCAGAAATCTTTGTCAGGTTAATCATATTAGTAATTATGATTAATATGAGTATAAGTCACTACATTTAAATTTGAGTCAGTGGATGAATACCATCAGATGATACTGTCTTTTACTAAGTCCTTTGCAATCCATAAATAACTCTGCTGAGAGCCCTAACAAAGGCCCTTTGTGTTACTGCACAGTGGAGCCAAAAATGTTCTTGAAGCAAAGTTTGTTTTCAATATAATTACATACAGCTCATACATAAAACAGCTTGTTGTGCTGAAGCCAAATACGTAGCCCTTTAGATGCTATGAACATCCTCGTCTATATTAACAATAGAAACAAATGTATGGTAAGACCATTTATATTTCACTAGCTCCTTTAATTCCATTCAATATATTACTTCTTGTCTCAGGACACAGTCCTGCAAGAATCTTACTCCTGGCACAAATGTCTGCCTGTACTAACAGCCCTGCAGCACTGGGAGTTCAGTCATTGAACTCAGGGTTGTTTTCATATCTTTTGCAGTAGTGCCTGTTACTGATCCTGACTGGAGACCTAAAAGTCTTCAGAAAATGTTGCAAATGTATTTTAAAATACTGCAGAAAAGTAGGAAATAAATACTTAGCAGGTTTTTTAGTATATATATCTACTTTGTATCCTGAGATGTATTAAAACTTTCTAGTCAAAGCTCAGATGGTTGAGATTTTACTCTAAGAATCTGAATTTGTCCTCGGCTATCTCTAACAGCTTCTATGAAGCAATCTGTCATGGTGGTTCATTTTGACACTTTTCCACAATTAAAGAATCTTTCTGAAATTGAAGTTATGGAAATAATTTTGGATTCCCCAATGTTGGTGGGAGAACTGGACAATACTCCTTACAAGAAAGTACCATAATTCAGCTAGGAAATTTTAATTTGTTCCTGAAGTAATTTGTCCTTAGATCCCTGCATCCATATATTCCACAGTATAATAACTATAGAGCAAGATGCCAGTAATATCCTAATTCTCCACTGAGTTCATTCCCGCATTTCAGCATTATCTTTCATTTTGAGAGCACTAGTGGGAAAAAACATGATGGTAATCCATAGTGCTGTCTTATTCCTCAGCACCGTATGTTTCTCTGCCATTGTAACATCTGAGTTTGTATGGTTCCAGAAAGAATAAATTTTTTCAGAAATAATTTATCCTGTATAGAAATCTATAGTTAGCAAAGAGCTGCTTTAGTGACCCATCCCATCCTCATCAGTACTCCTAGTGAAAGGACAGAAGAGATGCATTGGCTATGCCACACTGAAGGGTGGAAGGACAGAGGTAGCTGAAATACTTCATATAAATGATATCCTCCTCTGCTGGTGACAGGTCAAATTCCTGGAAGCCTTAGATCAACATACTCAAGATTTGTGAACAGCACAGTTTACTTTGCTAGGAAAGCATGAACCAGATGCCACCACTGGAAAATTTCTCCTACTGTTAGCAAAAATCTTTTTCCATCTCAGTTTATGTTTTTCTTTTTTTCCAAGAAGCAAAAGACAGTTCTGACCCTAACACAACCTATGCAATTGGAGCAGTATGTAGACAATATTCCCACCAACAGGCTGAGAATCCGAGATCCTTAGTATTCTGATTCTTCCCGTTCACTCTCTGGCACTACTATGGGAAAGAAAAGTATTCTCTCAGATATGCTACTTCACTGCAACATAGTCTGGCACCCAACCAGGGTAAAGCTAATGCTCAAGCACCACCTGGCTCACCTCTGTCAGAAGAGCAACTTGTAATAGGAAGCAGTGACTATGCAGGAGCTCTGCAGCATGTTATAGTGATTGCTTTGCTCCTCCATGACTATCACTTGCGTTTGTTTACACTTCATACTCTCCTCACTCTACTGGGAGCAACAAAGGCATCCAAAACCTTTTTGCTTTTCCCCCACACACAAGTAGGCTAGACCAGTCTTGTCCTAAATCACAATCTGCATAAATGCTGCTGGGAAATTATAGAATCATTTAGCTTGAAAAGGACACTAAGATCATCAAGTAAAACTGTTAAATGCCCACTACCAAGTTCACCACTAAATCATGTCCCCAAATGCTCTCCCTACATGTTTTTTAAGGCCCTCCAGGGATGCTGACTTAGCCACTTTCCTGGAAAGCTTGTTCCAATGCTTGACAACCCTTTTGAGGAAGAAATTTGTCCCAATAGCCAATCTAAAACTCATATCATCACGTTGCCATATTAACAATAGCTACACAAAATTGTGACACGACATGAAGCAAAACCCTCTCTGGCTCAGAGACTTCTGGTTTTGATGAAAATAAGCAAAACACTAAAGTTAAAACATAAACTCTAAAAAAAAAAAAAAAAAGCAAAAAAAAAGGAAAAAAAAAAGCAAAACCATGAAAAATACAAGGTGCCTACCCATGATCAATAACATCACTGCATGGAAAGTATAACTTTGCCTGTTCCAGGGTAAGGAACACCATAAGGGAACAGATTATTTTACTGGTATAAATTAAGACTAGCTCCAAAGATCAACATGCATTTTATATTTACTGCTAAAACTCTGGAAAGAAAATAGTCAAATGATTGCCTGTTTAAGCAATTTCAAGCTAGCTTATAAGTTGCACTGACAAAAATGCTTCTTCATATTAAAGCCAGACTAAAACACAATCCTGACTATGAGAAGCATTCGGTGCTAGGGAAGGAAAGCTTCCTATACAGATTTCAAATGTGTGTCACAAATAAGGGCTGGCAGATATGGGATCAAGGAGAAAAGAATCTACAAAACAGCCCTTTTAAATTTAAAATTCCATCAGAAAACAAAACTGAAAAATTAACAGAGTAAATATTTATTCTTGAAACTTTGAGCAATGGGGAGAGTCTACAAAAGCAGGACACCTACAGCAAACTTCAAGGTAATGCTGGACCTAGTCTCAAGGCATCATAAGTATCTGTGTATCTCTGTAAACCACTAACACACTGACAGTCAGAGCCCTAATTCTATCTTCAGGCACTATCTGCATGCAGCTCAATAAAAACTTCAGAATTGAACAATGAAAATAATGCTCCAATTCACTAGATACCCAATGGGAAAAATTAGAAAACCCGAACTGAAATTTTTACTAAAAAATATCATTAAAAGACATGGCATTTAGGTAATTCAGTGCTCACTGAAGGGCAACCCCAGAAGTAGAACTAAACCCTGTGCTTTACTTGGTTTCCTAACACAGAGCCATAAAGAATACTCTGTAGTTCTCCATCAGCTAAGTTCCCAGTGAATGCGTCTTTGATCTGTGGGCAATTGCAGCGCGTCGATGAAGTTGCTGGCATGATAATTATTTTCCATTCAACCTATTTCAGGAAACAATTTAGAGCGACCCTGTTGTTCTGCAATAGCTAAAATAGCAGCAAATCAGTCACACACGGACTAAACCACCAAGGGTGGGGCCACAGCTGACCCACAGGGTCCCATGAGATCACTTAGAGTGTGGGAAATGGCGTAGAGGTATGGGATAGATTTGAGTGCAGAGCAGCATGTGTGAGTGTGCATAGGCATTCACATACATGAATGTATGTTTTTAACAAATAGAGCAGTGATGAGAACTTCTGCAGACACAGACAAATAAAACTAAAAAAAAAAAAAAAAAAAAAAAAAAAAAAAAAAAAAAAAGGCAAAAAAAAAGCAAAGCACAGCCAGTGAAGGAACAGCAGGAACATGACACAACCATGAACAAAAGCAAAACAGCTCTTGGGCTGTCTATTCTGAAAAAGGCTTGGAACTGAAAACAGAGAAATTTTCTCCTGTTGCTTGATTTCAAATATACTTAGAGAAATACGCTCAGCCTCTCTAAAAGCCCTGGATTGCATCATAAAATACCTTGCTGCATCTTCAGTTTCCTCTTTTAATGGAAATACCCTACAATTCTTTCCAAACTGATGAATTATTCATGCTAAATTGGTGAAATAATATTTAGGCAGAAAATTTGCAGAGGAACTGGAACTAAAACCTAAAATTGGATTATCTGGAATATCTCTGCAACTAGTTTCAATTCTGTGGGTATATCTCTTTTGGGTATATGCTTTTGAAATTGAAATAAGGAATGTCTTCAACTACTTGATTTATGAGAATTGTACAATCCTATGTCTGCATTTTATGTTTATGTAAAACCATTGAATAAAATCAGGTTGGAATTCAGCTTTGACACAAAGCCATCTCCTTGCTGCCATCTGTATCAGCTAAATTGCTGACTCTAGAGTGATGTTTTAGTCTCACCTGCTCATTCCTCACCTTCTCCATCAGGAAGAAAACTGAATGCGTATACTGACAGCTGTAGCAAAAACAGTAGGAGCTGTTACTGACTGAAATCACTATATTGAAAAAGAAACTATAATGCACATATATTATAAATTCATTACAGAAGTTTCTTGTTTAACAAACAAACAAAAAGTTTAAAAGAAGAGACAAGCAATGCAGTGATTAAATCGATACATTACATTGTATCTCAGGGTATTTGTGCTGACTGAGGTCCAAACTTATGTACCTGCTAAATACAGTAATACACTCAAAATATTACTTTCCTCCCTGTTGTTGTTGCAAGAGCTTACTGAAGCTGTAGATGATGCCCCTTTTATAGAGATTGCTCCACATCAGAATCAGAAGACTACAACATGTCTCACAGGACCTGGGAAGTGTAGCTAGAAATCAAAAATGACCTCTGCAATTGCAAATTCCAATTGCAAAATGAAAGGAAATGGGAGTAAAAAGAATGCAGAAAAAAGTTGATCAAAGATGAGGCACAGAGTCTACTGCTGTGATTTAAATTCTGGTAATTTGTGTGGGAAGAAGAAAATAAAATACCTTTATCTCTATGATGTATATACTTACAAGCAAGTCATAAAACTAATTGGAACCATTAAAATATTATTGGGTCAAGATTTTAATTCAGTCTTGTCATTCACAGAAAACATTTTAAGACAAATTGCACCATCTAAGAAAAATGTAATAGAGGACATCTTTTTAAGACAAAAGTGTTGTTGGATTTTAATTGGGGCACTCAAAGAAGGCCAAGTGACAAGAATATCAGTGATGGAGATAGACAGCAAAGAGGGAAACAGTAACCAAATTAGGAAGAGAAGAAAACCACAACAGGAGAAAAGAGTGAAACAAACTGCTTACCTCTTGCTGCAGTGCTCTGAAAGATTTTCTGTTTCACATCTCTTTCACACTGATCATGACCCGCCCAAGGATCTCAATGTTTCACAACCATAGAGATTCATTATCATGAAAATGCACTTGCATCACAACATAGCCTACATTTTTTCAAACTTCATTTTTCTTGAGTTACTTCACACCTTCAACACTGACTAGTCTGCCAAAATTATTTAGAGTGTATTTGTGAGCTATCAGTCTGTCAATAGTAACGTAATCATCACAGACTCCCACTCAGCAGTCTCCTGTCCCTCTACAGCTGCTCTGTCCATCTCCCCTGAGGCTGCAGCTGTTCTCATTGATAGAGTTCATAAATGGCAAAATGTATTCATGTGGCTAAGTTGGAGAAACTGCTCTTTTCAGGCCAATGGAAGATCTAATTACAAAACAGTCCCCAGTCTTTAGTTAGGCATCAATGAATTCCTACTAGGCCCAAAACCCTTTTGCCTTCCTGTTTGAAGGCACAGCAGCTCCCATCACTTCTTTGCCCTTTTCAAGACACAGTATTACACACACACACACACACACACACACACACACACACACACACAAAAAGTCTGAAACTGCTCATTATTTCACAAGGAAAATGTTTATTTTATTTAAAAGATTGTTAACTTTTCATTTTCATAAGGAAACAAAAATGTTTTCCTCTGATCTTTGAGAAAGAAAAGAAAAAACCAAAAACCTACTTTCTTTGCATTTCTATCTGATGTCACTGAAACAACTGTTATTTGCAGTCAAAATCAAGAAGAAATTGGAACAAAATTGAAAAAATTTTCTTTGGTTTTCTTCAAATCTTTTCATATAAAATCATCAGGCTTAGTCTATAAGCCCAAGGGAGTGAAGGGCCTGGGCCTCCCACCAAGGCCCTGGCTGGAGGGGCAGAAACATGTCTCAAGTTGTCCAAAGCACAAAAGTCCAGCTCACTCAGTGTGAAAAAGATATGCAGTATACTGATATTGTGCAGTAAAGGTGAAAACTACGTAGCAGATTCTAGGAGGGAAATTAAATATCTTATTAAATGTGGATGAAGAGCACATGTGCTACTGGCTGAAGAGAAACATGGAAATTGGGTCCTGTGTAATGCACTGGAACATGTTTCCCAGGCAACTTGTGGATTCCCCTTCCCTGTAAGTATTCAAACCAAGGTTGAATGGGACCAAGCAACTTTGCCTAGAGGAAGTCCCTGTCCATGGCATGGGGAGTTGGAACTAGATGGTCTTGAAGGTTCCTTCCAACCAAAACAATTCTATGTTTGTGTTATAAAGTTAAGTTTCTTTGCAAGGTAAGGAAGAAAATGACTAATAAGGGGTAGTTGATGTTTACCCTGTATCCATTCCAGCTCAAATAAAAGTGTAATGGTTTTTTAAAGAAAACAGTCAGTGGCATGACAAATCACAGTATCCAAAGAGTTATGCATGGCTCTCAAACTGTAATAGGAATAGCTGCTCAGATTATCTGATTATCTGATATTCAAAGGCATTTGCCCTGAGAGAAGCTCAGACAGGAAAATAACTGCCAGAAAACATCAGTGTTCAGCAAGCTGTCAAGTAGTATTATCTATACAAGTCAAAGAAGATTAAAGAAATCAAAGATCTCCAGGTACCCATTCAACAACCACTAAAAGATTGTGTGATGAACAAGTACATCCACTATGACCCCTCTAGGTCTTCTCTCCTCAGTCCCAAGAAACACCCTGACTAGAGCAGTGCCTAGATGGCTGTGTGCATGATACTCACTCTTCCTACCACTTCAGCAAATGCAGCTGCTGGAAGACAACCTGTATTTCTGCTGTCACGTCCTTTCACTTTTGTCCCTTTTCTTTCCCAACATCTTCTTCATTCTGTTTCTCCGTTCTATGCCTTCAGTTCATGTCTTATTTGGCTAGATCACTATTTTTGGCAGCACTGGTGCAAGATTAAAATGGGAAGGCAGAGTAAAACAATGCCTTTGAACAGCTGAATGCTCATAAAAGCCAAATCTTGAAGTCACAGTGTGCTATCATCAGTCTCCTCTAACAACAGTGTTGTAAATCAAAGTCAGAGCAGAAATAGAAGATGCATTTTCTGACTTGGTTTCCCACCCCCTTCCCCACCTTTCCTCTTTGTGTGTGCATCTCTTCATTTATCATTGAGCAGGCAGATTCAGGTTTTTAACACAGTACTAATAACATTGACTCTAGCTCATCATCTTTGCATCTTCTTAATCTAAAAAGGACAATTATTACCAATACAACAGTTTCTCTTGTCATAAAATACAAAATAAAACTAACAGCCACTACTGCAGCTATGGAGAGAGGAAGTAAGAATTGTGACTAAAATCTCCCTCAACTGCTTTTCCTTCTTTTTTCTTTCCCTTGTGACTAATAAAGGTTTAAACTTCTGGGATTTGGTGTTTTTTTTTTGGTTTTGCAGGTTTGGTTTGTTTTGGTTTTTTTTAGATATGAGTGATTGTTTACAGATGTTTGGGTGACTCTTAATGGCCAGGCTGTAATTATTCAGTATTGTACAGTGGGTCATACGAATAAATACTGCTGACCTTCCTGACTAATTTTTCCAGTAAAACAAGCTTAAAGTTTCTAATTAATACAGGATGCCACTATCATCTCTCCATCCCCTATAGATGACTCTATAAACACTGTGCCATTGTTTCTTCATTGTTGTCTTTTTCCTAGTGCCCTTCCTCTCACTGCTTAGCTGCCGATCATTGGATTACCCTCCCATTCTTACTAATTTAGGAGCCTCAACCATCTCTGCTCTCCCTAAGCAAGAAGTTGCTCCTACTCTGATATCCTTCACTGAAGTTAAAGGCAGTCTTTTTATGCTATAACTCAGAGTCTTTCATTTCGGTTATATAAAACTGATAAAACACAGGGAGTTTTTTCACAAGAATTGAGACTCAAGTGCCTTTTTATGGTTCAGATCATTCATGTTTTAGCCTTAAAGATTCTAGTTTACTACTATGGTATAATTTGTTATACTGCAATTCTACCTCTCCCTTCTGGCCTCAGCAGCCACTGCAGCATCTCCAGTTCTTCTCACAACATCTCTGCATTACCTACTGATTGGACACTTTCCTTGGAAAGACTCTCCATGCCTTCCAGGCTCCCAGGCATCCATCCTCTCCCAATGTATTATTCCCTGCTAAAATCACAGATTCTAGCCAAATACAGAGCCAAAGCACTTTACCCAGTACTGAAACTGCAGAAAGTAAATAACTTAGACACAAAGAAACATCTTCCCATCACAAAGAAAACTCGGTGATGTAATAGTTCACCCACCAAGACTGAGGCATCTTTGTTGTTGGACACATCAGGAAAGAGATGGCAAGAGTGAGTTATCTGCAGTGGGCTATGTTCTGGGAGAATGCTGTTCTGCCTGATCTGTCAAAGTCCTTCCCAGACACAGTTCCTGATCCTGTAATATAAGGAACAATATCTGAGTTCTGTTCAAGCAGTCACATAAAAACTGTGGTCAAATTATACTACAGCCAAAGCTCTCAGGAGAAGTATGTTGCCACCACCTATGGCCCAATTGTAGGTTGCCCTTTTTATATCTGTCTTTCTCCAGCTTGTTCCCTGCTTCTTAGTATCTGATAAGACATCAAAAATGTAATGAGAAATAGCAGAAATATTTGCCATACTACTTGGAATGAAATATATTTCTTTAAAGTCAGTGAGACAATTCAGGGTAATAAAGTTAAGCACATAATGCCTGTGAAGCGTAAGTGTAATAACAATGCAGATTTGAGGGACTGTGGGGACTCAGATTGCTGTAATAAGGAATTACAAATCAACTACACTGAAGGTAAACTTCTGGTGAGTTAAATGTAATTGAAGCTTTTCAAGTTGCAAAAATTAAAAATAAGATCATGCAGTAAAAAATAATTTTCATTGCCGTATAAAATAGATTTATAAAATAGCATCCAGAATCCTCAGGATAATTCCAAATGCAGTTTTTGAAATTAAAATGAAGAGGTACAAAACAAAAGCATCAAATGATGCTGTCATTTATAAGGTGAAACAGGCATTTCTGGAAAGAAATGATCAGTATCTCACTGGAGCAAAGGTAAACTAAAGATGAGGTGATAGGAATTCTTGATTCAAGGTGTTAAACTTCTCTGACATATCCAATAATATAATAATACAATGCAGTTGACTTGAATTAGTTGCAACTGGTAAAGTTCTTCAGTAGATCCATTTCTGTCAGCAGACATATTCAAAACTTTGACTGAAAACTATCAAAATACAGAATAAGTTAAAGTCCATCAAGTCTTGTAGAAAACAGGAAGCCAATACAAAAAAAAAAGGTAGTAGTTAATTAGAAGAGAACCACCAATATTTCAAATAAGCAGAAATAGAGTGATTAACATATAAATGAGTTTTATGTGTTGGTAAAATTACCATGAATTGCAAAGCAAAATGAAGAGGGCCATCTTTCAGTGTTCAACAAATAGAAAATAACATAATCATAAAAAAAAACAAATATACTACCAACAAGGATCCTGTAAACAGTGTAAAGAGAAAGTAATAGAATTTAACAGGTACAGTTGCTATCAATCAACAATATTTAGAAAAAGCATGTTTTCCCCCAGCTGTATTTGTCTGATAAAAGACTTGTCTCCCTTATTTTAACCATTGTTACTCTAGTTTTTTTATAACTATGGTTATGACAATGTGAATATCTCCAAAAGGAGTAAACATACAGAATATATCTTTGATACAATTTAACATAAAGGATTTGCTATGGGATGATGACAAGAAATTACCAATAGGAACTTGAATAACAACTCTGAATTCTTTAGATCTTGCATCAACAGCAAAGGATGTTCAGATGTGTTTGTCATATGATGTAATTCTAGGAATAAAGACTGGCTGGAAAAGGTGTCAGCTGGTAATTAATGACAAGCACATGACAAATTGTTAATAAAGGCTATTCAAATGGATGACCAGTTTGTCTGCAAAAGGAAACAAGACCACAGACATAAAACAAACATACAATACCATAATAAAAATTGGCTACTTTTGTGCATGCTATGTTACATTAAAACCAAACTGGTGACTGTTAAAATACATAATAGCTTATAGAGTCATTAGGTTTCATTTCAGTAATGTCAGCTATGGAGAAAATTTATTGAGCAGATGCTGATGGTAAACCTTGGTAACATGAGAAGCAGAGCCTGAGCTAGCAATACTGAGGTGACAGTCTTGGAGGCCACTGCCTGGTATGCTATGCTAACATTATCTTCTAAGAAAACAAGGCTTATACAATCACCACCCATTACTTTGCCTCCCTGACATTCCACATTTAATAATACTTGTATGTGCTGGCCAATTTTTTCACTGAATTGCAAAATAATTCAGACTGGATGAGTTTAACTGCCTAAGAATCCAAAGGTAAATTAATTTTAATGATTGAAATCTCAAGACTATTTGAATTGGTTTAGATCTCAAGAGGATATCAGATGGTGAAGTGTCAATGGATAAATACATTTTTTTCTAAGTTTCAAAAAAAATCTTCCATTAACATGCATATACATACATAGTTTATGCTTTGTATCAGCTGACTGACCAGACTCATGTGTGTATATTAACATAGCTTTAGGTGAGTCATAGTACATAATTATGCTTACCCAGATGGGATGCCACCTTGGGGGTGTTGGGTGAGTGAGATCATTGAATTGAGGATATAGAACATAAATCTGTAAAAAATTAGTTTTGAACATTCTATTGCTCATAGAATAAATTGTTTGCCCGAGGCATAAATATAAGAACTGAAACCAGTAACACATATTAAATGGACTAGAGAATAGTAGCATAACATCTGACATAGGCAAACCCCTAATTTCAATTTAAAAGACAACACTTCATTTCTATCTACAAAAAACTTTATAAAGTAATGATATGGACATTATTTCTAGGCTGAAGGGCCCACAAAAGTTGAATTTTTGTGCAGTTTGAGATACTGCTTAAAAGGAAAAATATTTATTTCTAAAATGAAAGCTTCTTCTAATTTTTGTAAGGTTGATTTTCTTTCAGACCAGCTATTTACCAGCAATCACATGAAAGTAATAAAGAATGAAAGAAATAACCACCCTCTACAAATGCTGAACATTATTCAAAATGATGAACAAAATACATCTTCCCTTCATTACTCACATTTAAATTACACATTATAGCTCTGTATGATCTCTCTTAGACTGTTGTTGTTGTTCAAAATCTGATCATCTGAACTTAAAGAGGGATTTAATCCATCTGCTGGGAAGCATGAAGGCCCCTCATCAGAAGATTTTTTTTTTTTTTACCAGGACTGTTCCACTTTCCTCAGTGCTGGCGGTGGGATCACATGGCAATTCATCTGAAGATGGAACCAGATGAAGATACCATCTGTTTCTTCTGTACTGAGTAACTGGATAAGACTCAAGTATGTAGCAGCTTTGGGTGTAGTTTTTTATACAGACAGCAGCTGATGCTATCCAATACTACTCCAGAAAAAATTTAATCAGGTTCAGAACTTCTTTGGTAAGTGAAGCTAAATGTCAGGCCTTCTACTATTGCATAGCGGGGAACACCTCATATCTCCTCAATGTAGGTGTCTCATTCTGATGTGCTTTGATATGAACACTCAGGAGGAAGGCTTGCCTGCACCATCAGCAGCATCACTGTGACCTTTCACTCTGTAAGCTGAGTTTGTGCTGCTGTGTGGAGTGTTCCTACAGTATTATGGAGAATTTTGTTGCAAGACCTTCTCACTAGCACACATTTCCTTAACCAGGAGGTTGTAGTTTATCATGAACTGTCTCCAATCACACTGGATCCCAAAATGCTCGAACACATATTTGCCAAACTATCACTGTTACCAGTAGTTATTTCTTCTCAAAAGCTGCTAAGGCTTTAAACTTTACTCTAGCCTGCTGACCCGTGCTTTACTAGGAGACAGAATTCCAATTAGCCTAGGAAAATACTCTGTGCTTAGTAAACATCATAGAAGTCCAATACTTTTTTATGTTCCAAAGTCTGTTAATATTTGCATTAGTTTGCTTTCAATTTTAGCCCAAACTCTGTCTCTATTTGAGCATACTCTGTTGCTCTTCTGCCAACTAAAAATGAATTTTCTAAGATGTTCTTCAAAGCCTTTAAGTATGTCTGCATACTTACTGCAGTCAGAGCTGTGAGTGATCTCTGTACAAATGTATACAAGACAGCTTTAACAGAAGTACACTGGATATTCAGATGAGTACAGCTGAAATAGCAGGGACATTACATGCAGGCTGGAGATACACCACTTTCTGTAGTGAGGCTGGCAAGTGACTTAAAATGTATTGGAGATTCTTGAGAAAGAGAGCAAAATCACCATGGTCTTCCCTGACCTGTATGAAAGCTGGGAAAAATGATGCACATAGGAATACTATGGCGAAAAAAAAGATAATTATAGTGTTCTTGTGATTATAAATCACAGATGCTTAATTTTATAGTCGTTCCTGCTTAGAATCTTAAGAAATACAGAGAAAGCAATAAAGATTAATGAAACAAGAAAAGACAAATTCCCTGTCAATCCCTGAAGGTGTTGCCTTGATTGGACATCAAATTCCTTATCTGGTCAGACAACTTTGAAGTAAAAAACAATGCAAACAAATTGTCATGCTTTCTTGGATGAATGCTGATTTTTGTCACTTTAGCAGTTTACATTTGTCAGGTTTGAACTAAGACCTCTTGAGTATTGGCTAGAAATACTTGCCCCTTAATCATGTTATTGAGCAACTTAGGTTCATTACTCAATATATTCTTAGCCTTTTTGAGAAATGAATTTAGAAATTTTACCATCCAAGTCATGACCCAAGGACAGCATTGGCTGTGCTTACAATAGTCTGTTATGCTCATCTCAGCCAACATATAATGCAATGACATAAGCCCTGCAGAATCTTGCACAGGTCAGATGGCCTTGAGAAGTACTGGAAATAGGAATGACTCATCAGAGCTCAGTTTTCCTCCCTCAGACCAAAGGAACAACAGCTTAAATGTTCAGGATCACATATGTAAAAGATAAAGGGCTGTAGTCAGTTGATCTCTCCTGCCAGGTAGCCATCAAGGCTGCTCTATTACTGCCCCTCCTCAGTTTGATGGGGATTGAGAAAATACGATGAAAGGCTTGTGGATCAAGGTACAGACAGGGGGAGATCACTCACCCATCACTGTCATGGGTAACAGACTCAGCTTGAGGAAATTAATTTAATTTATTTTCAATCGGATCAGAGTAGGATAATGAGAAATAAAAACAAAACTAAAGGCACCTTCACCTCACCTCTCTCTTATTACTGGACTCAACTTCACTCCCAATTTTTTCTACCTTTTCCCCTTCAGCAGCACAGCAGAATGGGGAATGGGTCTGTGATCAGTTCATCACATATTCCTTTGCTACTTCTTCCTTCTCATACTCTTCGCCTGCTCCAGTATTGGGTCTCTCCTATGGGAGGCAGTCCTTCTTGAACTTCTTCAACATGCATCCTTCCCATGTGCCGCAGTTCTTCACGAACTGCTCCAATGTGGGTCCCCCATGGGGTCACAAATCCTGCCAGCAAACCTGCTCCAGCACTGGCTCCTCCCTCCATGGGGCCACAAGCCCTGCCAGGAGTCTGCTCCAGTGTGGGCTTCCCATGGGCTCACAGCTTCATATGGGCATCCACCTGCTTCAGCGTGTGGTCCTTGGTAGGCTGCAAGCCTGCGTCTGCTCCACCACAGACCTCCACAGGCTGCAGATGGACAGCTTGCCTCACCATAGTCTGCACCACAGGGGCTTTAATGCCTGGAGCACCTCCTGCCCCTCCTCCTTCATGGGCCTTGGTGTCCGTAGAGCTGCTTCCTTCATGTACTCTCACTCTTTTCTTTGACTGTGTTGCGCAGTTTCCCCCCCACACCCTTCTTAAACATATTATCCCAGAGGCTCCACTGCTTTTGCAGATGGGCTTGGGCTTGGGCTTGGCCAGCAGTGGGTTCATCTTGGAGCCAGCTGGCACTGGTTCCATCAGGCACGGATGATTCTCACAGAGGCCACCTCCCACAATGCTGCCTCCACCAAAACCCATGTAAACCCAATTCAGAGGCCAAAAGCTAAGTGGTCTTGAACCCATTCTTTTCATCCAAAAGTCAGTCCTGATTTCTTCAGCTAAATCTCTTTCCACAGATTCATACTATTTTAGCACAGGTCTGGTGTGATCTTGCAGACAGATGAGGACTGTCAGGCTATCACAGCGCATCAGGGACAGAGAGGATGACACCTTCAAAACATCTCAACTGCTCTCATGTCATACATTCCACTGATTAATCAGAAGGCAGACTGTATTCACAGCCACAGGAACTATAATTTTCTTTTTTTAAGCTTTGCGTAGGTATTTTATCTGTTGTAACTTGATGGTTGTTCTGTGGTTTGTGGCTACCCTGCCTAGTTGCAAATGTTCTTGATTGAGTTAAATTGTAGATGTGGCTGAACATATTGCTTCCTCTTTCCTTGAGTAATATTTTCCAATGCTTCACTACAGCGTTGATATTGCTGCACAGCTCAGTACACTGTATTCAGAGACAAGAAGGCATCTTCTTTATAGACCAGCCTTTTGAGATTCCTCAGGAATGACTTGAGTTTTTCACTCTTGTCCTCAAAGAAACAAGACTTTCAGAAAACTGTTTGATAAAATTATCATTGTTTAATTCTGAGATATTAAGTATGACAAAAAGTATTTTTATGCTAGAAATATGTTTTGAATTTTTACACGTAATACAAAAATCAAGCACTTAATTATTTATATTTTTTTTTGGCATTTATTAAAGTACCAAATTGTTCTCACTGTTATCAGGGTAATTTTCTCTATCCCCATGTATTTGCATGGAGCATGTAAGAATAAGGTTTCTGTAAACAAACAAGTTGACAAATCACTTTGTAAACCACTTAAAGAGCTGCAACCACCACCACTCCCAAATCATCCAGCTTGCATGACCGGACTGTTCCAATTCTCAATCTTGTTGCAAAATGTTTCCTATCTACCATAGAGACTACTGATAACTTGAATGCAATTTAGTAAAATTCTTATTAGTAAAAGTAAAAATAAGCTAAATGGCATGTTTACATTGGAAACCTAGGTTTTTGCATCATCTGGGCTTTTAAAGAGGGATTCTTGAATATTATCAACATTATATTGACTCCATTAAGTTTGCCTTTCACTTGAACAGACAAACTGATCCTTGTCAGTGTACTTGTTTGACTAGAAGGAAGAATATAAACTTTCACGAATCATTCCTTTCAAGGAAAGATTTAAGCTGCTGTGTCCTCTCAGTAGTAAGGAAGAGATTACATTACATGTTCAGTTTATCACACATTTGCAAAGCTTACCACACAATAATAACTGAGTGTGTTCTACAACTGCAATAATATTTGGTTGCAGAAAATTCCTCAGTTTAGAGCCAGGATAAATATTCAAACTATACAGTTTTCCTCCATAAAATGGATGGACTGTCACATGCACTGCAGCTATACTAGTTTTGCTGTACAATGCAACTCCTTGTCCTTGGAAACTACTCCAAATCTTTTCCACCAAAATTGTTAAGGGTAGGCACTTCCAGAACTTCAAGTGCAGATGAAATTATTAGAAAGTAGGCCTTTGGGTGGATGTTTCATTGCTAAGAAGACGTCACAAAATCAAGAGCACTTTAAGGCAGCTAGCTTCTTGTCTCACTTCACCCAAACACAAACTCAGAAAATAAATTAAAACTTTTGCCAGAAAAAAAAGATTCCAACTAACAACAAACAGACATTGCTATTTGGCTAGCCCACAATAAAATTTTAATCATATTATCAACATAAAACTACTAAAAATGCTTCTCCCACATAGCTGTGTGGAGAACAATACTTAGTAGCAATATCAGGACACCTAAACTTACTCCTGATGCTATGGTACTTTGAAGCATGCTATTAAATATCCCCTTACCTTCATCTCAACTACCATAGGGAATTGTACAACTGGTTAACTGAGATTTCTATAGTCTTGTGTTTGGACAGAAATAATCTTGCCACAGAAGTTGTTTGCAATTGATCAAACTTTAAACTAGACTTCCCAGATGAGATGGGGTTTCTCAAGAATGTTTTGCACTAAAGTTAGTTTATCCAAGGTGTTCAAGTATTCAGATCAAGACAGGTATAACTTTCAGCATGCTGCAGGAGTCACAGACTAGGTGCTGGAATGCTTGTACAAACACTTACAAGAATATTCCTGTTCTTATTCATAACATTAGCATTTCAGAAGACAATTTAGGCCACATCAGGTGAGATCACTTTGCAGTGGTTCAGGTTATTCAAGCCACAAAGCATCCAACCTTTTACATTCAGCAATTACTAATCCACCTTACACACACACAAGTAATTGTGTATGTGCAGTCCCATAATATTTCATTGCAATGCCAGTTCTGTTCTCCATTTATTATGTATGGATCTGCCTACACAGACTACCTTTTCTGCCATATTTGGAGCCTGTAGTTTCATTTTTCTCCCAATACTGGCCTGAACTGAGATCATATTGGAGAACCAGCAGATGCAGGCTCAGGGAAGTGATATTGCAAGGCAGCAAAAGCAGAGTTGACCCTGGAAGTTTGCAAACCTACTCTTCACTGACTTTGTAGTTAAAAATCTTATTAAGTATTACTGCTTGGACACTGTCCAGGGATAGCAATGACTCAAAGTACTCTCTGTCCTAAAAGTTTTTGTGCTTGACCCACTTCTTACACAGAAATAGGACATCAATTGAATTCCTAACCTTACATTTCAGCTCACAAGTGACATGACTCTCATGGCTTTCAAAAACCTTTGGATCTATAAACATAATAATCTAGCTTGTCAGCTAAGTAATTGCTACTTCCAAGAGCCCTGTTGGGGCCTCTCTTACATGCAGTTTCCATGATAGCTGCAACATGCTCATGTACTGAAGTATCGCATCCTCAGCAGCAGCATGGTGGCTGTTCCCTTCTCTCCAGACAGCTTTTTTTTAATTCAGAGACACTCCCCAGCGATTCCTTCAGTTGCAGAAAACTTGTCACCTTTTTAAAGCAAATGAATCACTAAAGTGGATTGGCTGCTACCTAACTTGCCTCTGCTTAGTGCTGCAGGGTACACCCTACCACAAATCCTGCTCAGAAAGCAATTCAGGTATTTCAGAATGCAATTGATATTTTTTGCTGGTTTATTCAGTAGAAATCAGTGATTTATTTCCTTCAATCACCCTCAAGAACAATTCACCAACATCTGAAAAGATTGCCCTTTACTATTTCCTTGAAGATTTTCCTGTAAGGGTACAATTTTAGTTAAGTGTAACAGCTATTGAGAGCTGATGGTATTCCTGCTGCCTGAAAATAGGCAGAAATCAGAAATTTGATTGTAGATAAGTATTTTTCAGACTAGTTTTCAGACAGCTCCCAAATGTTACATTTATCTAATGCCTGGTCTATACCATATTGGCTTGCCCCTCTCTAGTCTGATCACAGCTAGGCTAATACTGCTTTGAAGACCTCAGCCTTTACAACAATGCACTTGAAATACTAGGATGCTCATCCTTTGCCTGTTGAGAAATTTTTGACTTATAATAAATTTCCTTAAGCCTGGAGATACAGGGATATATATGTATTGCTGCATCTTCATGGTTTTTTCTTTCATGCATTATGAAAGACCAAATTGGGCTGCTGCTTACATCCATCTCCTAAAAATTTGTTTAATAGAATCACAGTATCATATAATCACAGAATAGTTAGGGTCAGAAGGGACCTCTGGAGATCATCTAGTTCACTTCCCTGCCAACGCAGGACCACCTACAGCAGATTACGTGGAAAAGTGTCCAGGTGGGTTTTGGATGTCTTCAGACAAGGAGACTCCATGAACTCCTGGAATACTTATGAGAAAGATACTGTATTTACTAGACCAATGTATTATTTGCTTGCTTGCTTGGCCCCTTCTGCAAGGGATATAATCAAATCTTTTTCACATCATTTTGCAGGTGCTTTGATCTGATGCCAGCATTTACAGTAATAGGAAAGATTGCTGCACTCCAAGATGTACAGTATAGATCACCCTGTAGTCTAAGAACAGAGATATGATCCATCTTCTGGATGCTGATTCATAATTTCCTCCTTTTTTCTAACAGCTAGGACTTTGGATATTTCAGACATAAACTCCACTCTCCTGTACACGAGGCTGCTTTGTTAATGTCCAGAGAATGCCGGAACCGCCAGAGGCCCTCCTCAACCATTTCATCCTCAAAGGACAGGATGCTAGTCAATACAGTAACTTTAGAAAAAGGCTGTGACTCACTTTTCTGACAAATGCAAATGAAAATTTTTTATTGCTCCAGTTCTTTCTATAATTTGGAGCAGGACAACAGTATCACTGATGGGTTGTGTTGGGTTTGACTGAGGTGGAGTTCATTTCCACATAATAGCCCTCACAGAGCTGTGCTTTGCATGGGTAGCTAGAAAGGTGTTGGTAACACACCAGTGTTTTGGGTACTGCTGAGCTGTGCTGGCACAGTATCAGTGCTGTCTCCCCACAATTCCACCCATCAGTAGGCTAGGAATGGGCAAGATTCTGGGAGAGGATACAACTAGGGCAGCTGACCCAAATTGGCCAAATGTGTATTCCAGAACATAGGACATTAGCATCAGCTAAGGAAAGGAGGAGGAAAGAGGGGTATTTGTTATTTACATTTGCCTTACATATCAACTGCTATGCAGCCAGGAGTCCTGATTCCCAGTAAGTGTCCGGACATCACTTGCTGGAGGGAAGCAGTGAAAAAAATCTTTGTCTTTTACCTTTGCTTGTGCACATGCAAACTTTCCCTTTGGCTTTAGTAAACTGCTTTATCTAAACCTACAAGTTGTCTTCCATCTATTTTTCTCTCCCTGTCCATCTGAAAAGGGAGACTGATAAAGTGGCCTGGTGAGCACCTGTTGTCCTACCAAGATCAATCCACCATTGTCCTTTTTGGCTGCCACTGTAGGGCAAGATGTCAGTTTTATATTATGCATGCTATAATTAAAATAGCTATTAAGTAGCAAGCTCTCATGCAGGATATGGAGTTTATCAGCTGTGCTGGGGTTGCTGAGTTTGAGAACATATTAATATAAACAATGTTTCTGTGCTTTGCCTTTATATTGATGGCTTTGCCATGCTAGGAGAGCTATCTTGTGGAGATGACAAGGCATCACATCTCCCTCTCCTTACCCAGGATTGATGTGGATGGTTTTATTATGCTCTCTTCTGTCTTCCTTGTTCATCCTTACATGGACTGTTTAATAATACTAATTAATACTGTCAGTGTATTATGAAGTTTCTGGAATCTGGTGCTGACTTGGTATAAGGGAAAACAGAAGATGAAAGCACTGTATGTGCTGGGAAGTGGCCAGACATTACTTGTTGATGGGAAGCAGAAAATAAAATATTTTCCTTTAGCTTGTCGCACACATCTTTTCTCTTCTGCTGTAGTAAACTGCCCTGCCTTAGCCTAAGTTGTTTTTCACTTTGTTTCTTCTCCCTTTCCAGGGGAGAGAAAAGCTGAGATGTGGGACTGATAGAGTGGCTTGGTAGGCATCTGGTGTCTAGCCAACATCAATCGATCTCTTGGGCCAGCGCATAATGCTTACTGATCTTATTTTTGATGCTAATATTTTGGGATTGTAATAGCAAGGAGTGTTTTTTTTTTATTTGTACATGAGTAGAAACGGGTTATTCCAAAGGGCACCAGGAAACTGGCCCTGAAGCTTGGAATCATTGGGGATTGATCATTCCTTTCAGACAAGTTTATGAGAGTTGTCTGTCCGGCCTCAGTGAAACCAAGTAATAAACTTGGAAACCTCGAGAAGCACCGCAGTCCCAAGAAGGACCGACCAATACGACCACAAAAAGCCGCATCCCAGGGCAGCTATGCAGCACACGATCGCCAAGGACTGCTGCCCTTATCGCCAGGCCCTGCCACAGAAGCTTCCTCTTCTGCAGCCTAACCAGAAGACCCAACTCCTGCCGCACGGACCCTGCCGTCCGGCGCTCCTCGTAGCGACTCTCCCCAGCGCACACGCCGCAACAACGCTGACCCCGCGCCGTCCCCGCCCCCACCTCCCCGGGAGGGGGCGTGGCACCGACAGGCCCCGCCCCCCGGCGCTCCGGCCAATGGGAGCGGTCCGTACGGG
>VXAU01001334.1:549791-624256 GCA_013399695.1 Formicarius rufipectus | reverse complement strand
GCAGGGCGGCCAACGGGACGGGAGCGCGGAGGGCGGGCGCCGTGTGCCCGAGTTCGGAGCCGCGCAGCGCCATGTCCGCCTTCGCCCTGGAGGAGACGTTGGAGGCCGACTGGGTGGCCGTCAGGCCGCACGCCTTCCAGGAGCGGGAGAAGCACAAGTTCGCCTTCATNCCAAGGGCAGCCCGGCCCGCAGGCCGCAGCGCGGCCCGGAGGCGGCGGCAGCAGCAGCAGCAGCAGGTGCTGCCGAGGAGATCGAGGTGCTGGAGCTGGGGAAGGAGGACGCGGCCGCGGCGCTGTCGCTGCCTCCCTCGCCGCCGCGGGCGGGCGACCCGGGCGCTCCCGACGTGGAGCCCGCCGGGGAGGAGTGCAGCTGGGCCGGCCTCTTCTCCTTCCAGGACCTGCGGGCCGTGCATCAGCAGCTGTGCTCGGTGAACTCGGAGCTGGAGCCATACCTGCCTGCCTTCCCCGAAGAGCCTTCGGGCATGTGGACGGTCCTGTTCGGAGCCCCGGAACTGTCTGAGCAGGAGATGGACGCTCTCTGCTACGAGCTGCAAGTTTACTTGATCCACAGCTTGGATACCTGTGGCTGGAAGATCCTTTCACAGGTGCTCTTCACTGAGACCGATGACCCCGAAGAGTATTACGAGAGCCTGAGTGAGCTGCGACAGAAGGGCTACGAAGAGGTGCTGCAGCGGGCCCGTAGGCGAATACAGGAGGTGAGGCCGGTCCAAATACCTCCACTTTAGTGTCACCTTTAGGTCAATCTATGAAATCTTTTTTTAAGTCGTTCTCTACGTTATTCTGGTTGTCCCATTACTTTGTGAGAAAATGAGGCTTAACCTCCCCAAGGTCTCTAGGGTCAGGATTTAAGAAAGTGCAGATTTCCTTGCTCATCTGAACGTTGCTCAGTACTTTGTTCTGTGCAATCAAATGTGATGTTTGTGAACAAGTATCTGATGGATTTGGCAAGATCTCATATTTTTGTTCTTGCATTGCCTTGAACGAGGATGAATTTTTCTGTTAAATGGAAGCAGCAACATGTGGTGTTTACTTTGACAATTTATTGGCTCTTGAGGCCAAGAAATTCAAGGTTCCTATAGGCCCTAGGTGCTGAATCTGGTATTTATATAGCGAGATGTTTTCCAGTGGAATCAGAGTAAGTACAAGTTTTGTTCAGCAGGTAAGTTCCTAGAGTTGGGATTTAAAAAAAGTAAACTTTCAGGCACTACTCGTTGTTTACTGTGTTGCTCTTGATAGTGTCTGTCAAGAGTTGGATGTTTCAAGACTCACCATGTCTTTCCTGTACCATGTACTGCTTAGACAAAGTAGTTGAGGACTTTCTGGTAACTAACTTCTAGCATCAGTGTGTGTGAACTTTCTCACTTTGTCAATCTTCGTGGACTGAAGTGTATGAGGACTTAAGAATTCCCCATTATAAAAGAAGAATTTTGCGCTTGTTTTTTTGTTTCAGTGGCCTTGGTCCAGCATGTAACAGGGTATGTCTAGGCGTGACTATGAGTACGAATCAGGTTATGGAATTTGCTATTTTAATTCTCTTTTTTGGATATAGGTCAAGTTTGACTGCTTCAGCTACCTGCATGTATCCTACCAACCTTTTGTTCAGAAATGTGTGGTGTTGATTGTTTTTTTTCCGTGATGGAGTGTGAGCATATCTCCTTGCTGTCTGTTTTCATGGCATAGTTTTTAGTTTTTGTAGCATTCAGGCTCAGCCTTCTCTTGGTGATTGGAATTAGGGTTTGAGCAAATTGTTTTGTCAGTGATGTAGTCATGGTAAGAACATCCAAGTATAGCGTTCTCAGGTCAAAGTCTGTTTCTGCACTGTTGTGTTAGAGTATGTAATTTTTATTTTTCATGTCTATTTAAAGGGCTGAATTAATTCCTGCTATTTGGTATACAACTGGTAATTAGTCTGGTAATATTCAGCAGTAATTTTAGTTCAGAGGATACGAAAGCATATTGTCTTCGCCTATTTTCTTTGATTGTATGAATACTTGGGACTGTGTGTTTAGATTCGACTTAGCCTTTAGCTCAGCAGATTTTCAAGGAGTTGTGCTGAACTAGGGATGTTCTTGTTAAACATTTGGAATTTGGTAACTGCGTACCTACTTCAAGGCATGTGGTTTTTTTGAGGAAATGCTGATTAGGAATTACTGAGCAAGAACCACTTTCTTGAAGACTCTAAATTTCTATTTTGTTAGTACCAGTACTGTTGGCAAAAAATGAATTGGTTTTCAGTATACAATGCAAGCTTTATCCATCAGGATCTCTAAACTGCAACATGTTATTCTCTGTTTATGGTCTGAACTTGGTGCGGACAAAATGGCAGAGCCTATGTATGTATTTGACTACAGTACAACCTTCCTTTACCATGGTAACCAGTACAGTAGTGTATCTAAAGTCAATACAGCTGTACTTCTGTCACTGTCAGTTGTGTAAGTTGATCCTTCTTTAATTAAAGCTATTCATGTTTAAGAAAAGAAACCAATGGAATGACCCCTTTTTTCCTCTTGGCTCTCAGGTTTCTCTTTACCTTACCTGTTAAGGGTTTACTTGGTCTACAGGAAATGTCTCTTTTAAGTAAATACTGATATTCTTTGTCATTGGAATTCTAAGCAAATGAAGCAGTGGATGATGGGTAATGCTTGGTATTTTCTGAAGTAAAGGTTTTTCTTATACTTTTAAGCAAACCTGCTGAATCCATGTTTTATCTCACTGTTTAATTTGCTTTTCCATCTGTTCTTGAAGTCTGTTTGTTAGCTTACTGCAGGAATGTTGGATCCATACAATTTAAATAATTTTGTCTCCTATAATAACTTTTGGGAAAAAAAGGAAATTATTGGGCAGCACTGCTAACTGGAATGGAATTTAGGAGCACAGGGAGTGTGAAGGGTCTTCATTAATGTAAAATTGTGCAATAAATGAGTTTTGAAACCCAAGACCTTAATTTAGCCTCATAAAATATGCCTCTGTGGTTTATAGTTTTGTCATATATCTCTCTTATTTCCCAGGACAAGTTCTGTGCAGTTAGACTATTACTTGAGAAATGCTTGCAGTTAATGTTGATTGTATTCCTTAGGGTGGAGAAGCAAAGTAAGCAACAAAGCCTCATGTTCATTGTTTTCACGTCCCCTACTTGGCCATTTGTTATGCTCAAACCAGTTTATTTTCACAGCAGTTAATAACTGTTGCTTTTTGTACTACTAATTTTGATCTCTGGCTGAATTTTGAACTTCTAATAAGCGCAAAGAATGTTGCAAGTAGAAACAGATCCAAGATGAGTTAGTAAAATAGTTGTAGAGGAAGTATGTGACTTGGAATTAATTTCTTCTGCCTGATTTGCAGTTTTGAAATAACACATTTTACTTTTTTTAGTTTAGGAATGTAATTTATGTTAAAGTAAAACCTGTTCATTAAGTTTATACCCATTTAAAGGAACTCCTCAGGTACTCAGATAAAAACATAAAGAGCTCTTATTTCAATAGGCAGTATGCCACTGAATCCTTATTTTTAATTCCTGCTTCTTGGACAGTATATCCAAAATCTTAAACTCTGTGTCCAGAAAGCAGAAAACGTTCACCTCTTTACTCTTGCTCCTCCCAGTTTCCTGTCTATGTTCCTCCTATATATAGAGGTATTTTTCTGGGCTAAATGTACATGTTTGTAAATTTTTGTGAGTTTAGTGATACTAAAGACGGTGTTGTATTTTTTTGTCCATGCTGCCTTCTCAAAAGGTTGAAGGTTGTCAGGATTTTCCTGAATAAAAAGTAGTTAGTGTAAACTATGATTAAGAGGGTTTGGTGGCTTAGTCATGCAACAGACATTCTCCATTGTTGCTCTTGCATAGCAAGTTGAGGGTTTGGGAATCCTATCTGTACATTGGATGTCTAATTCAACATCTTTGAATTAGTGACACCTGGGACTGTTCCTGTTTCTTACAGTTCATAATTGCCCTGGCAGACTGAAATTTGATGGATGATAGTCTATAGGATCTGGAGTGCCAGGTATAAAAATAGTCCAAGTCTTGCTCTGGTTTTCTTGTTGCTTTCTAAAATCTATGAATTCCAGTGTCTACAGGCAGACAAAGACCGTTTTGTGTCTCTGTTCTGTGTGTGTTCTTTTGAATTGCTGTAATACAGAAGTTCAAACACTTTTAAGTGCATAATTAAATTCTGAAGAAATTTTGAAAGCCTCTTATCTTCTGTGGCTGCCCTGACAGGGAGAACCTACTTTTATTTTTAATCTCTATCTCCTATATAGTCATATATTTACTAAACATGAGAATAGGCCTGGAAACTTTTATCTTAGGTTGGTTGGCTTAGTTTTCTTTTGATTCGAAGAACTGGAAAGGCTAAGGAAAAGTATGTATCTTTTTTACAGTATCAACAAGAAGAAAATACAGTAGGTTTTTGGGGTTTTTTTGATGGAAGGCTGTGTGGTCAGTTTAATTTCATAAATCAGATACCGGTTTTTTTTAAAAGTACTTTTACAGCTTCAATAGGCAAATGTTTTGTGGGTTTTTTGTTTGTNCAAATGAATGAAATGTTTGTCAAATCACAGAAAGTTGTAAGGAGCTGGTTTGGTTATATGCCATGGAATTTCATGTTTGTTACTTTCTAACATGCGTTTCTTCAATATTGCCACTCATTTCTGTTTGTATTAGAAAAAAAAATCCATAATATCCAATATGCTTTTGTTTTGTTGAAGCTGTGACAGTATTTTAGTGAAAAATAATACTCAGGATCATCTCTATGACTTGGAGAGTTTATTTTATTGCTTTTGGTCATTTATATTCAGTTCTAAAATAAATGTACGTACGGTAGATAGTGGGACACTGTATCTAAAATGGAAGGTTTCCAAAAATAAGGTGATTGGTTGCTGTTCAATGATCTACTGCTAAGCCCAATGAGATTTAAAGAGAACTTCAACATCAAACTCACAAATAATGCTGAAATAAATATAAATCATTACAAGAAAGTATTTAGTGTTCCAGTAACACAGAAAAAAGTGTTAATAGCAGTGTTTCCATCAAACCAATGTAACATCTTTTTATGCAAGAAGCAAGGGTAACTGAATATGGTATATGAGCTGCAGTGCTGAATTTAGAAGATACATAGGGTGTCTCAGGGGAGAACAGATCACTTGGATTTAATTTTGGGAGCACAGGGGATTAAAATAGGATATACTGTGCATTTTTTCCCCTATTGGCATGGGTAGAACAGAGTTAAAACTAACACTGAGCATTCAGGAAATACAAGCTATTTTAGTTTGAATACTTCTTTTTAGGCACTTGTTATTTCTGGTGTTAATGCTTGTTTCCAGTAAAACTGTTTTGATTGTACATCCTTTGTAATTAGGCTGTTTAAGTACTGAAGTAGTACTGTAAGTTAGTACTAACCAAAGTGAAATACGTCAGCAGCTGTAGGGCATGCTCTGTGGGAGAGCAGGTAGCTTCAAAGTTGTTACAAGACACCTACCTACGTGGTATTACTACTCGGGCTAGTACTGAGCTAATACTTGAGCTATCTGAAAATGACTACTGCAGCTGTCTATGAAAACATTAGAATTTTAAGAGAATGTACATTTCTTCAAAGCATGGGCAAATCATATGTACATAAAGACAAGGACTCCTGCTTGAAAAACTGAAAAAAAGGAATTTTTTTTACAGAACTGAAATATTACATGAAAAATAGGAGTACATTCTGTAGAATATAAAAATATTAGCTAGCTAGCAAGCCTGGACTTAATTTTTAGAAACTGAAGACAGCAGTTTGCTGGTCTCATGATTAATTTTCTTGTCCAAATACTTGGGAGAAAAAATAGGAAATGAAGTGTGTGCTTTATTTAATTGCCTAAACTGGGACCGGGGAGCCATTTATGTTTTGTATTTGGGGAAGTATTCTGCTGCTCAGATTATTTTATTTGATACTTTGCTTGTTTCCACAGCTGTAGAGGTAGACTTTCCTCTGTTTTTTGTTTAAAGTTGTTGATACACGGTTGCATCACTTTCATATGGCAGAATATTTTGAAGAGGTGTGAACAATCTATGTAATAAACACTCTATAACCCATTGTGCTCCTCAGGATTCACAGCTCTCATAATTTCTCTAGGTTTTAGCGATGATGTTGGGTTGTCCTTTCTTCATGTTTACTTTCATCTTGCATATTTTTTCTCATTTTTCCCAGCATTATTTTCTTTCTCTTCAATTGAATGTCCTCCTTTCAAGGTAAATGCTTTTAAAAACTGTTTTCTTAATCCAGTAACATCTTCCTCTCCTCTTCTTGCTGAGACGGTATTACTCAAGCAGCTTTAGAATTTGAAAACAGATTCTTTCTAATAATTTAATAATCTTATGTTTCTTTCTGTAACATGACAAGACACTGTTTACAGACCATCAGTGAAGGTTATGTTCTTTGCATATGTAAATGCAAAGCTGAAAAAGGCTTAGAGAAGCAAAGATTTACAGAAATGATTGCATTTTTTCCTCTTTGAGGATGTGCTTTTCACTTCTTTAATAGTAGTAGAAGCATAGCATTGCAATCCACCATGTTACTGTTACTGTTGCAAACCTCAGTTGAAGTGAGGACTCAGTTCAGCTAAAGATATATCTGCCAAACTTTATCTTTGCAAGAGGTGAAAACCTAGCCATCAGGACTATGGTAGAAGGAGAAGGCAGATAACATAGGAGAGGGAAGAATAATGATGGTATTTTGAAGATATACAACATCCCTGAGTTAGTTAATGTGTATGTTGCTCAAGAACATGATCTGCTAAATAGGCAGTAGAGTAAGGTGGAATTGTGGAATGTTAAGCCTCTGCCTTTAGTGGTTCAGAGTACCTTCTTAGTTGGCACAATCCTCTTTCTCCATTATTTTCTCCAGAGAAGAATCTTAATTATTAACATTTGGTGATACTGTCATTTTTATGTGCTATTCTGTAATGCCACACTGTATTTTTTTTGTATCCTACAACAACAAGTGAAAATTAACATGCATTGTACTCTTTAGAGGAGCCTGCATCTAGAACCTGTTTTACATTTTTGGTGGCAATTGGAGTACTTAGGACTTGCCAGTAATAAACCAGCTATGTTGTTTCTTCTCTCTTCCAGAAAACGATCACAAAAATAACTGTGAGCTAAAATAGCTATTTTTAAAATATCGGAAGTTATTGTTAATGTGTTGTGTAGTAGAAACTTGTAAATAATATACTCTGCTATTGTAAACAATTTATTGTCTTAAAAATTCAGTGTCTGGAAGCTTTGGCCTGCTACTGGCATTCAGTGTGATACCTCTTCTAGGGAAGGGATATAGGCTCAAATTTTTCAGCTTTCAATAGTGTGATACTTGTTCATAATCATCAGATGTCAGAATTTTAAGTTGTTCCTTTTTGTCACTTTACAGTAGTATAATTCAGCAGAAAATTTGTATGTGGGAGGAGGTTAAAGAATCTCTAACTACTGGCAATACTGAAGGTCTTCTGAAAGCTGAATTAATAGGTAAATGGTATGCATTATTTTGATTGTATTTTATCATGGTCCTTTATCACACATGGATTTTGTTTCTTCCTCAGATTTAAACTGTTTGTCCTTTCCCATTTGTTTCTCCATAAGAACAGGAATAAAACTAACCCAAACTGCACCACAGAATGCAAGTCTGTTCACCTGGTGCTAGTATAAATTGCTTTTACCTGAAATACTGTTTTGTTATAAAAGTGATTTAATAGCTTGTAATTTGTATTGTTTTGCTGTTGAGGTAGGAGGAAAAGAGGTGTGCATGATATGAGCTCTAAGGATTGTTTTGGGATCTTTTTTAGTCTTTTGTTATTAATAGCGGACTATTTTGGCTTTTTGGCTTTTTTGAGTGTTTTATTCCACTTTTAAATAATAAAAACAAATAATTTGAGCTTGGAAACATGAGAACCTGCATTTAGTGATGCTAAAGGCTGTTTCCTTTGTAGGCCTGCCTTTCCATGATTTGACTGTTGCATGAGGTGCTGTAGAGGTTTATACAGTGGTGAACTCTGACACCATTTAAAGGACACAGAGGGCCATTTGAGTTAGTTATCAGCAGTCACCAAGGTTTAAAGTCTGTTCATGAGCTGTGTTGTTGAAGGAAGCTGAAGAATCATGAGCTTGCTAGTGTTAAAGGGAAGAGAAAGGTTGCTTTCCCTCCTCCCCCCCTTCATCTTTGTGTTTGTTCCTGTTCTCCTTCTCTGTCTTTTCAGTGTACTGATCCAACTCAATAAACCGCAGTAAAATAATCCAAGAGAAACAACTAAAACAACTTTCTGCCAGATGCTGAATTAGTTTGTTGAAGAGTCTTCACCAAAACTCAGCTTTAAAAATTAAATTCACCCAAAGCAGTGCTTAGAATCTGATACTATTGTAATGCTTGGAATTCCTACTTGGAATTCTAACAGTAGGCTTATCAGACATTTGAGAATTATTTTCTGCCATACCAAATGCATTCTAAACCTGCTAAGAGTACTAATTCCGTGCTGCTGATCCCACGAGTTGACTTCAAAGTAAAATTGACTGTGCCTCTTAATTTTTTTTCGACCCATCAAATGTTCTTTGTGCTCATAAAACACCATTTGCTCTTTAGTGGGGGTGGGTATTTAGCTAAGGCTCTGTCCTGACATCGCAAATCTTACGTGAAGGGTTTTAAGAACAGCACTGTAATACCTGATAAGTAAATGTATTCATTCTATGCAAATACTTTTGTTTAGACAGTGGTCAGTTTTAATGCTGTTGAGTGTATTCTGACTAAGAGCATAGGTAGCACAGAAAAAGAAGATCTGTGGACCAAAAGTTCATGTATTTTATAGCACAGCATGCACACTTACATAATGTATGTTCTCAGTCTTCTGGCCTGCAGAAAAAAAAATTACTTAGAACTCATTAGGACATGTGTAAAATAAATTCTTTGCCAAGCCTTCAGGGTGGGGTGTTGTCTACAAGTCTTTCTGTTCAGAGTTACCATGTTCCATGATCCGTGATTCATTACTGACTTTATCTTTTGGTTATTTTGCCCCTTTCCGAAGGAAAGGAGTCCTGCAGTGCTGTAATAACTCTGAGATATAGTAAATGTATCTATTTTATTCATCAAATTACATTACACTGTAAATACCTCTTTCTGTGTTACTAACAGAAAAAAACCCTAAACCCTAGTGCTCCTATGCAATTAGACCTTGTTCACTGTGATTTCTGTAGCTTATCTGTGGCTGTGCTATTGTAAGTAATATACTGAATTCAAGCAAATACCTGGTTTTTGTAGGCATTCATTTGACATGATAGTCTGACTCAGGAGTGGCACAGGCACATCACATAGTAAAGTAAGGTGACCAGACAAGTACCATCTTAAACAAAAACACAGTATGTTATACATTCATCTTGTTTTCCTTCATCAGAAAGGAGATGCATGGTTTTTAATTGTTGACGTCTCCCTCTCGAGCGTTAAGAAGAGATCTAGTTTGCCATACATTGTTGTCAGAGTTGGCAGCCTTATGCCTGAGCCTCAGGATATTCCAACAAGTTATATATATACATACAGTTCTGCAGAGATTTTTATTTAGAATTTTGTGTGGGAGGAGAGAAGTTACATTGTTCAGTAATGATGCATGCATGGAAGTAATGTTTTGGCTCACTTGACTATATTAAAATACTACTTCAGTTTTTTTACTCAGTTCTTTTCCTTTTCTATGGTGTTATGTTATGGGTAGCATGTTTGAATGAAGTGCATTTTGGTAGGCAGTGTGGATGAACTTGACAAAAGTAATTGTTAATCACCAGGTGCTGTTAACCTAAGTTTAAGAGAGGATAATTGATATGAGTGAAAAGAGGCCAGGCAATCTGCAGTTTGCTGCTTGTAGCCTTTGGGTGTGTTCTTTTGTAGTGGGTAGATGTTGCCCATCCAAGATGCTCTGAATGCCCTCCTCAGCTGGACTGGGCAAGAAAATGATAGGTCTCATGGATCGAGATAAGGACAGGGAGGCATCACTCACCAGCTACTGTCAGAGGGAAAACAGACTCAACCTAGGGAAAATAAATTAATTTTTATTCAGTCTAGTCAGAGTAAGATAATGAAAAATAGAACCAAATCACGAAATGCCTTCACACCACCTCTCTCTTCTTCCTGTGCTCGGCTTCCTTACTGATTTCTCTCCCCTCCCCTCCCTAGGTGGTGCAGAGGGACAGGGAGTGAGAGTTGTGATCAGTTCGTCACTTGTCTTTACCACTCCTTCCTCTTCATGCTCATCCTGGGCTCCATCATGGGACCCATGCAGCGGAGACAAACTTTCATGAACTTCTGCAGTGTTGGTCCATCTTACAGGATGCACTCCTTGGGGAACAGGCTACTCTGACATGTGTCCCCCATGGGGCCATAGGTCCTGACAGAAAACTCCGCCAGTGTGGAGGAGCCCACTCCAGTGTGGGCTCCTCAGTCTGTGGGGTCACCGGCTGCCAGGAGCCTGCTCCACCATGGGCTCTCCATGGAATGGCAGTTTGCTTCAGGGCCCGTTCACCTGCTCCAGTGAGATCTTCCACAGGCTTCAGGGGAATCTCTGCGCTGGTGCCTGGGAAACCTGCCACTGCTGCTTCATCACTGACCTTGGTGCGTGCAGAGTTGTTTCTCTTACCTGTTCTCACTCCTCTCTTGGGCTGTAGTTGTTGTGCCAGCGATCTTTCGTCTATTAGGTATATTATATCAGAGGTGCAGCCATAGTTGCTGATGGACTTGACCTTGGCCAGTGGTGGTTCCATCTTGGAGCTTGCTGACATTGGCTCTGTTGGACATGGGGAACCCTTCTAGCATCTTCTCACAGATACCACCCCTGTAGCTCCCCTGCTACAAAAACCTTGCCACCTATACCCAGTACATCTCTCCGTGGATGTACTGCGTGTACAGGCTGTCTGCACCCAGGTAAAAACCTATTTTAATATTTTGTATTTTGCTTTCCATTATCTTTGTAGGGTTTTGTTTAGTGTGCCTGTGTGTTTGCAGTTTATTTCGTAGAATAACTGCAAACTTTGAACTTGTTACATGTGCATTTGGTTTGATTAGTTGAATTAACTCATTTTTTCTTTAAACAGGCATTTAGAAAACTTCCCCAAGTCCAGACAATAACCTTGGGAGTGCATCAGGATACACTTCCAAATCCTTGTTTTCAGAAACTTCTTTGAAAAAAATATTAAAAAAAAAAAAATTGTCCTTTTTGTCCACATAGTAGGTGGTCATTTGTTATTGTTTCCAAATAAGTTGTTATGGCATTCACTTGCTGATATTTTTTTTTTAATCTTAAGAGGTTAAACACATGTAGTGCTGGTACCAGCAATTCTCATGCTAGTTAGAATATATTTATGCCATCATCTTTCTGTGTCCATATTTTGTATTCTCTTAGATGATTTCTGCCCCAGCAGTAATATGCAGTTTAGATATGTGTTGGAGAGTCAGGTTTTGGTCAAATACTACTGCTATAGTAATCTTTTGACTATAATGAGTGATATTTAAGTGCAGGACCATGCATGTAAGAGAGAGAAACGGAGTTTGCCTATAGTAAAGGTTTTGTGTAGTTGAGACTCTTGGTTGTTGCCAGGACATGTGGGAGTGTGTTTGCTTTTAGCAGTAATTTCTTTTGTTTTTTTTAAGGATAGTTTAAAAAGAGAAGCACTTTTAAGCACATTCTTGTGCACAAAAAATGCAGTCTCAGTTCAGTTGCTGAAATTCCACACACAAATTTTATGTACTCTGCCGCTTCCCTTCTTTGTAGATCATTGTCTGATGCTCATTATGGACTACTGCAAGTGTATCAGCAGGAGGATTTGGTGTTTTCCTCTTAGGACTGCTATTCTGGGCAAAGGGTGGAGTATATAAAAACTAGCCTATCTGCAGTTGTGTACTTTTCTCTGACAACTGCTACCTGTGATACTGAATATGCTGTTTCAGTTAAAAATCCTTGGAGTTCTTTCTGGAAATGGCAAGTAATACTGTCATGCTTCCAAGAGCATGAATTCATAGGAAAATAGGGTATTTTGTAGTTACTTTTATCCTAAAAGTGTGAAGCAGCTTAGGAAGATACTGAAAAATATCTTTATTGCTGGTTTTATATAAAAATGGATATGTGTCACATCATGATATCTTAATAAAATACACAAAATTGAAAAGGAGTAGGAGCAAAAGTTTTGAGAATCATAGCAAAGGAAATTTAAAGCTTGACTCCGCAGTGAGTAAATCAAGTTTTGGATTATGCACCCAACTGAGATCAACCTGCACAGAATTGCACTGCTGTAATGCTTTTAAAACTTTATGGACAAAGTATTTTTTTAAAAAATACCAAAATAAGAAATAATCTTTTTAGACGATTCAAATATATGTGTGGTTATATTGAAATTTTAAAAAAAAAAAGTATTTCCTGCTAGTTACAGTGTATCTGCATAATTGTTGCCTAAAATATATGGATTCATTTAGTTGTGAACAATGTAACATCTGTGAACATGATTCTTAAAATAAATACAGTATTCAGTGGGTATAGCACTAGTCAGGGCTGTACAGGATGTTAGTCTACCCTCCTCCACCCACTGCTTTAATATAATTTAAAAATTGTGGAAGTAAAAAATGCATACTGAGACTGTTGAGGTAAATGAGCAGAAACACTGAATGTGCTGAAACTAGTCTTCTTCTGGAGTGTAAAACAAGGCATGAAGATTGTTCATTCTTTTTTTTTTTTGCTAACACCTTGAAAACTGTATGGTTTTAACTTATCGGATTGGTCTAGACATTTGGCTAGGTACTTACTTAGGTAATACCTGTGTGAAAATTGAAACATCCAGAATCAAACTACCTGTGAATCTGTGGAGGGCCTGGTTTGCCTTATGACATTATTAATTCCATGGATTCTGTGCTAGTCCCAGCACTATGGTTATTTAGTAGTCTGAATACTGTCTAGATGGCAGCCAGCTGAAAAAATGCTTCAACTGACTTTGATCCAGAACAGGAAGGTTTCCATCACATTACATTATAATGGTAGTTGGTGTACGTAGCCAGTTTTGCACCATCCATTTCCTGTGCCGGTGCCCCTTTCAGATTGGTGATTAGTGGCTATAAAGCAGGTTGGACTCTTCATCAGGCTTATGGGGCTCTGTTTAGAAGTAGAATCAAAGCTATCAGGCTTCTGTTCATATGTGTCACATTGTGTTGGTGAAGACTTGGTGATTAGTAATCATGTCAGTTTTGAAAAGTAATTCCTTTAATCTATGTATATCGAATCATTTAGGTTGGAGAAGACCTTTAATGTCACCAGGTCCAACCATTAGTGTAGCCATTACCAAACTCGCCACTAAACCATGTCCCTAAGTGCTACATCTGCACACCTTTTCAATACCATGACAGTGGTGACTCAGCCACTTGCCTGGGCAGCCTGTTCAAGTGCTTGACAGCCTTTTCCATGAAGAAAGTTTTCCTACTATCCAGTCTTAGCTTGGCACAATTTGAGGTAATTTCTTGTCCTATCACTTGTTACCTGGGAGAAGAGACCAACTTCCTCTTGGCATCAACCTGTAGTAAGAAAATTCAGGCACTAGTAAGACAAACTGTACCTTTAGTGAAGGATTAGGACAATGCACAGCAACCTCCTGCCTTCATTAGGCAAGAATGTAGCATAGGCAAGATTATTATACTGGTTTGACAGTGATATTTCCAAGTGCTATATTAACTATACCATATATTTCCCTTTGTTTAATAATCTTCAAGTTGATTTTGATAGTTCATATAGTTCAGGTGATTTGCTCAGCATTGGAAAATTGGATATTTGCTGAAAGGAAATACATCTTTTTGAGTGGGGCTTTAAGTTAGCTATTGGGCCATTTTAAGAAGTGCTGTATCTAGCAATCCTATCTATTTTAGGTAGCTCTTTCCCTTCCCCCATCCCTCCCACCCTGACCTCTTGTCTTAGGGAAAGTAGGCAGCACAGTAGAGTGTGATTGCTTCTGCTTCCTACTTACCTGGTAGCTGGTAGGGCGAGCCACAGTTTTTAATCAAAAATATTCAGATATTTTGATTTATTTAGGCTAACCTTATAAGACTTATTCTTTATGCAATTCACTGTCTCCATTCTCCTTCTCTGGACTCATTCAAGCATCTCAATGAGTTTCTTATAGTGAGGGACCCAAAACTGAACTCAGTATTCAAGATCAATGTTCACATGTTTTTCATGAAAACATTGTCTGAATTAGCCTGTAGAAGATGTTAATAGGGGTGGGTGTAAATAGTCTGTATGTAATGAGTACTTGCAAGCTAGTAACCTTCCTCCCTGTTTTGAAGAGTATCCCTGTACAATAGCTCGTTGGTCTTTGCACCAAACCAAATTAGATGATCCCTTTGGTTTTCAAGCAATTTTTCATGTTTCATTATGTCTTTTTTGGCAACTGCATCTGAAATGAAATTTCATCACTGTTTTCATCCAGAAAGTCCTCATTATTCACAGGAAATGGATTCTGCATGTGTAATTGCCTTAGGGAGGAAGAATGGAAGCTTACCTTCTGTTAATAGTTTAAGAATATATATACACACACACACATATATATATATATATATATATAAATAAATGTAATTGTCTATGGATAACCTGCCCTCAGTTCTGGTGCCTTTTTTTTTTTTTTTTATTGAGGGTTTGGTATTTCTGAAGGAGTTGAGAATTAGTATTGGGTTTATGATTGGGGTAACCCCAGCAGTAGACCCAGGAGAACTGGACACAGACAAGACCATGGAGTTACAGCTGCTTACTTACCTTCTACATACATATATTGTTGATTCATAACTTTATCCCTACTGTTTCCAGTGATGGACATGCTTTTCACTGAACAGCCAACTAATAATAATTAGCTACTAGCTATTAGTGCCTTTAAAGTGTCTTTGTACTGTACTGATGGTCATAAAATTACAATAGTTCTTCATATCTTGACACTTGCACTCCAGCTTCTTCAAAGTTGTCCCTGTCTTCCAAAATATCAGAGCTATTAAATAGACCTTAAGAATGGTCTGAAGGAAAAAAAAGAATCCTGCATTGTCTTGTACTGTTCCTGGAAATAATTAACCTACGAGTCACCATTAAAAATGGCTATTAAATTTTCTCCAATTGTCATTTTTGTTGCCCTCTAGAATTTATATGCTAGTAGAGTAGTAGGGTTTGACAATTAAACAAAGGTCTGAATTTACTTAATAGTGAGATACTAATAGCCTAAGCAACTAAAAGGAAATTAACATGATAGTGTGCTGGTAGAGTTGCTATTAATAATAGAGACCCTTCTTGCTATGAGTGGCTTGAGAAGGAAGGTTCAGTTTTTCAGAAGCCAGACAGAGGGGATAATTACAGCTTTGGGACTGCAAGAGGTCTTTCTGATAGTGCCAGAGGAAAGCAGGAGAAAGCTGGAGTATGACAGCTATCTTGGTAGACATTAGCCCCCAGAAAGAGGAGCTGAGGAAGAAGGTGATGTCTTGGACTAGATGGTTAAAACAAGCAGTGGGCTGGAATAATGTGTGAAATCCATAGGTATTTAGTACTCAAATCCAAAAGCATCTGGGATGACTTCTGTCCCCGTAGTTTCTGATTATGTTATGTGCGTCTAACTCTAAATGTTCATAGAATGTCAGTTTTACAGGTTGCAAGCCACAAACCACTGCCCAGTGGTACTGTTCTCAGTGAGAACTGAAATGCTACAAAGTAGTAAAGAGAAGATTAGAATGGCATAGCAAATTACTTGCAATAGCAACAATTCTCTGTGTGAAACTGTGGAGGTAATACAAATGTTTGCCTCATGCTGTGGAGGAATTTCACATCTCTTACATGCCATCTCTCCCAGACCTTTCTTCTCTGTTAAACCTTGATGAGGGAAAGCTCTTCCTGTCTTATCATCTGACCATTATTTTAATGCTGAACATGTAAATAAAACTATTACAAGCATCTCTGCATTCTCTCTCCAATTTTAACTAATCTTTAGTTTTTCAAAGGAATGCCAGGTGGAGTTACAGAGATCTTCTAGAACAAAACTTTCCATTAGGAAGAAAGAAATTTTTCTTACTTGGTCTGGAAACCGAAACACAGCATAGTAATGTAAATGTAATGGAGCAAGCTGGGTAGACAGTATGGTAATCAAGGCTTCTCTTCACTGTCTTGGGATATGAATGAACCAGATATCAAAGGCATCTTGACCAGAGCTTCAGTTTCTAATCTGTAGTTCCATCTATTTTGTCTTCCAGTTATAATACTTGGTGCAGTTCACTATACAGAGTATTCCACATAGGCTTGGCATCCAACTTGAATGAACAGACAGAAGATACGATGTGTTTATTCTGTAGTGTTCCTAATTTATGTGAAATTTAAATAAACTTGGGCTATGAATGTATGCTTTTGAGATGATAGTGTATAGGACAAGCGACTTTGACTTAGAAAGTTATATAAGAGGGGAATTACTTTCAGATAATCTTCTCTTTTTAAATACCTCAAGTACTCCACATGTCTGTATGAGATTAGTTTTTATTAAACAGATGAATATTTTATTTTAGAAATGGTGAAAGATTTCCGTCAGCATGTGAGGTCTGCTCAGGTAGAGGTCCAAAATAGACACAAAACAAGCATATAAATTAAAAAATATACATTGAAGCAAATTTGTACAAAGATAGGAATTTTATGCTTCCTAAGAAGTAAAGTAGGGAACAGACACACTTCAATGTTGTGTTTTCTTATATGAATTAAAGTACTTTTATACCAACATCTAAGTATTTTCGAAAGATTACAATGCTTAGGTAATTTCCTTTGTAAAAAATAAAAAAATCTCATGAAATCTTCACACATTTGAAATTTCGCTACTAAATGGTCTGGGGAGTAAAAGCTGGAAGACAAAATTACCAGAAATGCATATCAGTGTTTTGTTTCGTAGAGATCCCTCTCTGTGGCTGAGGCCAAACTGATGTATTGGAGCTGTGTGATTCCAAAGAACAAAATAGCAAAATACCCCCCAAAATCCAAACGCCATAAAGCACCCGAGTGTGGGAAGTTCAGAATGCAACTTTTTTTTTTGGTCTCCTTTCCTATCATTCATTTCCCCCCCGTTGTGATACCCAGTAGTGGAAAGCATGTGAAGAAGCATACTTGATTGCTACACTATATATTCTTTTACGAAATTGCTTTATGTGATGTCTTTGTGTTCATATTCATTACCTTGCAGAAATTTTTGGAAATAAAATAATCAGTAGGAGGGCTGTACGTTCTCAGTTAAGATTGTCAGAGATGTGCTTATACTTGATTGGCTAAATTGAAGATGTGTGTTAGGGACTGATTTTTTTTCTTTCTGCTTGTCTGATGGTTTTGTGGGAATGGGAAGAGGATATAAAAGAATAAGGCTAAAAATACATTTTTTTAATTACTGTCACTTTTATCAAGAATGTTTGAATATTTTTACTAAAACTGTACTTTTTCTGCAGCTTCTGGAAAAACATAAGAATACAGAGAGTATGGTAGAGCTGCTTGAATTGTACCAAATGGAAGATGAAGCCTACAGTAGTCTTGCAGAAGCTACCACGGAACTCTACCAGTACTTACTACAACCATTCCGAGATATGAGGGAACTTGCAATGCTTAGAAGACAGCAGATAAAGGTATGGTTGGGAAGTCCAGCTTTTTCATTGCTGTTTACTGGTTTTACTATGCAGTGTATGAAGGCATGTTTTTCCACTAGACGCGTACCCTGTTTTTCTGGATTCTCCGCTCAGATGAGTGCTTTTGAAGAGCGAGGACGACTGACCTATGTAGCTGACCACCACCTGTTTGTCTTACTGTGTTTTACTGTTCAAATGGTTGGCTGAATTAAATAGGTCAAACTTAAAATTTTGTGGTTACTGGGAATATTGACTAATATATCAAGTAGAAAGAGATGTGCAGTATATATAGTACTTCTACTTCTTGTTAGTGCTTCTAAAAGATCATGTAGGAAGTTACTTTTCATTTTAGTTTTCTGAGATAATCTGATAAACCATGGGAATTCAGTAGCGCTTTATCTGATGTGAAACTCATAAATCTGGAACCATTTTCCAAGTATATAATTTGTTGTAACACTTCAACAGTATATTTTCCTATGAGCTAAAAAAGTGTAGCCAGGTGAAGAGTACTGCATTTTGGTAAAACTGTTTTAGAATAAACGTGCTTATTTAAAAATAAAGACCACAGACTTCTGATTCTAAGGTAAAATTGTTTTGTTTAATTTAATCTGTATTGCAAATGTCATTTTATCTCAGCTTGTCATTTTGTTCAGTTAGCCAACATTACTTTTACTGATTTCATCTTAAAAACAGTAATTCTCTCTGATTTTGAGTGTAGAATGAGGGAGAGAGGCAAAAGGATTTATGATTCCGAAACTAATTTTGATATATTGCTTTGTGCCTAAAGTAATTTTTCAGAAAGCTCAGGAATATGAAATAAACTCAGTGTTACAGTGTGATAATAATTGAACTCTAAGTGGGTTTTTTTGTCCTGAAAGTTAAATACTGCTGCTTAGAGAATTAGCATGAATATTTTTTTCAACTGTATGACACAGTTGAAGATTATGAACATTACATTTGTTAAAAAGCTTTCTTCAAAGCGTGGTGAAATAATTCCAGTTTTATTTGAAGTTGTAGCAGAGGAAAAGATTTTATTTTTTTGGTCAAGTAAAAACCCATAAATATTACAATGAGTAGAAAATACAGATTGAGTTGTTTCATTTTTCTTTTTGTTTTTTAAAACTCAATGTTCTCTTGAATTCCAGTTTTAAAATACTTAGTTTTGTATTTTTCCTGAGAGAGTAACCTTGGTAAACTTAAGAGGTGTGTTCTGTTATGGGTTATTTTAGGCATACATAGTTGTATCTAATGTACATTGTTTTCTTCTTAACTTGGGAGTTTTTGAGTTAAAAAACTCGGTCATCTGTACTATGTGGTAGAAAAAGATGCCATCTGTTGTGTTTCATTTCATTGTTTGAGAGAAAGCAGTACTTGTGTCTATGATGACAAAATATCTAATACATTGTGTAGTTAGCATTGAAGAATTGCTTTATAAATAGAACTTGTGCGTGAAATGGTTTATATTAACTTGCTGCATATGTGTTTCTGGCAGGCTTTAACATTTTAGACTTCTGTATTAGGTTTGGGATTTTTTTGATTTGTGGGGAAGTTGTTTTAGTTTGGTTTTGGGGGCTCTTTATGAAAATGGGAAATTTTAACAAGTATTTTAATTGATTTTATTTTCTCAGTTTTCACAGTGACTTTAGAAGGAAGTTATTTGCATTGCCTGTAATCTTTTAGAAAAGCATTTTGTGTTTGCTCCTTTTGGAGCAAGATAAAAAAATTGAAATATATATTATCTGGGTGTTAAATTTCTGCTGTTGCTGTGAAACTTTAAAGCAAGAGACAAGGGACAAACAAGCACCATTGGATTAGTTGAGTGTTATTAGAGTAGAACATCTGCATTGTATGCAGATTCCTTCTTTGGGAAAGAAACCCACCAAACAACAAACCACCTCAGAATGGAAGTTCATGACAAAGTTTATATTTGGTTTTATACTTTAACTTGATTGTATGTTTCAGATGTACTTTGCCTCATTTAGTGTAAAGGATGGAACATTCAGTATATGTGAAGAGTGAAAAGGTATATTGTGGAGTACTTAATTATCTCTGGATTTGGAAAACAGTTTAAAATAAGAAAACAATTTAAAATAAGACCATGGAAGGAGAAAAGGATGGCTTATTATTAAAGCAAATGTCATTCTGGAAAACTCACTTCTGCTGAAATTTCTACTTAATTATGGACTAATTATCTGACCCTACAACAATGTGTTCAGTAGTGATATGCTTCTCTTTTTTTTGCACTTTCATCATCAGAAACATAGTTTGGTTTGTATGAAATCTGGAGAAGGTTATAATAAATGAATTGCAGACAGTATTATAAATTATATATACATAAAAGCTGTGCTGAATTCTTTAGGCATTTTTAAATTTAATTATGGACTGTTGGTGGTTTAGATGTAATAAGTAAAGACATTCAGCTAGTGAGTTTTAGCATGTTAATTTTCCTGTATGGGTTACTGGATCATTTCTTTGAATTTCAGGCTCTCAAGTGTAACACAGGCATCAGGGAAGTGAAACTTGGTTTAAATGCTGTGTTCTGTATTTTGGGCTATCTGTATATTTTTCCAGGAACTGGGAAGGCAAATATGAACCTAAAACAGCAGGACATGCTCTTTTGCTAAGAATAAGACTTCTTATGAACTGAAAAATCCTCTGGTATCCCTGGTTCTAAAAATGTTTCAGGATTATACCCACCAATTTTTCATTAATCAAAATAGGTCATTCCCCTGTGAAAATTCTGAATTTTTTGTGCTGAAGAACAGGCATTGCTGTAACAGAAAGGTGGGAGGTAGTATGCATCAGCAGGTGGAAACACAAAGGTGTATTACTTCTGAAATTTGGAAGAAGCAGAGTAGACATTTGTGCTCTGATGCCTTTGATTTCAGAAAGTTTAATCTGATTTTTTTGAGATCCTCCATATACAGTGCAGTGTTCTTCTGAAAGTTTGTAGGAGAGCCAGTAATCAGTGGTTCATATTTGGCTATAGAACTTATTGACAGGTTAATGTGATTAAGCTTTAAGTCCTTTAAGACTTTTTAGGAAAAAAAATTTCAAAATAATAACTTAATGGATAAAACCTCAAAGCATTTTTTATCTGTACAGTTGTGTTCAGCAGTCTTCATACAGAGAAAAGAAACTACCTTGCGACTTAGTATTTTTTGTAGCCTTGTAATTGTGGACAGTACTTCACAGTCCTGATGAATAGGTACTCAGTTTTATCAAATTTAAGGTAAAATCAGGGAGAGGATTTATTTTTTTTCGTAAGAGGTGGGTTTTTTTAAAGTTCTTGTTGGGCTAAAGATAAAATGTAACAAATGGTTTCACAGTCTGCTTGTATATCCCAGAAGTCTGTCACAAGCATTCTTGGTGGTCTGAGTTAGACTGATAACTGGTGTTACCTTGTTGTAGGTAAAAGACTAGAGCCACCATTTCAGTTCATCTCCAGGAAATGAGAATATTAAAATTAATATGAAACACACTCTTAAGTTCATTGCATCCGTAATAATTATTGTTACTGACATATTAATTCACTTGAATATGGGGAGGCTTTAAGGATTTCAAATACATGAATGTTGAGGTCTAGCACTGAAAATTAAAGATTAGAGCAGGATATACATTGAGAATTCATCACATCCTGTTTTTGAGAGTTTTAAAGTGCTTTATTAGTCTGTTGTGCTTCCCTTTCAAGCTCTTTTATGTAGATTCTGGTATAGTTGGAAATACAACTCTGGCTCCACCTGTATGAGCATTTCTTTGTTTGTCTCATACATGATGATGAATTGCAGTAGTGAACCTTGTAAGTAGTTTGACTTGTGCAAAATCACATACTTTGAAATAATTTATGTTGTATGAACATGTAAAATTCTGGTTAAAAAATATTTTTACAAAGTATGAAAAATTCAGGGAGAAGAAATTTAGTGATGAAAAGAACTAGTAAAATGGAGATAATTACTTTACAGAATACATTGAGAATACCTTAAAAAAGTCTCACAATCAGCTGAAGATGTTTTGGGGAAGGAGGTAGATGTCAGTGCTTCAGTTTGGAGTATTACTCCCATACATCAGAGACCAAGTCTGTATTGCTAAATCCACATTTTTGTCATTGGCTCTTGACTTAACTGATGTCTCAGTGAGCTTGTTTGTGAACTGTGCTTTGTTTTTTTTGTTTTTTTTTTCAATATACAATATTTTGTAGTGCAGCATGGTCTTGAAGTGAAGAATATGGAAACAAAGCTACAGCATATATATTGGAGGACATCAAAGCATCAGTGATTAAAATGTACAGATTATTTGCATGGCATTCAGCTCAGTTTCCCTCATTTTTGTGAACCACACCCTTTAATAGTCAAACTAGTAACTGACTGACTGCCAGTTGGTGAAAAATGTCTGGTAAAAAACCCACAAGGTAGTACTTGGTGGAGAAACTGTAAGACTGCAAAGAATTTTAAAATTTTTTTGTCTATCTGTAGTTGAAGGCGTGTCCTCACATCATTGGGAATAATAGTTAAACTTGGCTTTTGAAAAGCCTGGAGTCTGGAATGAAATCTGACTTTGTGCAAAATGGCTGTATTTGCAAATTAGAATCACTTTGTTGAAAATTTTGCTTTCTTGTTTGAGAAACTGATGTAATATGCTGAATTATGCTGTGATAGTCAGTCTCAGGTCATCTTTGTAGTTTCAGAAGGACTGTATGTCAGTCTCTGTTTACAATCTGAACTATAAATCCTATAGACTATTGTATGAACTCAAAGCAGAACATTTTTCTGACTTAAAAAAGCCAGAAGTTTATGGACTTTCTCAAAAAACTTAATGCCCCGAACAAGTGATATGATAGCAAGCAGTCTGATAGTCTGAATCACGGAGGAAATTTAGTTCATGGTAAGAAGTTGCTGACTACAAAACTGTGGTGTGTATCTGATAACTTAAATTTGCCTGTCTGCAAAGGGAATAGAGTACAAAACTGCTCTGGATGTTCAACTCTAGAACTGATTAATAAGACTTATAGAAAAATCTGATTATGTATGAATGCTGAAAGGTTTGTTGTTTTGTTTTTTAAAAAGTTGCCTTAGAAACAGCTTGGCTGGATAATAAAATGGTAGATGAAATTTCAGTAAATAAAAATTAATGCCTGTGCAGAAGGTTGATGGCAACCTCCAAAAGTGCATATGCACATTCACACCTAATAAACTATTACTCCTGAGGAAAAAGGTATGAGAGTTAGCTTGAGGGGCTTGCTGAAAATAGCTTGCCATTCAGCATTTTGAAAGGAGAAAGAAAGGTTTTGAACTATTGGGGGGAATTAAAAAAACAAAACAAAACCAAAACAAAACAAAAAAACCCCCCACCAAAACAAAACAAAACACAAACAAACAAACAAGCAACAAAACAAAACAAAAACAAAAACAAACAAAAAAAAAAAAAAACAAAAAAACAAACAAAAGACAAAACAGCACACTTTGATATATATCCATGATATACTGGCTTATTGAATGTTACAGTTTTAGTTACTCCCTCCAAAAAACACACTGTAGCATTAGAATAGTTACAGTATGGACAGTAAGAATGTTTCCCTGTAAACATCCACCGTGCAAGACCAGAGGAAATGAATCAGATTACCTTCGTTTGGAAATGATGTGATTCATCTAAGATAAGAAAGAGATGGATAAATCTTTAATCTTGAGGGGAAGAAAATTTTGGATGGTTTCTTCACTCTTTCTTGTACTATAAAAACCAAATAGGAGTCCCACAATGAACTTTAAAACAGCCTGCAAATGAAGGAATAACAAACTCTTAGTGCAGCTGAGCATAATTTCCACGCTTTAGCTATGGACACAAAGTATAGATGTGTTCAAGAAGGAGACAGAGTCATCGGTGGCAATTAATGATTCAGCTCAGGAAGTCATTAAGCTGTTTAGTAACAGAAGTTATGAGTTATCAGTGTATCCGTATCTTGTGTCTTAGTTGGGTTTTTTCCTCAACTGCTAGTAATAGAGGAGCGCGGCGGGCGTTGGCCGAATGGTGTAAGTCACCGCCTGTGGAGCTGGCTCCTCCTCTGAGGACGCCGGTTCGAATCCCGAGGAACTCACTGTCACCATCCAAGCTGCTCGGCTGTGGCAAAATGAACCTCAGGAGTAAAGGGGGTGGGGCCAGTCCCGCGCACACTGGGCCTCACCTAAAAAATCCATTGCGCAGGCTTATCCCAAAATCTTCGTTCGCGAAGTCCAGCCAACAACAACAGTAATAGAGGAAAGTGGTGCAGAAAGATGCACAATCAGTGTGTCCATTCTAAAAGGCATCTTGTTGAAACTTTGAAAAGCTGTTATACATGCAGAAAATGCTCAGCTGTGTGTCCTTGAGGACTGGAGTCAAGGAGGGTGAAAAATAGTGATGTATGACTATTTTTTTTTTCAGTATTGGAAGTAGGGAAAAAGGAAAAAATGACAGAGGAGGCTTTGATGCAATCTTATTCAGTCTATGATGGTCAAGGAAAGGGACTAAAGAACTTCAAAGACTGAAAAACTTGATGAAAGTCTAAATTTTGAAAGTCCATGCAACCTAAGTCTGTAAGTAGGTTTGAAATGTTGTACTTTGTTTTCAGTAGAGCTCTAAAAAAAATTATTTTTGTCAGCTTCAGCATATTTGCTGACTTTATACTGACACTTGTAGGTCTTCATTTGACGTTTGTTAGAGTTATTGTCAGTATCTATGTTCATGGTTATTTGTATGTGTTTAATCCAATTTTTTCTTGTCTAATACACATACCATTGTTTTCCTTTTTTCAGTATATCTGTATGTAAAATTGTCAGCCATATTTTGACAACCATTTGATATATGTGCTTAACATTTTTTCGATTGTGTATATTGAGAGGTTTTTAACATGATTTAAAACCCCATCCATTGTTTTAATGCACAAACAGTATCTAGAATGTCTGGAAACCTTCAAGCCCATTTGCTTTAGCACTCAAGTTGACTTTTCAAATAACTAGTAGAACATACCTTATTAAAAATATTTTTTTAACAAAATAAAGGTTCCTTATTGAGAATGAACTCCTTTTTAGTTTGGGGCTCAGTGAGTGAAACGGAAATGTAAATAAAGGTTTTATGATATATGGATGCATAAATAAGGAAGGCATATCACAGGGTGCACAGGTCAGCCTTAATTCTGTCAATTGCCCATATTAAATACTGTAACTTAGTGTTTTCAATGCTCCTTTTTATACACTCTTATGTGTCTGGGGAAAGAAAAACTAATTGAATAAGCCTAGTCATTCCTCTTACTCTTGCCACAACTGAAATATTAAATGATTTTTCACTTCTGACTACTGAATTTTTCAGCATGCTCCATAGTTCTGGAAGAAACATTCACCACTGCACTTTGAAGTATGATGACATTGTTGTTTCAGTCTTCTTTCTGTATGTCCTAGCATCTTGATTGCTTTTAAATTTGTTACTTCCATTATTGTCTTTACTGAATTGTGTATGTTGTTCTCCTTATGTTGTAAGATAATCAAAACCTCTGTAGTTTGTACTGTTACTCCCAGTGCCTGATTTTTTAAGGAATGTACCATCCAGTCTAAGTTGCCTTGTATATATATAAACATTAAAATTCATATCAGTATTCCATTGGGTAAAACCAGTAAAATGCTAAAGCCCTTTTTACAGCTAAGTGCTTTCACTTATTATATTTAGGAGTGTATCTAGGGAATTATATTTTGGAAAATACTGATGTGTTTGTGTTATTAACACAATAGTTAAGGGAGCAAAGTTAAATTAAATACCGGTAAGACTAACTCTGTGAAGTCCCTGACTGGATGATGAAACTGAAATGCAGGCTTTCTGGGTCCTATATTTATCATGCTGTGGTTGGAATTTGTTGTTTGACCTTCTGGAAGGTGTTGAAGGAAGGTAGCTGAGCCTTTGAGCTGAAATGCTCATGTAAGTATGAAGCCATTTCCTTTTTGTGTACTGCTTCTGCTGTCTGCAATGCTCCCTCAACTTATTTTTCTTTGTTCTTATAATTAACTTTCCTGCTGTTCTATCTTGCATTTTTATCCTTTTCTCCCTATTACAAGTCTATCTAGGAGAAGGATAACAAAGGGGACTGGAGAGATGTGACATATCCTGCCTAAGCAATTCTGTGGCCTGGCCCAAGTCTGTCAGTCTTGTCCATTCTTCAGAAAGAAAATGGAAGTATTAAAGACCACAATTTAGAAACTGTGCACTACATGTGTATCTTGTAGTTGCAGGCCTATTTCTCATATTTTCTTGCCATAAGCTTTCTTTACGCTATTCAAAACTCAACAGTTTGCAAGTTATTCCAGAAGACAATGATTCCAGTACAAGAGTCTTGTCTGTGTTGATTGTCCTCATTAGCTCACAGGCTAGTTTAGGAACCTCCTTTCAGTTTGTTTTCTCTGAAGAATTAATTTGTTTTCCTTCAAAAACATATCAGAACAGTGTAAAAAATCTGTTCTTTTATCTTCCATTATTCTGAAGCAGTAGTTGATGAAAATAGCTGCTTGTGTGATGTGTTGAATTTAATGGTTTCTGCTGTTTCTGTCCCTTCTTGTGTACTTTCCGGCAACCACTTTTGTGAAAGCTGTCATAATTTTCTTTGTTTCAAAGCAAAGCATCATCTGAAGTAAAGCTTACAAAACATGAAAGTATTCAAAAGCAAATTTCATAATCGGCAGTGGGGAGGAGAAATCAGCCAATTTTACTGTGAAGCTTGAATTCCTCTCAAAGAGAATATAAGGGGGTTTTGAGGAAGAATAGCTGTAATGGTTTTGTAGGTTTGTTTGTTTGTTTGTTTTGTTTTTATTTTTTTTCATTTGATTGTTTTTTGGGGGGTTTGTTTGTTTCTTTGGTTTTTTTAGAAGGTGATTACTAGAACAGAAACTGTGGATTTGGCTATATGGTGTAGTTGTCAGATAAAAAAGATTTTGTTGTTAGACCGTGCTTTCTCCACAACTTTGAGTCCAAATGAGGAATTCCAGGCCAAAAGCTCAGTTTGAAAAAATGTTAGGTGACTGAAACACCTTTTAGGTTAGGAAAAAGCTTAAGCTATGTTAGAGCTTCTTAATTTTTAGCTCAAATTTATACTGAATCAAAAGTAGATACATAAGATTACAAGAAGGGTCAATTAGTTGACAGCACTTTTTAGTTTTTCTTGGCTCTGTCCTTTTCAATTCTTTGTTGTCTTCTCTTAGTCATGTCTAGCATGGATAGTAGTTTAAAAATTGGATTTGTTTGATCTCTAAAATAACCTCTGCTCTTTCATGAACTGTTAAAACTGAAAATGCTTGCGTCATAAAGGTGAGCAAAATAAAGCACAAACATGTTATGCATACTTTGCAAACAATAATGGAATGCAGAAGCACATAGGGGCTTCCTTTAATTTCATAATGAGAGTTAGTGACTTACATCAAGGGGAGTAATTATTGAAGAGAATATAGAAAACAAAGTCTTCACAACTCATGAGCCCTGTTCATGATGCTATTTAATGATGCATATGATTCTCTTTTCCTTTTTAAATTCTTAACTAGGATAAATTGAGAAAGTGGTCACTTCTGTCATGAAGGTGTTTGTAGGTGGGGAGAAAACTGGCCATATATCCTTCATAAACTGCAACTTCCCTGTCTTTCCTCACCAACTTTTCTCGCTCTTACAGCAATGGTTTTCTTGGTTAAACTACCTTTTTTTCTCCATAGGCTTACTTTCCTGTTCCTATGTTAACACATAGTCTAAATATTTTCTATCTTCTGTACAAATACACAAATTGTATTATTTAAATTGAATATTTTGATTTAATGGATATTTGCTGTAGAAGTACTTTGCTGGACTGGGAGATAATGCCCAGGCAACCAGTTTGCAAGGTGGACCATATATATTTTACCACTATGTCTCAGTTGTACAACTCTGTTTTTTTTATGGAGATTCTGTCCTGCTCTGAAAGGATGACAAGCATAAATGTAATTAATGACTGGTAGATTATAATAATTCTCTAGGCAAGTTGCATTTGAGAACTGATAATTTTTCTGTTGAGTGATTAGTGATTGTCAGTATTTGCACTTGCAGTATGACTGTCTCTTTTTCATGTGTTTCCCCTGAGTATGCGAAGTATATGGCTGAAAGTAGCTGCTTGCATGCTCTTTACCTTTTAGACTGTCACAGTTATTTTGGTTTTGGTTATGATGGAGAATGACAGTAGTTACCTTTGGAAAGGTTGGTATAAGTTATTTTCTTTTACACTAGATTATTTTTTTTAATGCCTCCTAAATCGAGGAATCAGGTGGAATGGACTGGCTGGATGGGAAGAGATTGCTTTTTCCATGGGGAGCATTGGAGAACATTCAAGTCAGTGGAGAGGCTCTCAGAGGCCACAGGGCATGTATTGTCAGGCAAACCCAGAAAAACAAGCTTGGGCAGGAACATTGCAAGCCTGCTGTGAAAAGCAGGGAGCAGCCGACAGCTAGAGCCAAGAGACTGCGGCTTTCAAGGTACCAAATAGGGCTCTTACTTGCTGCTGCTCAGAAAGTCATTGACCTAATAGAAACAAAGGTGGGAAGCAAGGACTGTCTTCAACGATGCAGTGCAGGCTGTATTCACTGAATACCATTTTGGGGTCTCCTGCTGACAATTATGCTTTTCCCAAAATTAGATCCTTTCTTTCATGGATCCAAAGAGTGATAAAGATCTCTGTGACTGAGGATTGTTACTCCAGGAATCAGCTTGGAAGCTTGCGTCTTCTGAGTATTGGCAGCTTGTGGCTTTTCTTGAACTTTCTCATTCTGAATTTGTTGCCTTGAACCTCAGTTGTCTCAGGCTGGCATGGATGTGGAGTGGTTGTGTATGTCGTACTGTGGCCCAGCAGTTTCAGAAGTGAAGGAAACAAACACTATGTTTTAAGGTTCATCCTTGCCTCCTAGCTAGTGACCTTTTTTAAGAAAGCAGTTGGTGTTTTTCAGCTGTCAAAGACTATTCCACACTGTCACCTAGATTTTGTCTTCACCTGTAGGTTTGATGCTCGCTTTGTACCAGTGAGAGCCTCCTTCCTGTCACAGTTTAGCCATGACTGGCAGCTAAGCCCCACAGAGATACTTGCTCACTGCTCACTTGCTCAGTGGGATGGGGGCAAGAGAATCGGAGAGTAAAAGTGGGAGCTTGTGAGCTGGGATACAGGCAGTTTAACAGGTAAAGCAAAAGCTGTGCATATGAGCAAAACAAATCAGGTAATTCATTCACTGCTTCCCTTGCACAGGGAGGTACTCAGGCATCTCCAGGAATGCATGGTTCCATCATCAACAGTGTACTTGGGAAGACAAATGCCATCACTCTGAACATTCCCCATTTCCTTTAGCTTTATTGCTGAGCACTATCCTATATAGTGTGGTGTTTCCCTGTAATCCATTTGGGTACAGTGTCCTGGCTCTGTCCCTGGCTTCTATATACCCTTAGTCTCCTCTCTGGGGGGAGTGAGGTGAGAAGCAGAAAAGGCCTTGGCTCAGTGTCAGCACTACTCAGCAGTAGCTAAAATATCCTTTTGTTGCTAAAACTGTTGGCAGTACAAATCCAAAACATAGCCCTATACCAGCTACTATGAAGAAAATTAACCCAGCTGAAAGCAGCACACCCCCTCCTCCATTGGTTCATGGTTTCAGAGAGAGGTTAACTCTGTGTGTCCCCTATCCAAGTTGCAGAATGCAGAGTCCAAACGTGAACATTAGTTGTACCTTTGGTGTTTTGATTGTGTCTTGTAGTACAATCTTCATCTATTTACGTTCATGCTCACTAGTTCTAAGAGTTTGACTGTCTGGCTAGATAACGAGCTGTTGTAGGTGGGAGGTAAGCATGAAGGCTGGTCAACTCAAGCAGCGTTATGGAAACACTTCTGTCTTTCTGAGGCTCCTTTCAGACTTCTGTTAAGCATGCCACTATTCCTACAGCCTTAAGGAAAGGTGGTGGTTGTTCTTGTTCATGCAGCTGCTTGGGGTCCTCCTTCCAGACAGCAGTGATTTGTGGAGTATGCTGCTTATCATCCTTTGGATGTAAATGAGTATGTGAACAACTGCATAAAGTGAAAGGGAATGGACACACCAGTAACTGGGTTGAACTGGTCCGTACTCAAAAGTATTTACAATCCCGTGATCTTCCTTTCTGCATTCCCTGAGTTTCTACAGCTTTACAGGAGCTTTTTGACCCTGTGCTTATGGTTGCACGTAAATGCGCAGACTTGTCTGTATAGTGCTAAAACAAAGTCTTACTGGAATTTTTGTGTGTTGCTGTGTGAATACCTTGAGTGTGAATAATGGTATGGATGGCATACTTGGGATTGTAGTTAATGAAAAGATGCTTTCCTTTTTTGCTACTTGTAAATACTTGCTGTAGGGAATAAAGATACAATTGTATTATGCAATCATGAATCTCTTTGGCTTGTACCATTTGTGAATAATGTTTTGGCAGGCAAAACTTCATGAGAAAACATTACTTTGAGGCTTCTTACTCTTACTCTCCTGGAACTCATGCCTAACAACATTAGTTACTTTACTCAGTGATCCTGTGTCAATTCAGTGTCAAATTACCTCATTGTTACCAGGGAATAGAAAAGGAAGACACTTTACTGTGTTGGTTTTTATCCAGCTTCTCAGAGGAACTTGCTGTTCAGAGTTCTGTGTAAATGGAAAGCATTAATTTCACCAGTCATCATTCACTGGTGTGTGTACATATATGCAGTTTGACATTTGTTTGGAAACTCCTGTCTGTCCATTCCTAAATACTCCATGTGGGAACCATAGTACATACATACTCCATTGAATTACATGTTACAGCCTATCTAGTAAAATTGTTACTCACTTATCTCTTGCCTGCATTATACTTTGCCTGTTGCCTTTCCTAAGGGGTTTTAATTATATAAGGAGTAGTCTAAAATATGTGGCTACTTTAAATATTTTTCAAGAAATGAGCAAGTACTAAGAAGGCATCTGTTTATTTTCGCTTGGTAAAAATCATCCCTCTAAGAGATGGGACAAATGGATGTGCAGAGGTAGGTCCTGAGCAGTCAGTTAAAAACCTTTCGTTTGCTATTGAATTATAGAGTGGAATAGCTCCTTTAGACCAGATTGAAGCTTTGTGAAATCAAGATTAATACTTGAGGCATTAGAACTTCAGGTTGAAATATTTGAGGATATACAAGGTTATGAGCACTTTTGGGAGGTTTTGTCTATACTAGTGAGGTGTCTTCTTGACTGATGTAAATTAAGATATTCAAAATTAAGACTTAAAATTAAGACAAAATTAAGTAAGCATGAACAGGCTTACATTTTTTATTAAGATACATGTTGTCTGTATGGGAAAAGTCTGTCAAAATTTTCAGTTTTGGGAGAAAAAGGTCTGTTTTTATTAGGTTTTTTTTTTAACTAACTCCAGGTTTTTACTGGCTTCAAACAGTTGTCATCTCAAAATAGTCCTGGTCTTGGCAATGAAAGAACATTTAAGCTCATAGGTACTAGGAAAATATTTTTTTAAAAGTCATTTATGACAAAACAAAATGACTAAAATATTGATGATTACTTATCACTATGTCAACACGTCCCTAGTTTTCCAGATTTGGTCTGACAGAAGACCATTCATTTTCTTCAGTATTAAATACTCCAGGCTGGAAGAAAGTCGGGGTAAAGTATTGTTGTTATCTGCAGGTAATAAAATACTTAACTAATAGATGCTGACAATCAAACTTACATGATGCTTCCATAAGTTTATTATTTTTCCAGTTGTGAAATGTGGATGTACTTTTTCAAGAGAAGGGAGCATTTCCAAGAATTTTTTTACTCTTGAATAGAAGTTGTGGTGATATTCTGGCAGTTTTTCTCCTTTTTGTTTTATTTTCCTTAATTACCCTGAAACTGTTTGCTCTTGGCAGAATAACTGCAATTAACTATGTTGTTAATTATGGACTGATTTATTTTCAGATCTCTATAGAGAATGACTACCTAGGCCCCAGAAGAATTGAGAGTCTGCAAAAAGAAGATGCTGATTGGCAGAAAAAAGCCCACATGGCGGTGCTTTCTATTCAAGACCTTACAGTCAAATACTTTGAAATAACAGCTAAGACACAGAAAGGTAGTTATTTTCTGACATCTTATCCATCACATAAAAGATGCAATTATTTAATGTTTACCATGTTCTGCGTTGTACTGTGAGTAGTTTTTCTTTATTTTTCCTACTATATCTAAACGAACCTTTCACTAGAAAACCTGTTGAGAACATCATGAGAGGTGAGCAGAACAGAAATTTAGATAGAAGTTTCACAGCCACTTTTTCAATGTGATTGTATTAGCAGCACTCCATACTTGCAAAGGATTTTGAAGGCACAGATTCTGTTTTCTGTACTGATAAGGGAGACCCCTAGAGTAAGTGTTTATTTCACTTACTTTCTTTTTCATATCTCCCCTGTCTTTCAGTAACTTCTTTTTGTAACTCTGAATAATAAGCAACAGCTCAGTTTTAATTACTCAGTGAAAGCTGCTCTGTTGTTCAGAAGTCTTCATGGGCTTCTTCATATAACCTGGGCATTTTTGTGCTTGAAAAATGGGGTGGTTTTACAAAATTGCTTCTGCCATAAAACCGGGTCATATGACTTGCCGTATACATCTGTGCTCTCGTCCTTGTACCATTTTAACTTAAATAATCATTTTATTAGGGTAATAAGGATGAGGAGGATGAAGCTTAATGCCACTTTTTCAGTTTGACTGTGGGCTGCCAGTGACAGAATTTGCCTGACTGTGGTTCTCTTTTTTCTTTTTTTGCCTTAGTGATAGAGATTGCTCAACCACATAAATGAGCTGTAGGAGTAAACCTCTTTTGACTGATAAGTTTCCTGTTATCTCCCTATATGACTGCTCTATCTGCCACAAGAGTGGCAGTAATGGCAGAATTACTCTTTTCACTGGCAACCCAAGTTAAGGATAATGTGAAACCTTACCTTATTCTGAAAAAGTTACTATACTGATTAAAACATATTGGAATTAACATAATTAGAATAAATTCTGAAAGTATTAATCAGCTTTGCTCCTTTTCTGGTATGACAAAGGCAGCAAATAAGATATGCTACTAGTTGGTAATGCATATTCACGTATATTTACTTGTTTTGCTCACATGCTTTTTTAATGTAAAGCAGCAGGATTGTGGGGAGAAAATAGTCCAAATAGAAATGCCTGGAGACTGTTTACAGACCTTTAGTATACAGTTGTTTGTCTGTTTTGTTGTGTTTTGGGTTTTTCTTGGCCTCCTTCTGACCACAGGGTGGTCTTACATACCAAAATAGTAACAGATGGCAGAGGAAAAACGCATGAGAACATAAAGGTGTTTCCTATCACCTAACAACAGCATGTAACAGCTTCTAGCACATAGAGACTGAATGCTAACCTTTGATTCTGTGATTTTTCATGGTTTTTGCTCTGCAGATCTAAGTGTACCATGTGGTTTGTTTATATTTTGACAATGGTGAAAATCTCATGTGTGTCAGCCTAGATGTTGTCTGGGGCTCAAGAATAGTGAATCTGAACCAGGGAAAGCACTTTTTTATTTTGAGTTAAAAATTAGATGTTATTTAAATTTAAATTATATCAGTATTCTTACAGAATTGCAGTTGAGGGTAAGATGAAATTTTTTTTTTAATTCTAAATTTTTTTCACTCTTCAGATCTATTTAACCTTCTAACTGTACCAGAAATATTGTTAAGGGAGACTTCCATAGCTTAGAATTGGTTACAGAAGTGGAGAAAAATTTGGGATGCAGTCTAAGACCACACGGTAGCATTAATGAGTTTTTTATTAAGTCAAGAATTTTGAACCTGTGGGCCAGGTGTTGAGGTAATTTATATTCAGACTGATCACGTATCGATAAAAATATCGGAATTACAGTGATAAAATGATCAACAAACAGCTTTATGAGCATCTTGGATTTTAACCTTGGTACCCTGAAGAAGAGAGCTTTGTATGCTCTTGGGTACACACATGTTCTTGGTCTCTGCAGTAGAGTCAGTAGCGATCTGAAGTGCAGGCAAGTAAGCCACATGCCTTTTTTTTTTTTTCCTTCTGTAGCTGTGTATGATCGAATGCGAGCAGACCAGAAAAAATTCGGTAAGGCAGCATGGGCAGCAGCAGTGGAACGTATGGAAAAGCTTCAATATGCAGTTTCTAAGGAAACTTTGCAATTGATGCGTGCTAAAGAAATCTGTTTGGAGCAGAAGAAACATGCATTGAAGGAGGAGGTAATTTTTCATGCCAAAAAGTGGAAAACAAAAATGTGCAGGAAGAAGGCATTAGACAAATGAGGGTGTGGTGTGGTGAGTTTTGTGCCACTTATGTATGGTTTCTGTTCACCTTTTCCTGGTTAGTCAACCAGAAGGACTGTTTTTACTGTCAATGTTTACAGCTGTCCACCGAGGTGAGTGAAATGAAGAGAAGGGCTCGGAATGCAGAATGTGCTGCAATGCAGTCTCCACACTTTATCTCTCAGAGACATGGCCATCTTTTTGGAATAGTTCTGACGTTCCAGATGGAAGGTGTCAGAACATTACTAAATAGACAGATGACTATCTCGTGCTGCACTCACTATCTCGCTTATCCTGATTATTAGAGTAGTCTTCCAGTGGGGACTGGCTAGCTACAGCTTTCCTGAGGAAAGAGTATATGCATGAAACTGTGTTTAAATGTCTTAGCAGAAAAAAAATCCACATTCATTGGATTTTATGACACCTCCTCAAAATGAGAAATGCTACCAATCTGCTTTTAAACTTCGCTATCAGATGAATATTGGGTGCTAAGATCTTTGTCACACTGGTGTTAATGTACATTCCATCAAATCAGTTGCTTGTTTTAAAAGAACTCTTCAAATTGTCCAGCAGAATTTTACTAAACTGGTGCCTCTGTTATGAAAAGGTTATCCAGAGAACTCACAACTTCACAACTGTATAGGCTGGTAGGTTTGTAAACCTGATAGACTTTGTGCCTATTTTAGGAGCCTCTGTAGAAGACAGCTTGATTTGAAAGGAAGAGAAAGTATATGCAAAACTCTGAGCACAAAAATAATTTTACTGCCTTTCAATTTAGAAATTCAGGAGTTGTCTGGAAACCTGCACTTATGAGGCTGTTGTTAGCCAAGAGTTAATGAGAAAGTCCAGCAGTGCTAATTGGAAATAATGTATTGAATATGCTTACATATTTAGAGTAACCATGCATCATCTTTTCTGTAGCACATCTAGTTTTTCTCCCAGTGTAGACCTTCTGTGACTTTTTTTTGAATGAGATCTCACTCTAATAAATGGGTGATTGCTTGTTTTGAAATGCAGGGCAGGGACCACTTAGGAAAAGGAAAGGTTAGTTGTGGTATACTTTAGGGTGAAAGTGCTGAACTGGGAGTTTGGAGCTTCTGGGGACAGAGAAATAAGGAACATCTGATGGACATGGTGCTTTTGGATGGTGTATTACAAGGCCTAGAGAGCAGTGGGTCTAAACAGTGATAGGGAGGAGATATGAGGATCAGCCAGCCCCTGCCTGAAACATCATCTTTTGTTTGAAAAAGCTCTAAGTATCCAGAGTTGAATGTGAAAATGTGACTGGGAATACCATCTTGGAGAAGAGGAGTTGCACCCTTACAAATAAAATATTTGTGTACCTGAAATACTTTCTCTGAAGATAAAAATATTTTATTTCTGAAGATAAAAATATTCCTTTAAAAAGACTAAAATGCTCAAGAAATTAATATATCTGTGTTTGAGGTGGGGAAGAGTGACGATCCAGAAGAAAGAGTAGATTTGGTAGTTTTTAAGGACACTGTTGATGTTCAGTTGGTTTTCTGTGGATCTTTGAGCATTTGGTCTTGGAAAAGAAAATTGTTATAAGGGTATATCATTATAGGACAAGGGGGAATGCCTTTAAACTGGAAGTGGGTAGGTTTAGATTACATATTAGAAAGAAGTTCTTTACTTTGAGGGTGGTGTGACACTAGAGCAGGCTGCCCAGATCCCCAGCCCCAGAAGTGTTCCAGGCTAGGGCCTTGAATGGGACACTGAGAAACCTGGTCTAGTGGAAGGTTTCCCTGCCCATGGCAGGGGATTGGAGCCTGGAGGTCATTTCCAACCCAAACCATTCTGTGATTCAGTGAAGTTCTTTACTTGCTATAAATGCAACAACAACAAAAACTGTAGAGATTAAATTATTTGCTTTTGTTAATCCAGGAAACTGTGGTATAGCAGGAAATTGAACTTAGGTCTCCTCAGCTTGAGTTTTTTTCAAATACTGTCTTGTTTTAACGCCAGCCAGCAACCAAGCCTGACATAGCCACTTGTTCACTCTCCCGTGGGCAGGATCTGGGAGAGAATCAGAAGGGTAAAAGTTAGAAAACTCGTGGCCTGAGATAAGGGCGATTTTGTAGGGAAAGCAAAAGCTGTGCATTCATCAAAACAAAAGGAGTTAATTCACTTCTTCCCATGGACAGGCAGGTATTTAGACCAGAGCCCTCCAGGAGAGCAGGGCCCCACCACACGTAACCATTCCTTGGGAAGACAAACACTATTGCTCCAAATGTCCTTCCCCTTTCTTCTCCTCCCTACTTTATATACTGAGCATGATGTCATATGTTACAGAATATGCCTTTGGTCAGTTTGAGTCTCCTGTCCTGGCTATGTCTCCTCCCAACCTCCCATGCACCCCCAGCCTCCTCTCCAGCGTGACAGTATGAAAAGCAGAAAAGGCCGTGGGTCTGTGTAAGCTCTGCTCAGCAGTAACAACAGCGTTCTATCTTATGAGCACAAACCCAAAACACAGCCCCATACAAGCCAGCACTGTGAAGAAAATAAACTCTACCCCAGCCCAAAACAGCACAACTGCAAAATTTTTCTTTCCTGTAACATTCTCAAGTTAAAGTCATTTGTGTTTCTTTCACTATATTGGTCAGCCTGAGGTCTACCGCCAAGGATGCAGCAAATTACTAGTACAGATTGTGTAGAGAGTCATGAGAGTTGCTATCAATTAACCATTTAACCACTCTGAAATTTTTAAGAGAAAATGCTGACGTATTCTCAAAAACAGTAATACTGTTTTGAAAATCAAACTTGCATAATATCTTACATGAAGTATAACCTGGATTGTTGAAATTCAAAATTCCTATTTTTCTTTTTCGCAAGGGGCTAATATGTAGCTAGGATATCTCCCCGGAACTATACACTAGTAATTTTCCATTTCTGTTGCACCTGGAAGCAAATACAGTGGTGTTCTACCCCTAAAAAAGAGCAACTAGCAGCATCTGTAATGTTTGCTGTATACAGCATTAAGATACAGGTATCAGATCCTTTATCAGACAGACACCAGTGCAACTGGATGAAATACTCAGCTGCTGTAACTTGATTAGCTCATACCTCTGAAGATGCCCTGTTTATGTCTTTGTCTCCACTCAGTATTTATACAAAGGTTGTGGATTTCAATTTGGGAATAGTGTGAAAGTTTGGGTCAGTTTCACAGTTGACTGACAAAGCATGGGTTCTTAGGTGTGGTCAAGTTTAAATGACATTGCCTTAATTTATAAAACAGACAAACACTTCCCATCTCCCCCACCTCCAGATCCACCAAATTTTACTGTGTTTTTACAACAAGAAAATTCTTGAAAACTGCCAAAGTCCTTGAAAAATGCCAAATGCCAATACCCTGAACAGTGAGCATTATCCCTCTTATATGGAAGACCTGAAGAGTTCAAGAGAATCAGTCCTTTGCTTGAAAAGTAGCCTCTAATTCACTCCAGATATGCCATCATTTTGTCATGTACTATTCTGGTCACTTAGTATGGATGCAGAATAATAAAATGGCATAACAAGACATTTTTGTGTAGCACTAGACTGAAACATATGCATAATACACTGTAAGGTTTATGGCATTCACTTAAGAATTTACTGATCTTTTCAGACTAATAGTTGATATACAAAAGATACATTCAGTAAATGTGCAATATAAGTAGAAGAAACCTTTAAACTCAAAGTTACAGGAATTGATTCACGGGTTTTCTGTCTAGCAGTCTCAAAGGGAAATAAGCATAGTACATGGAACTGTTTGAGTTTGGTTGATCTGTGAAATCCCTATCAATAGGTAACAATGCAGGTGCTAAAAACATACAGAAAAGGGATAGGACAAATTTTATAACTAAATCCAGTAACTACTTTGTTTAAAAGGCAGGACTCTGGCCTTAGCTGTTGCTGCAAACTGTGCTTAGAGGCTTGTGAAACGTTTTAGGTGGGTATCACTGTAGTGCCTGCTATGTTTCATCTTCCTGGATATTTTCGGTTAGCCTTCTTCTGAAACAGGGTATTGAGTAAAATGGGTCATGTGTTTAATTTGGTACAGGTAAGTTTCTAGTTTAGTATAATTAAATTTAAACAAATCTCCAGTAAAATTCACTATTACTTTCATCCATTAAGTGAAGGAAACTATCAGATATACATTTCTTGAGCAGGTAGAGAGCTTGGATGTGGCTCTAATTCTTCTACATGCAAGTTGTAGAGCTGCATGAATTCTCCCCAAAGCAAGACAGTACTTAAATACCAATACGTAAGGAGATGTTCACAAATAGGTCTGAATGTCTGACTGTATTGAGCAGTGAAATCTTTCTTGACTGTTTGAAAGAGAAAGATTGCAGTTCACTTTGATTGTTCTTATCGCTGTTCTATGTCAAACATGTAACGTGAATAAGTACTAAAATATATACAAATATTTTCATCTGTGTATTTATTCTCCTGTGAAGGAGTCCAGAAACCAGAGGATTGGTGCATATTTTTGTCCTGGATTCCACAACCTTTCAAATTTTTTCCTCAGTTTAGCTTGAATGACAGATTTAACTGTACTTTTCTAGATGCCAATAGCAAAATAATTTTTACACTTTCGGAACTGAAGATAAGAAAATCCTAATTTTGTTATGTATTTTCAGAGAATCAAGTAGTAGCATAAAAATGCCTGAGTGATGTTTCACACTATGTAGTGTATGACTTGTCACTTTGACAGTCAGAAAGTGTCCTTCAATGCTATGGATTTTTCTCATTGCCATATAGTAAAAAATGTCAGATACTAAAGATTTCTTTAAGTTTGTGGCTGATTAGAACCAATCTTACTGACTTGATGTATTCTATTTTAACATGCTACATTTAGTGTAGCAGACATTATCTAGCTGAAATCGTAAAGTCTGTGGTCTTGTTATTCTGGAGTTGTATGGGTTTTGTTGCCTTGTTTGTTTGTTTCTCTTTTTATTTAGATGCAGAGCCTGCAGGGTGGTACAGAAGCCCTAGCCCATTTGGACCACTTAGAAGCTGATTATTATGATCTACAGCTTCAGTTATATGAAGTGCAGTTTGAGATCTTGAAGTGTGAAGAGCTGCTGCTGACAGCACAACTTGAAAGCATCAGAAGACTCATGTCAGGTGCTTGATTTATTTTAATTAATACATAATCTGTAAAAGATTATTTTTTTCCTAAGAGTCTAGTAAAGCTTGTGTTAATTAAATGAGAACAGATTCTTTGACATATGAAGAGCTGCATCTTCTAGCATAGATACTGTTAAACTACGCTTATAAGGCATACACATACACATACGGATACAGGGTCTCGTTGCCTGTATTTGGACGTAAGCATATAGGATGCCTTATAAATTTTGAAAACCTGTCTTAGAGGAACTTTGGGAATTTGTTGGACTAGAAACCAAAGAAAGAGACAGACTTCCTTTAAATTCAAACAAGTTTTAATTAAGGTGTGATAATGGAAAGGGTAACAGTTCTTAACTACTCTATCTATCTACCTATCTATCTATCTACCTATCTATCTATCTACCTATCTATCTATCTACCTATCTATCTACCTATCTATCTATCGAAACAAAGCAACCAGAACTAAACGACTAGTTTGTGGAATAATGCCCCTTTGAACTCCCTGCAGTCTCTGCTCCCATTGGGTGCAGTAATATTTATGGACAGCAGGTGGCGATGTTGCTTCTTGGCCAGTGCTGAGCTGCCCCCCAGGAGTGGGTGGAGTGATGTCGGTATGGAGTCGATTGGGAGAAGCCACACAGGGAGGGGAAGAGCTGTGATCCTTTTCTTTAGTCCGTGGCTAGAGGATGAATGCTACTCTGAGCTGGATGCAGACACCAATGCTGCAGTGGCTCCTCACACCCGGGCCGGCAGCCGCCAGCACCCCCCAGGAAGCCCGATGCAAAAGGCCCTGCCTAGCGAAGTCTCTCTCTCTCCCTTGAGCACCAGGAACTCCAAAAATCCACGGATTGGAAAATGGGAGGAAAAAAGGAAGGAGACCCAAACCCGTAGGGCAAAGGTTTTATCCTTTAGATCCTTCTTTGTTTGATGGTTATGTCTATGCAGCTGTGTTTTACTGGGTTTAGTGCATAGGGCTTGCATAGCAAATTTTGTTATGGATAGAAAATTCTTGTAGGAAATATTTGAAGCTGAATTGTACTGTGAGTTGCCTCTGGAAAAGGAGAAAACAGGCATCAGATTCTTCTCTCTGTTCATGCATCTCCTCCTTTAAGGCTTGTGATGGAAACAACTTAAACTGCATGTATGGAAGATGGGGATTAGAAACACTGTAGATGACTTATAGCAGTGTGGCACCTTTGACTGGGTGGTTCTGTGCTTGAAGTGGTTAGATTTTGTGCTTGGGAAATCAGACATGTAGTTTTGGTACTGAAGACATGGTTTGGTCTGCTTACTTATAAACTGAAAGAAATCCCCTGAATGGGAGACTGAGAAGAAAAGTGTATCAAAATCCTTTGTCTTTGATGTAGTAATAGTAAAAACCATGGGCCCTCAGAGATGAAGCCTGTCAAAACATTGTAGGTCATTCTGACTTGTCACAAATGTTTTCTCCAGAAATCTCAAAAAAGAACCCCTAGCTTTTGTCCAAGTAAAACCCCCAGTCAGCTATACAGCCACCTTGCCCCTTCCTTTATGTCAGCAAAATAACTCACTGTTACGGTTTCCTTTGCTGTTTTCAATTTGAGAAGTTTTGTTTAATAACAAATCCGAAACTATCCCAAAGGACAGAAAATGAAAAATACAGTTCTTAAATATGTGGGAATTGCTCAAAGAATGAAATTACCTCTTCAGACTTTACTTAGGTGGATAGAACAATTAATGTGAAGAATAATGTTATGCTGAAGTGGCTACATGTGTTCAAGACTGTTCAGCAGCAAATATGAATTAAAGCATCTAAAACATATAGTAATCTTTTAACATGTGTTGTTTCCTGTGATGTCAGAAGAAAATCATAGTCTTGGATGCATGGGTTGCACTTTCTGTTACACTTTCTTTTTAAAGTGTACTCATAGTAAAGTAATAGACTTTTGTGGGAATGGATTTCCCATATATGGCATGAAAAGAGTCCTGCCAAAGATGGGCAGAAGAGGAGAATCAGCCAGAAAATGTTGATACTTTGAATTGATGTTTTCATGATGTATAAAATGCCTTTTGCCTTCTCCATGTGTCCCTTCCCAGGAATCCCCATGTGTCTCTTCCCAGAACCCCGCTCTGTGAGCTGAGGGGTGGGGTACACCTTATTACCTGAAACCCTTTCCCAGCTGAATGTAAATCCCCTCATTCCTATTGGTCCAAAGCCAGACACACCCCCCACCCCCCCGGCCCCTCATTGGAGGATTTGAACTCCCTCCACGGTCTATAAAACCCCCTGTTTTCTGAATAAAGCTCTCTCTGTTTTCCTGCTTCTTATGCTGTGTGGTCTCTGCGTCCCTTCTCTAGGGCTTGGAAATCACGTGGCGGGGAGGGCAGGGAGCACACTTTCCTCCTAGGTTAATGGACTAAAACCTAACCTGGAGCCTAAACCATCCCGCTGTAGACCTCTGCTCTACCAACACAGCATCCAACGAGCCTTAAAGACTTTTGATTTTGCACATCTGTATGATTTGAAATTCATGTGTGTAAGCTTTGCAGAGACTGTTGCTTTTCTTTTTTCTTTGACTGTATTGACTCTGCAGAGGTAGTTCAGAGAGAGCTCAACAGAATGTTTTGTGAATGTGATTTAAATTGACTGCCAGTTGGTTCTAAGCTGGAAGAAAAATATCTGTATAAATTCAGCACGATAGATCTGAAAAGTATTAAATGATAATAGATTGTCATATTATGAACAGTACTGGTGGTTTTTTACTGCCATTGAGGAAATACCTACATTAAAATTCACAAGATGAAACTTCAGTAGGTTAGAATTTTTAAGACCTTATCATACAAAGTATTAGTACATTCTTGTTAAAATGTCTTTGTGGTGGATAAACTTTGGTATTTTCATCTTTAACTCTGCATGAAAGCATTCTTACACCAAAATTTGCAGGTAACTGCTCCCATTTTATAAATGCATGGTAAAATATAATTGCTAATCATGAGTCTTCTTTACTCAATGATAGGTCAAAGGGAGTTTTAGTGACTTGGAAGTTGTACATACTGGTGAAACTTTATGGTAGTTTTGTTTTTAAACCGAGCACTGAAGTAAACAATGTGTTGGGTATATTTTTACTATTTTTTATTTTAACAATAGTATATTACTGTATTTTTTTGCCTGGTCCTGCCATGACTTTTACTGAGATGAAATTTGCATGATGGTCATAATTTTGGTTGTAGCAGAGACTGTACACAAAAGTAACATGAAGTGACAGCATCTTCTAAAATGAACAGTGTACTATTGAAGAAAACCCTGATCATCCCCAAATAATCTAGTAGATGATGTAAGAGAAATTACGGTCTTGCTGAAAAGTTGACAAAAGTAGTTGCTGAAAGTAGTTGATAAAATTGAAGTAAGAAAGTTTGGTGGTGCTGTGTAATAGACACTGACAGTCAAGCCCACTGCATCTGCCTGCCTCAGACAGCACTGTAATGCATATCCCTTTGGTGCATTACAAATACATCCCACTTCATATGCTAGTGAAATAAAGAGCAAGAGGTCTTTGCTGCTTCTTCATCCAACATTCTGCAAGGATTTATAATCATCACTCTTTCCTTCTTGGCAAGAGATGAGAGGGCAATACTCAAAGATTAGCTCAGTGTTATTCGGAATGCTTCACTCAGGAGGCTCAAAATCATGAGTGTTGATAAAACTATTAGTAATTATCTCCTTGTCAGGCCTGTAATGCTTTGAAGGATTGCCTTGAAGTTTCCCTCCATCCTTTCCAAAAGCAGTAACTAGGACATCAAAAACCCAAGAGAGGATTTTTAGTGTCCTGTTATCTGATTCCCCTTACATGAAATTGACAGTTGGTTGTAACAGAAGAATCTTATGTCAGAGACTTCAGAAAGAGTCTGCCTATCCTGAACTTCATGATGAAGTCCAGAGGAAATTTCTTCACATCATGAGTCCCTTGTGTTAGTCAAGAGACCCAAAACCATGCATAGGCATCAATGTTGTTTTTTTTTTATCATCCTCTGAAAGGGCTATAGCATTCTTCAACATTACATTTTACAGCTCAGTGGGAGGGTGGTCACTGAGGGGAAAAAATGTTAAACAAATACAAACCATTGTGTTGATTTTTTTTTTCGTTTCTGTTATCTTTAAAACAGAGAAGAGAGATGAAGTGGTGTATTATGACACTTACGAAAGTATGGAAGCCATGCTTGAAAAAGAGGATATGGTGACATCTATACACTTGCAAAAAGAGGAGCTACAAAAGCTACAACAAAAAATCCGTCAACTGGAAGCAAGACGTGGACGTATTTCAGCCAAGAAAGCCTACCTCAGAAATAAGAAGGTATTCTTTAATTACCTTTTTTAAACATAATTAGCAAATTTAATAAACTTCAAAAGGTTTCATTTCAGATACAACGTCCAAGTCTCCCAAAATTTTTGTGGATATTATTTACTCCCTGACAAAAACTGTTTTACAGAATACCAAATACAATAGCATGTATTATTAAATTGATATGTATAAGCTTCAGTTTACCTTCTTCTAGCTTTAAAGGAACCTTTAATTACTTTGAAGTCAGGCAATAAACTTGTTTCTGTTAACTAATCAGAATACTTTCATGTGGGAAGGACATGCTAGAATGCGTGTTTTCACAGAGGGTAGTTTTATTAAGTTTGCTGAAGAGATTTTCATGGGTGTTTTCTCACTAGTGTCTTCCATTTTCATTCATGTCCCTCATCCTTTTAAACTTACGTGTCTTTGATACTCTGTATTCAGCAGATGTATATGTAATTCAGTCTGTATTTTGAATTTGTACATGTAGGTGTGCTATTTGAGAGAGCACTGTAATACTTCTTAGAAAATATGTTCCACCCCATGTTTGTAACTATAAGGCTAATGTCAGTTGAGGCCTCATTCTGGATTGGGATCAGTGGTTGGTTTGGCTGTGTGTTCCCAGTCATGTCCCTTTATGTGGGAGATGATCCCTTTATACAAAGAGTTCTAGCAGATTGAGGATAAAGGCTTCAGACTAACATCTCTATTTCTGTACGTAAATCTGAAGCGTAACAGAGCAAAAAATCCAATAGTTGATACACTTGGTATTTTTTAGTCTTTATCTTCTTTGGCCACTGTCCTGTCTCTGATTACCCCAACATAGAGAAGACTGCAAATAAAGTATTAAAAGAAGGGTCTTTTGTTAACCATTTGGAAAGTAGCTTGCTCAGACTCATTGTGTTTGTTTTACATGAGTTTGTAAAAAGGAAAGGTATCATGAAGCTGGACTTTCTAGGCTCTTTTAAGGAATAGAATGCTTTTAGTATTTTAAGGAGTAGAACCTATCTGTTGTGATCTGCTGATTTCCATAGGCTACATTATAATATGATGCTTTCTCCTGAATATGAGAAGACACTGCTGGCATCTTACAAAGTAGACAAACCTGTTTAAAAAGATGGACTGGTTGCTATTCCTTTCTTAACTTACTGGAGTAAACAGGTTACGAAGCAACCCAGAAGCAAGAATAGCTGATTGCTTTGCTTGCCTCTTTATCTGTATCATGCACTATCAGTGGCTCTTTTGTTTCAGCATTTATGCTGTTATGTAGAATACCTTAATTAAGCTGAGGGAGTTACTTTTTGGTTCTAACAGTAGTTAGCTGCGTGTGTTCTTCTGCACTGTGACGAGAGGCAAAGTTGTATATGGTAGTGTTGCTTTCGTTTGTCTGTGTGCAGGAGTGACATAGTTATGTCTGCCAAACATTGTGCTGGAAGAATGTGGCTATACTGCTTTCAGGACCTCAGGTAATGTCTCCATGTGGAGACAGGACTGCTGGACATCGTATCCCTCTTAGAACTAGTTCCAGCTCTCTTACTGATTTCATTGTCCAGCACACAATATCTGCAGTTGAGTACTGCAGTGAGATACTTAGCTTTCATCTTCTTTAGAAGTCACAGATTAGAAAAACATGTATTAAAACTTGCAGGGGAAAAATCAAAGATCTTTACTTGAGCAAAAAGAAAGGGCAGATTCTCTCATGTACTGTTGCGTGTCACTTGTTAGGCACAGAGGAACCTAGCCATTTTGTTGCTTCTCTTCTTACTTCTGATTAATGCAGAGCCCTGGCCTACTGGCAATGACCTGAAAGTCAAGACACACAGCTTTGACTCATCATAAACAGGTTTTATATCTTCAGTGACCATTCCAGCGATACTGCAAAACATTGTTAATGTTATCTCTGAGTGTTCTCTTTGAGGTCCTTGTTGTGGGTAGTCGTACTTCCGGATTCTTGCTCTCAAGTGTTTGCAGTTTAAGTTAAGCACGTGGAACAGATACAGATGGGATACAAAGGCAGACTCTAGATGGTGAGGATGAAGGCAGTGATGACTGAATGCTATGTGAACAAAAGTGACTTTTTGAGGGTGAATATGAAAAGTACGTATTGTGTGGCAAATCTTTTCCTATGTCTGTCTCAATTAAGAGGCAATTATTGTTGAACTGAGATTAGAGTCTACTTAATGCTTTTCAGATTGTGTGCCTGACACTTCTTGTTTCAAGAAAGTGTCTTGAAACAGACTTGTAAACAGGTGTTCTGTTTTGGGTTGCGTAGGTGAGATTTTGGTGGTGGTGGGAGAGGTTTCCATTTTTTTGCCCTCTTTAATTTTTCCCCCTTGTCAGTTCTGTAGTTGAAAACAAAAAGCAAACTGTGCTTTAAGTGGTGTATATCACAGTCTTGTGATAAATATATATATATATTGCAATCCTCACTCATTATTAGGTTTTTGGGAACTGAAAATGCTCTCAAGAGGATGTCTCTTTCCTAGCAGCAGGTATCAGAATTAAGGAACAATAGGAAATTATTCTCTATCATCAGTTTCGGTTTTTAAGAGAAGATAATTTCGTCATTCAGGTGTTTGAAAATCTTTTCTGTTGAGGAGATAACACCATGTAAGGAAATAAATTATTCTGTGTAGGGTAATATTATATGTAATATAAACTTGTATGACTATAGTCTCTATTAATTTTATTTTTCAGAAATTCCTGATTTTACAGATGATGTATTTATTATTCAATGATGGCAAATAATTGTACCCAACTTTTATTTAGATGATTTTGCTAACAGTTGGTTAGGAACATAATTCAGTTGTGACTCTTCAGTAACCAAACTGGCGTTTTAAAAATCTATGATTTTACAGAGGTTGATGTTTTTACACTGTACTACCATGAGTATCAGCTCTTTATTGTCATATTTTTTATACAAACATATTTGCATTTGTTAAGCAGTCACTTCCTGGTGTTCCTGTGGATTGATGACAGTGAGTTCTTAAAAAAATTTTCAATAGCAGTGTCACTTTTTTTCTTATTTCTTGGAAGGTAATTCTAGATTTTTCATGCTGGATATTGCTATTGTTATGCTAGCCTACCCCCTGCTGGCTGCACATTAGTATTAATTAAATTGTAATATGGAAAAAGCAGCTGATTTATTAGGGAGTTAGATTTACAGTAAAGAGGTAAGGTGAAAAACATGGCATAGAAGGTATCTAGAAAAATACATTTGGAGAAAGAGAGTTATGATGAAATAGAACTATTTTGCACCCAGGAAGAGTATTCCTTATCATAGACTGGGAGAAGCAACTGGTTGGTGAAGTTGTGTGAGTTATGTTCATAATGTGTGCTTTGATCTAGGAAGCTTCCTGACATACTGTTGTGTTCATTTAATTAGGCACCTTTATTACTTGGTAAACCCACAATTTAAAACATAGCCCATTCCAAAATACATGTTACTGTAGGGTGTAGTGACAGCTGGCATGAGATTACTTGGTATTTTATTTTTTTTTTTTTCTACAACAGCAATGTAAGAGCATAACTACACAGAGTGGTTATCACAGGATATGTTGAGCTGGAAGGGACCCTCAATGATGATTGAGTCCAACCCTTAGCCCTGCATGGAACAGCCCCAAGAGTCACACCATGTGCCTGATGAGCATCATCCAGACGCCTCTTGAACTTGCTCAGGCTTGGTGCTGTGAATGCTTCACTGGGGAGTCTGGTCCAGTGCGCAAACACCCTCCAGTTCTGATAGTCAACCTAAACCTCCCCTGACAGAAATTCAGACCATTCCTTTGGGTCCTGTCTCTGGTCACTTGAGAGGAAATCAGTGTCTGCCCCTCCTCTTCGCCTCACGAGGAAATTGTAACTGCAGCGAGATCTCCACTCAGTCTCCACTTCTCCAGGATGAACAGACCAAGTGCCCTCAGATGTTCCTCATAAGGCTTCCCCTCAAGGCTCTTCAACATCTTTGTTGCCCTCCTTTGGATGCACTTTAATAGTTTAAAATATTAAATTGTTGTTTCTGCACATGAAAAGCTATCATTTTAATTGGGATATTTTTTAATCTGAAGATAAGGCTCACCAGAAGTAGTTAAATACAATGCTGGTGCAGATCTCTTTTACGTAAATTACATGTTACTGGTCTTACACATTGTAGTTTATCCGGAGATGAGGATTGAATTGGTTCCTTAGCTCTCCCTTTTTATCTCTTTAATAGAAGTACAAATTGATGCTGTGAAACCAGTCAGATGATTAAAAGAGTAATGAGCATTACTTCTTGTTGCTTTCCGAGTTCCATATGGTTGATCAACATATTTCATGAACTGTAGCTGTCACTGGACATAATTTCTCAGAGGTGGTAGAGTCACGATCCCTGGAGGTGTTCAAGTGTCATCTGTATCTGGCAGTGGGTGATGGTTTAATGGTTTAGGGGTTACAGGTGACAGTGCTGGGTGGGCAGTTGGACTGGAGGATCTTCTAGGTCTCTTCAGACGTTGATTGAACCAACCGATGTTGGTTCCATGATAATGCACCTGCTTTCCAGTGCTATGAAGAAAAGACTACTTCATGTCTACAGCAGTCTGTATTCCTGCTCATACACCTAATTATGATATTTTCAGGGTTTTTTTTGCCATAGTTTGTTTTTTATGTTCAACTTGTCATCAGCCATAATAATACAGATAATTTTCTTAATGCTGCCATCTGGCTGTTTTTTGTCATCCTCTATTTGGGGTCACTTAAGCTTATCTACAGGTAGAACCCTGCATTTGTCTCTATGAAATTGCAACCCTTCCTTTTTTTCTTAGACCATTTCTGTAATTAGCTAAGATGATTCAGGTTTCTAATCCTGTCCTGCAACAGGTTTCCAACCCCTCGTATTATTTTTTATTATTTCATGTCAGAGAGATCTAGTTGCATCTAAGTAGGTTATTTATTACTACAAAGTCAGCATGAAATAGATTTTGGTCAGGTTTATCCTCTTCACATATTTAAAACATCTTTCATTATTGCACATAATAAAAAAGATTTAAATGCTGATGCTAAAGAGAAAATGTTACCTAAAATTGTGCCCCCCAAGTATTTGAGACATGTCAAAAACCCCAAACCTAACCTATATTTGCTCATTTTTTTATAATAGTTATAAAACCTAAATAGAGAATAAAACTATAAATAAGTAGTAGCATTACAAAAAGTTGTTCAGATTCTCTGTTAGTATGATGAAACCATTGCTGTGCCTTTGAAATGTAGAGATGAGGTATTTTGTACTCTTGCAGTTACAAATTAAATGGATTAATTTTTTTCAGAATAAACTGTTTTCACCAGGGGAAAAAAACCCTCCAGAAACAAACATAAAACCCTGCAGTGTTTTGCTATATATATATATGGACCTGGTAGAGTGTGTCCAGAGTAGGTCAACAAAGATCATCAGAGGCCTGGAGCATCTCTCCTTTGAGGACAGGCTAAGGCAAGCTAATATTGTTCATCCTGGAGAAGAGAAGGCTCTAGGGAGATCTCAGTGCAGCCTTTCAGTACTTCAAGGGAGCTTTTATAAAAGAGGGAGCTTTACATGGACAAAGGGGAACAGTTTTAAACAAGGGGAGATTTACGTAGCTCTTAGAAATTTTAAGGATAGTGACATGCTAGAACAGATTGCCCAGAGAAGTCATGGATTCCCCATCCCTGGAAGTGTTCAAGTCCGTGTTGTATAGGACCCTGAGCAACCTGATCTAAATGAACAATTCTCTGCCCATGGCCGTGGAGTTGGAACCAGATGATCTTTAAGATCTCTTTCCACACAAACCATTCTGTGATACACCTTTGATGAATCTGGGACAGTATTTCCACAGAAATATTTGCTTTTGTCAGTTACCTGTATACAGGAGCAATATTGGTGATGTTACTGTTAAGAAACGTTCAAGACTATTTGCTATTCCTGTTCCATACAGGAACAATGGCTACCTTTTCATGTGATCATAGCATGCCCATTGTCAGCTTGTAGGAGGACATAGCTTTTTATGCTTTCTTCTGTGACTGTAGTGCCTTGATTGATGGCTGATAATTCCAGCAGCTCCCTCAAGCAATGCTTTCAGTGGCAAAGCTCATTTCTGGATCTCCCCAGTAAGTCACACTGACTGATGCCTGGGAAGCCTATCACTTCCATATTCTAGCTGGATTCACAATCCAAACTGCTTCCTAGCACTGCACCTTCTGTGAGATTGTGGATGACAGTACACCTGGCTTTGTTCTGGTCCTATGTGGTGCTTTTACTAGGTCTAATTTCATTGCTTGTGATGTCTGATTTTCTGGCCTTCCGAATTACTGTATACAGTTGTTTATCTCTCTGAAGTTTGACAGTCATCCTGTTTCTTGTCAGTTGTTGTAACATGACCTGTTTTTGTGGTTGGTTTGTTTGTTTGTTTTGTTGTTGATGGTTTTTTGTTTTTGTTTGTTTGTTTTTGTTTTGTTTTGTTTTGTTTTTCTTTTTTCTTTTTTTTTTTTTTTTTTTTTTGGTTGGTTGTTGTTTGTTTTTTTCCTGCTTAATTTTCATTTTAACCTGTTCATATTTGCAGACAATGTATTAAATGGTTGTTTGCAAACCAGATGTTAAAGATGTAAACTGAATATAATAAGTGAACATGATGAAATTTGAGTAACTTTATTCATGTTTATAGTTGCAGGTTGTACGTGCAAAAGACGAACTGACACCTGTAAATGGGAAGCTGTCTATTTGCACAAACATTAATCCATGGTATAGTCAAGACTTAGTTATTATTCATATGTGCAAATACATGGAGTTAAACAAGGGTTTTGTGGAATATCGACAAATTGATGTTTGTACCAGTATTACAGAGCAGACTTTTCAAACAGCTATCATTCTTTCAAGAGTTAAGAGTAATAGGTTTGGGTTTGTCTGACTTGATTTTTTGTTCCAGGTATGGTTTATTGTAAATGAAAGTTGCTTGTCTGAGATGGACTTTGTAGGTTTAATTTTTCGAGATGTTGTTCCCAAAATATGGCATTGTGCTCTGTAAATGTATATTTGAAATATGTATTTTATAGTTAATATTTTATGTCTCTACAGGAGATCTGTATTGCAAAGCATAATGAAAAGGTCCAGCAGCGTCACCAGAGTGAGGAGGAGTACAAAATACACCATACGGTTCAGCTGGTAAGTTTTTCTGCTGTTGAGTTTAGCCTGTGGTTAATAGCTTGCATTCCTCATTATACATTTATTAGGAGAGCATTCAGAGTGATAGCTATTTTAAAAAGATGGTGTGTATCCCTGACCTTTGCACCGTGGATTTCTGTGTCATATATACTGTTAAGGAGAGTATATAGCTGTATCAGGATGGCACTGGAACCAAGAAAGTAAAATGGTTCTGTAATGCCAGGTTCAGTCTGAATGATTACTGCTAGAGTGAGCTGCATGCAGTTCGTTATTGTGTGCACATAGATGGTTGTGGACATCTCTGAGTACAGCGTTAGGTAGCTGATACGAGTAAGGAGATTATATACGTTTATTGTAGAATCTTAATAAGATTCTTTGTTATTTTTCTTCTTTCAATACAAGAAATCACTTGAATTATGTTGTATAAATGTTTAGCTCCAGCTGTATTCTCCATGATTCTCTGCGTAGTCTCTTCACAGAGAATGGGCTAACTAGTCTAACTCTTAGGCTGATCATAATAGATTTTATCTTAAAGAATATTCAAATTCTGGACTGGGTCTTGGGAGCTGATATAGTATCAATATTTAATAAAGATCACTGACAAAGATGCATTGAAATCCAAGTGTCTTTAATTCAGGGTTAATTAGATTAGTTAAACCGATTCTGTTTCATCCTTATACATTTTTAACATTGATACATTTGTCCAGGAAGTCATCTGCATAATTTATTTTATGGAAAGGCTACTTGTCAAAGACAGAATGTGTGGGAATACTGTTTCAGAAACTTAAATATTTTTTTCCCGTTTCTTAAAATAGGACAAAGAAATTAACTGTGTGGATTGTAGTCCATTTATTACTCTTAAAATGAAACTTGACAAAGCTGAAGGACTTTCCTGTCTCTCAGATACTGCAGAGCTTTTTATTATGGGGTTGCCCACTTGTATGAGGAACCTTGTGCTAAGTTTTACATTTGTGTGGGTTTTTTATGTTATTAATGTGACTTAAAAATTCTAATATTATTGTAAAATAGGTTGTAAGTTGCTGGTTTTCATAAAGAATTTTGAAAACAACCTCAGGGGAGTCCAGATCTGAAAACAAAGAAGAATTGCAACTTCACTATTTTATTTAAAAGCAAAACAAACAAGTTTAATCTAAATGCATATATAATATGCAGGTTGGTGGTAGAACTACTCTTTCTTCATGTTGTAATTTTTTCTTTATCTTTCTGTATTAATTTCCTTGCCCCATTGCCTGGCTATTTTCTTTTTACTACAGGCTTTTCTTCCTCTTCAGCTTTTCCTGTTTCCTGGTCTTACTATTTTTCAGACATGTTCTCCTCTTTCTCTCCCTGTTGCATCTGTAATTACTTCATATCAAATCACAGGAGTTGGCTCTTTATGAAGGACACCAGGCCACTAGCTCACTTAGGAAAATGGCAGACAGACACTGCTTTTGTATGGACTGAAGGACAGTCAGAGCTTCACAGAATTGATAAGAATTTTTAGTTAGGAAGATGTGCTTTTGAAATTAATACTTAATACTGTGAGTCACTTAAGAATTAAAACTACTGTTTCTGCTCAGGGGCTTTTAATTCAGTCAGCTGTTTTACCACTTTTCCTGATAGCTTCTAAACTTGCATGCAGTGACTTTCACCATCTGATAACTAGCTTCCATTTTCAGTAAACTTGACTTGAAGAGTTAGTGTTTGTTTCAAATATATAGTAAATTTGATGAAATTTTGTGAGGAAGGATGGCTAGTTAAAGGAAAATGATCCAAAAATGTGTTTTCAATAAGATCCTCAAAAAAGAAAAAAGACACTTGTCTTATTTGCAAGGAAGAGCTTCAAAGGTTTTCTTAAGTACATAAAAGCAAGCTGGATGAAATAACGACAGCTTCAGTTAAGTAAATACAAAACTTAAATTTACTGTTGTAAATATGTGAAAACATCTACTTAATTTGCTAGGTATTAGATTCAAAACTTTGTGACACTGAGTTCTGTGATTTCTTATACTCTGAAAATAACCATATGACTTGTTTAAAAGATCAGCTATGCAATTTGGACTGTCACTTTGTTCTTGAAATGAGCAAAAATGGATACTGGTTTACTGTGTGACTATATGATTTTTAATTCAAGGAAGCTTCTTTCAGTATAGTGTTTTGTCACTTAGTCCAGTTATTTCTCATATGTCAAGGTAACGAATCTTTCCAGTGTTCGCGTTTGAGACTGAAATATTTCTTTACTGACCTTAGCATTTCTTTGAGAGTACAAACCAGGAAATCTGTGTTACTTTTTAAGGGGAAGACAAAGATTAAGTTTTGGCGTTTGGGAATATGTTCATTTGAGAAGTAACTTTTTAAATAATTCTTGACATTTAATAATGCCGAATAGAGTGTTGCACATAATATTTACCAGTTTTCCATATATTTTCTCAGAAGCGAGATCAATTGCAAGATGAAGAAGAAAGAAAGAGCTCCTGGGTTAGTCAGGAACGGCAGAAAACACTGGACAGACTTCGTTCATTTAAACAGGTAACAGAAGAACAGTTGTTCCTTTCTGCCCATTTCCTTTGCAAAGTCCTTCACTCACTCCAGGGCTATGCTATGCTTCATGGTGTAGTTAACTGTTCTTTGGAAAATTCATAATAAAATATGGCACTGGGGATAACAGGTTCCTTTGGCTGTTACATTCTCAGTGCCATAATAAGCTCCTGTTCACTCTTACAGCTATACTTTGTGACAAGACTCTTAGCAAATGTTTCTAAAAGAAGTATAATCTAAAAGGTACTCCCACAGCATTGCCTTCTGGTATATATACCTACTACTAATGGCTAGAACACCTTCCAATACCTGCCCTTTCCTATTTCAATGGAAGCAGCAGAAAATTAATAGAATGAAGGAAAAAGAATAAGGAAAGGGCTGAAAGTGCAAGAAAACAGAGACTATTAATTGGTAAAGATTTGTTTTTGTTTTGTTGAATACACAGAAATATAAAGGTATGAGAAGTTTATTTGCAAGTTGTCTTGTTCAATGGTACACTCTTCATGTCGTTACTATTTGCAAGGCTCTTGAATTGCATATCTCATGTAAATTAAAGGAAATTTACTTATTTTAACCAACAACTCTTCATCAGCTGACTTTATGTATGGAAATACTTACACTGTTACATATTACTGCTTTAGGCCTGCCACACTTGTGTGGTATATATTAGACTTGTCTTTCAAAAGCAGTTTAATTTTTTGCCTAAAAATGGCTGTGGATGAAAGTAATATGAAAAGACAGATATTGAGGTAGCAAATTTAAGAACTGAATTAGCAGTACTTTGGAATTCTTAAAACATTTGATGTTATCAAGACATACCTTTTAAAGCAGTATGACTTACATCTAAAACCAGTGTATTAGGTAGAGAGACTCTGAGTGGTCTCTCAGAGCTAATACATTTTCAGAGGAAGCCACTGACTAGTGCAAGAGGTAAATTTTTTCAGAAAAAAAATGTACCCCCCCGATTCTTAGAAAAAATCTTAATAACCAACCAAGTATATCCCTGACAAGAACAATCACATGTAAATTGTAGCTTAAGTAGGAATAAAAATTAAGAAAATAGATTTTTTTTTTTAAAGTTGGCAATATATTTGCTTTAGTTTTTACATCCAGAGCAAAAAGAAATCTCTTTGTCAGAAAGGCAAACCCTAAGGACAGGTACTTTAAAATCTACAATAGTCCACTGCAGGTACTTACCTAAATGTCAATACCTTATTCACTTTAGCGGTACCCTGGGCAAGTCATACTTAAATCAACCAGACTGCGGCTGGCTCATGCAAAAAGAAAATGTGCAGCCAGCTCATCTTCTGGTGTAGATCAGCCTCAGTCTTTGCCAGCAACCATGAAAATCCAAGAGAAAAGTGAAGAGGTGGAATTGGAAACTGCAGTTCAGCCTTTGCAAGAACAGGAACCTACAAGCTTAAAACAAGTTCAAGATATCTCGTTGCCTCCTAATGGTGTTACCTCTGAACTGCCCCATGTCAACACTTCTCCACTCATCAGTAACCAGCTTCAACCAGAGACTGTTACTGGAGAACAGCTTCCAGCCCCGTTGCCTCCACCACCTCCACCTCCGCCACCACCTTTGCCCTCCAAGGAAGATGCCACCAAATCCTTAGAGAAAAATGACAGCTTCGTTAAACGTCAGAGTGTGGAGAAAGGAGTCCAGCACTCTTCTGGTGTCCCACCAGCACATCTGTTTGATAGCAGTCAACTAGTCAGTGCCAAGAAGAAGCTTAAGAAGACTGGTGATATAGAGGGTTTACAGAGGAGGAGAGGTAATGTTTTAATTTCTGCATATTTACTTTATTGTTATTAATTTAAAAATTGTGATGCATATCCATTCGTCTTTTAAATTGCTCTGTAGGAAAGTGTGTGTGCTCTGATTAACTTACTATTAATCGGAAAGTTGTTAAATCCTTTTCAGTTGACAGATGTTGGCAACCTCAAACCATTAGGATCTTTGTGACAGAGTTTGGCATACTGGTTCAGTTAGAAAACAGTTAGAAAACTGACCCTCTGCTATACCATGTTAGATTAGATAGAAAATGGGGCTAAATGTGGTCTAAAAGAATCTTCTTGTATCTATTTACTGCCAGGACTTCAAATATTATATCCTTCCCCTGAGGATGCAGTGTTTTTTTTTAATAACAGAGTAACAGTAAGTTTTCTGTAGTCCTGTTGTTTGTTTTGCTGATGTGCATTTTATCTTGCACTTTTGTATCAAGCAACTATTGTGTGTGCCGTTTCATATGCATCATAATATATCTAATATAAAGTCAAATCGCATCATACCACTTAAGAGTACTGTTACTGTCTGCAGCAGCAGTCCCTGCTGCTCTGTATGCCCAGAGATGTTCAAATATCTAAGTGGCTTCAGAATGTTGTTGCTGTGTGACAAACAAATGCTTTACAGTCCTTCCTTCCTCTCTCAGTTGTGCAGTTGTGTATGCTTGTATTTCTCTCTTTTCCTCCTGTCTGTTCTAACTGCCCTGGCCATTAGTCTCATGGACAAAGCTTACTCATATATGCAAACCAGGTTTTAAAAAAATGTATTCTACAATATGAAAAAAAAAAAACGGAGATGGATATTCGTGTACTGATTGTTAAGTGCTGCACATTTTAAGTTCTAGTGTATTCAAGCTATTTAAACCATTGTACTTATTGTCACGCATTCTCTGGGATGAAGATCTTGCCTACTTACTGCTCTTCAAAGAGCCAAAGCCTGGGGTTTATTTCTGCAGATGACTAGTTTCAAAATTAGTGGTAAAGGAATGATTCACCATAAAGTATTATCTTTCACTTCTCTATTTTCACCAATTATAAAGGAAGGGAGTTTTTGTTGGTGAGCTGTGACTAGGTGCTAAATACATGAATCCAGAGAAGCAGTAAAATACACGCTGTTGCAGTTGGCTATATTGCTGTTTCACTCACTGGCATGTTGTAGTAGTAGTCATGAAGCTGGCAGAATTAGCCATAAAATGAAAGTGGTGAGAATGAGTTGCACGGTCCTGTACCTATGGTGTGCGCTCATTAACTGAGTTTTAAAATCAAAACAAACAAAACAACCCAACAAAAACCAAAACAACAAAACCCCAAAACCAAACAAACAAAACCCCAAAAACAAACAAACAAAACAAAACAAAACAAAAAGACCAAAAAAAAAGGCAAAAAAAACCCCAAACACTTTCATTGTGTTGGATTCCTTGCAGCTTACTTGATTTTCCTGACTGGAAACAGGAAAGTCACCATGTTCAAAAAGCTTTACTATCTACCTGATAGGAAGTTAAATGGTTACAAAAATCACTATTGTCTGTATAGACCTGTTTTGACCTAGTAGAAAGGAAGATAAATTTAGAGGCTGAACCAATATTGGAGCTACCATTATGCTTATGTTATGGGACTATCACATTAACAGTATGTGGTTGTTTTTTGATCTCTAGGAAACAAAAATTAAGACTGATAAAATTTAGTAAAAATAATACTGAAGATCTTTTGATTTACTGCAGTGAGTTCCCCAATGGATGAAGTGCTGGCTTCCCTGAAACGTGGCAGCTTTCACTTAAGAAAAGTTGAGCAGAGAAGTCTTCCTCCTTTTCCTGATGAAGATGATAGCAATAACATCTTGGCACAGATCAGGAAAGGGGTGAAACTGAAGAAAGTGCAGAAAGATGTTTTGAGAGAATCCTTTACAATTTTGCCTGATACTGACCCTCTGACAAGGAGCATCCATGAAGCACTGCGGCGGATTAAGGAAGCATCACCTGAGTCAGAGGATGAAGAGGAGAGTTTGCCTTGCACAGACTGGGAAAATTAACCTGTAATTAAACTACATTTTCAAAAAGTATTCTGCAACAGTTTTTCTATAACAATAGCAAATAAGCCTCAGATTGTGCATTTTAGGAGACTTAGCATGAATGTGACTAAAACTGCCAGACATCCAGTGTGATAAAACGTGCACATAGGAATTTAGTATCACCGATCTTTCAAAGAATTTAAGGTTCATAATAAGGAAAACTTTTTTAGATAATATCTTAGATTTTCATTGTTTGAGTACTTTTGCTGAATATTGACAGGACTGTTCCTGGAAAAAACTCTATTTTATTTAGTAAATTTGAAGGGACAGTTTCTAGCTTACCAAAAACTTCTAAAAAGCAGTACAATTGCTCTTGAATGCACCTTACACTTTTTTTCTAATTACTTCTAGCCTTGTAAAAATTTGGCATGTGTGTCACTTTCAGACTGAATAACTCTTAAGTGAAGGATAGTTAGACTTGAATGCTGAGAACATTGAAATGTCCTGGATTACCCTCTGTGACTGACTTCATGATAGCTTAGTTTCAGTTTGTAAAATTTCTGACTTAATTGAATTTCTGGGCTACAAATAGCAAATATAATTTATACTTCTGCTACTCATATGAAGTCCATTAACTTATATTATACTAAGCTACAGTGCCTGAAAGTACAGGTGTTAGACTTCAGCAGATGAAGTTAATAATTTCAGAACAAACCAAAAATTGGCAAGAGATAAGTTTTCAAAATTATGGCTGTATCAGTAACACAAAAAAATCCCTGATTACAGAAACAGCATACAGCTATTTTGTGGTGGTTCTTTCCTGCTGCTGGCTTGTGGATGAACTGGAGTATCAATGAAGGTTCCCACTGAACTTAAAATTTGAGAAACCAGAGGTATTACAATCTGTAAAGAATTCAAAAATGTGTTGAGAAATCAAAGGCTATTTCAATAGAATGGAAGACAAATATTTGTAATCCTTGCAACACAGCTAGCACTAGAAAATAGCTAACTCTTCAGAGTTCACATTCTGGCATTTCTATCCTAGGTACTACCATAGCTGGAGAGTGGCTGTTGGTAAAGTGCTGCAGATGTTTAAAAACTGATTGTGATATAGCACATCATCTGCTGAATGTTCTTGTGTATATGAAATACTATGTCTCAAACTGTTCTATTGGTATGCCATTTTCAAATAATAGGACTTAAAAGTTTGAAAAGGAGAATAAATGTTGCCTTTATTTCCTCAAGAACTAGCCATTAACCACTCCAGTAATTTAGTATTGTTTAATTATGGCTTGCTCCTTCTATTCCATACCAAATGTACTGCTAGTTTTGGAGTTGAAAATCCAGGAGTGGAAATGTACTTCACTCTTGCTGCAGTTCAAAGTGAAAATAATTTTTCTTGGATACAAATTTTTTCTACCCTTGCATACTGAAAACTCCCACTACCACAACTCTTCAGAAATCAAGTGACACCTATAAGAAAGGACATGCCTTGGAAGTGGCTTGACTTTCTTAGTGCAATTATTCTAATTTCCTAGATAGCGGACCAAATTTTTGTGACTTGACTTTATGACTTTAGTAAATCTATTTTACTGTTTAGGATCTTGTTTGCATTTTTTGGGTGAGATAAAAAGGAATTTCCAAGAGTGACGTAGAAATTTTTTAATCTAATTGGTTGACCTCCTAAGCATTTTTCTTTGGAAGCACATTCTGTTATAATTCTTCTATGTTCATTTCCATACGATGCAAATATATGTTTTCCTTTGCTGTTTGCAATCCCATAAAAGTAGTTCAGAATGCAGCCTGAAAATCTCTGCCTTGCAATCCCCGTAGTATGCTGGCTGTTGTCTCCTTATTACCGGTCTATATCCTTCTGAGGGCCCATGAAATCACTTGGACCTAAAAGCAGGATGCAGTATCAGAGTTCTGAGTGTGCTCCTTAGGAGTTTTTCATGCATTTGGGACCTGTTTTCTCTTACCAGTCTTGCATTTTATTATGAAAACAATGCTATGAGGTGAGATTATTTAATACATAATAGTCTAATGAAAAATAATTAGAGAAAACAGCTAAAGGCTCAGAAGGAAAAAGTGGGCCCCTGCTATTGAAGCATGTGAAAAACTTGGGGGTAACAGAGATAGAGATAAAACCCTTGAGAAATTCAGCTGAATAAATATTTCACATATAGATGAGTGTGCTTGTTTGAACAGACAGGCTTACTAGAATTGATTGTGCAAGAGTAAAATGTAATGACAGAGTGTTTTAGAAATTGCAGGCTAGTATTTTTTACTATAAGGTTTTACACCGGGTTTAAGATTGATGTACTGATTTTTAAGTGGTAAATTCTGCCCATGCCAAAACACCAAAGCATACAGATTTTAGGTTGGAAACAGTTACATGACAGTTTATTGGCACATGTGTTAAAGTATATTGGCACACACATGTTAGAAACTATACTTAATTACATGTACAACTGTATAGGCTAATGTAATGCACTTATTTCCTTAGAAATGAAGGCTAATCGGATATAGTGGTGTACATTTATTGAATGCCAAAAACTGTCTTGATGTATCTGCAGAATTTTAATAGTGCTCACTGAAGTGGTTTCATGAATTATGGAAATTTGAAGACAAACTAATAGTAACTAATTCTTACAGGTGATTTAGTCATCTCTGGCATTACCTGCTCTGTGAGTTCTTCTCTGAACTTCTATGTAAAGTTATGACTTACTTCTTTAAGAATAGTTCCTTCTTTACACTCTAAACCACATGGAAAGATGTTGAGGTGTGCTGTGTATCGAAGTAGCTGAACAAGTAGTATAAATATGCAGTAGCTACTGTGTGAAAAATCCAAGAGATTATTGGCTATCAAAAGTATCCCAAGCATACATGCATGTGTATACATAATAGTACATATAAGGCACAATAGTACATTAAGAGTACTTCTAAGTAATGCAAAACCTGGTTTCCTTTGAGTGGTTGACAAAGTAAGAGATAACAAGTGAGCTTTTGCTCTCTGTAGTCCAATATTTTAGGCCTCTTCAAACTCTAATCTGCATTCACTGCCAGTAATACCAGAAGGCAGAAAAGTTCTGGCTCCAGTTAGTGTGCCATTACCTTGGGAGCAAAGAGAATCTTTGTTCAGTACACACTGCTCAGTACTCCATGTTAGAATTGCCTAATATGTTGATCAGAGAATATTTGTACAGCCATTTAACTTTTCAGATGTTCCTTTTTCTCTTTTCCCAAACAGGTGATTGACAGCCACCGACGTGAGAAAAGAAACTCCAGCTGAAGATTACTTTTCCTCTGCATTTTTGAAAATTCAGAGCCAGCAATTATGACCATCAATTCCACAGGAGGCTTTCTTTGGCAAAGAAATAGTCTTTCTTTGGCAAATAACTCAGAACATGGAAAAAAATGGCCTGAAATGTTTATTTTAGGTCACTTTTTTCTTTATTTGTTCAAACAAATCCTGGTTTGGGCAGAAAGATAAGTTGTTTAGATGTGCATTTTATACTATAAAGGATGCCCAATTCTTAGGCAGTTTTTATATTTGAGTTAGTAATGTGTGGCCAGTTAAGTGAGGGGGGTATTTTTAGTTGGGCAACTACTTGCTGTTAGAGTAACCTTGGGATTCCAAACCAGCTATGAAATGTCCCCTTCACTGCACTGAGCATCTCATGTGCTTGAAAATTCAACCAAGTGGCTCCTGGCAGAGAAGTTTGCTGTGTAGCAATGTGTATTTCAGAAAGAACAGAAGTTCTAGTTGCACTACAGTAGCTGAAATTCAGTAACATGCAACTAAGACTTTTTTTCTTCTTAGTTTGAAGAACTGTATGCCAGAATGAAAAACGAAAAGTGACCACAGCACAATGAGAAATAAGAGTTGAATTCAGTACATATTCCAGAATGTGTTTGTTTCCATCATGATACATTAACAAGACATACTGCAGCACCTTTTTAGAAAGTCATTTGTAGTCCGACATCTTTTTAAAGTAGACATTTTCATGCTTTTTTAAAACAATATTTAGCTATGCTGAACCAAGTTAGTTATACTTTTATCATTTGTTATAAGAAGCAATATTTTGTAATTTCATACTTAAAAATATTTTTCTCTTTTGGTTTAAAATGGCTCTTAATTAGTCTGAGCAGCCTTCCTTAAAAAGATCAAAGCACTTAAATGTACTGATAATTCAGTTGTGAAAATCATGCTTTTCCTGCTGGTTTTCAAGATTCCCTTTAGTGGCTGCAGAAGTGTTTGTATTTCATACCCAAAAGCCTGCTGGCTGAGAAACGTTTCTTTTGATTCTGACTGTTTTATTTTTAATGGAGGGTTACAACTTCCTCTGCATTGAATACTTAGGAGTAGTCCTAAACTTCATGACTAATGGCTGCAGGCAGCTACAATACCACAACACTAAGAGGTATGTCAATACAAAGATAAAAATAGTCTTGTACCACCTAAAAACCTCATGTGGTATTAAAGTCAGCGCATTGCACTTCTAAGAAAATAGAATTTTCACTAGGATTTTGTTTCTACTAGTGTAACATACACTGTGTTTGAGAAATACACAGTCCTTGTCCTTTGTGTAGTGTGGTCCATTTACTGTTCCTTTTTTGACAGATAAACTACTATGGGGATTCGAGTTCTTTTAAGTGGAGTTACTCATTGCTGCTGTCACGTTGGAACACGTGCTGTGTTAAAATTTATAACAGGGGATTTCACGTCTTGCCGTTTACTTACAGAAAGAGGAGCAGGAGAACTTACCTTAGCAATAGGCTATTGTAACCTAAAGGAACCTCAGCTCTTGGACCCTTCAGTTGATTTGCTGTGGCTGTCCGAAAATTAAAACACCATCAAACATCTTGAAAGGATTTTCTTAACCATGTTGCCTTACTTATAAAGTTAGTGAACATTCATTTTCAAAGCACCTGCAAGCAGCGTTACTGCAGAGTTCTATTGATTTTGCTGTATTAGTTGTCAAGTCTCTATTTTTCTGTCCTGAGATCAGCTCTGTGAAATACCTGATACTGGTTTTCACAGGCATAAAATAACTACATGATGGGTTTTTTTTTCCTTAAACTCCTTATCTGAAATCTGAGTTATATGGTATGGTTGCAAGCTGTCCAGTGTTGTGTTCATGCAGTCAAAGCAGCAATTTCCAAGTTCGTCATAATTGTTTGGCACTGCCTATACCATAAGCTGTGGTGTACTTTTACTTTACATTTGTCTGTACTTTGTCACCTCACATTAAAACCAAGGTAATCAAATAAACTTTTGGCTGTAGCACAGAGCAGTACTGTGACATAGAATGGTAATTCATATTATACAATTCATCTGAAACTTAGTGCTAAGCTAACAGTGGTGAGCGACCAGCTTTTATATATGTTTTTTCATGTATTTCAGCCTGCAGTTTTATTCCTTGGTATATGCATATAGGACACAAGCAAATTCCAAGCCAAGGAAAACTAGTGTAATTTTTAAGGTATTGGTGCAGTGGTTCACTCGCACATGTTTGTCTGCAGTTTACCACTGTGTTGTGATTTATCTTAATAGCTCCATGCTGTACTGTAGTACAGTTTTCAGATATGTTTGCCATGTGATCTGTCATCTTTGCCTTGAAAAATGTGTGCATGATTGATAAAAAATTACTATGTTTCGTATTTAGCTGAAATATTAGATTCCTGTAATAGCTTAGTCTATATAGAAATGGAATTCTCATACAAGCATGTGTTTTATGCGCACACAAAAAGTAGTTGTTATGCAGAGCATAGCAGTATATATCAGTTCAGAACTGCCATCTTCTGTGTGGAAAGTGAATGCTTGGGTTTTTTCACATCCTTCATTAGAAAAACCACAAAAACCCAAAAAAACCCCCAAAAAAACAAACAACAAATATCACACCACCTGAATTTCAATCCTCCATGAGTCACTAGATGTCACAATTTCACGTAACTTTTTGATATAAGAATTGTGCATATGTAGTGTACACAGACTGATGCACAAGACTTACATCCTTTGTAATGTGACATTTTCCGGTGGGATGGCTACAGCAGCAACTGCAGAATGTTTCATCACAAGAAACTTATGGAAGTTATGACAGTCCTGCATTGAGGTTGGTTCCTCCATAGCTGAGAAAAGCTGTAATAGTTGTGTTGGTCCTTGAGAAATCTTGGCAAGCATCACTAAGAAAAAACAAGTAAACACATGCAAGGAACCTACATAAAAAGACCTTTCTGCCTTTTGGCATTTTTCATTTCATTGTTGTGACTACATTGTTCCATAGCTAGTTATTTATCTTACGCAGTTTGTCAGCTTTTGGGCTTTTTCCATTTTTAGGCACGTCTTTCTTTGTTCAAATTAAAACTTTTACTATGGTTTAATTGATCCAGTGAGGTAAAGAATTGGTATGCATAAGGTTTATTGTACAAATGCTTATGGAAGGACTGAAAAATCTTTTATGAGTGGGAACAAGAAACTAAATACTCAGTTTCAACTGAAGTAACCAAAATGTAAGGTAAACAGCAGTATTCTTTTGTTCAGAAATGGAATTTGCATCAACAAAAATTTCATGCTCTCATTCACAGAGGTTCCAGATCCTTTAAAAATGACCAATAGTCTTACTCACTTTACTGTATTTTCTTATGTTAGTTATCTGTCTAGAGTAGATGAAGGCTTTTTTATTTTTCTCAAACATCACTTTCAAGTTTTGTTTGGTTTTTTTCTTGAATCTGACAGTCTGCATCCTACACCAGACACTTGTATAATAAATTAGTATGATTATATATTGTGTTCTTTTGTGACTGCATTGGGGATAGAACTTAACCTACTTTCACTATATTATTTGTAAAGAATCATTTTGAGTGTAAGCACTATATTCTGTACTGTTTAATATTAAAGTAATGACATGCATTATTGAAGATGCAACTTACTGAGGAGGCAGAAACCTTATTGGTTAATGTTACTCTTATTCCATTTGTTGCACTGAATTTCAGGAGTGTGATTTGTAAATCAAGTTTGCTCATGCTTGTAATCAGATTTTATTTTCATTGTAATGCTTATGTAATTAAATTACCTGAATGTATTTCTGGTGATGATTCCATAAGCATGGACAATACATCGTTGTTTCACACTACAGAATTAATGTTAAGAACAAGCAAAGCTTCTTGCAAAGAAAAGGAGTAACAGAAGCACCTTACTGGGAGAACGTGTTGCATGGTGTCAGTGCTCTTGGAGCTGACAAATAGTAGGTCATCCTAAACTTGGCTGCAAATTGCTCTTTGGTGTAATAAGCACATTGACGTATTGCTATCAATGCTGTCAACATCAGTGGCTACTTTAAACCTATAAATACACTGTAATTTAAATTTTCCTACAAAATGAGTTCCAAATTAATTGACGCCTAACACATAAATACTTAAATACTTAGAAATTTTGGGAGGGTTGAGAGAGGGAGGACAGGTGTGCCAGTATATTTGTAGGAGGGGCTGTTTCAAATACAGTTCTTGGCACTTCCTGTTTAGTTTGACTGTTAGTCCAAAACTCACAGCTTGGACTATGGTGAATCTGTAATGTGATATTGATGTGTTTTTGTTGCGATTTGGGTCTTCTATATTATGTGGCCCAGAGCTTTAGAATTCGACAGAAATGGTCATCTTTCCATTCTCAAAGGTGAATGCTCTGTACCTCTAATATGGGAAATGACCAGGCAGTGTATTTTACTCTGCTGAGTCTCTAATATTAATGTCGAGCATTATTTTAAGCTGTTACCTAAGGCTGTTACCCAGAAATGTGTTCATTGGAAATAAGTGAAAAGGTTGACTGGTGTTTTGGTGGATATAGTCCAAACTGCAGAGATCTTATTCCAGAGACTGACGCCTATCCAGTAGTAGTTAGTTTGTTGTGGACTGGCTTAATTTTTGTATTACAAACTTATTTTTGATTTCTGAATCGGGAAATAGGTGTTGGGCATTGGGGATACTCACTTAACATCTCTCAGTGTGTTGTTGCAGTTGCCATATGTTTTGAATTTCATCTTAAGTGTATAAAAAATGCATCATTATAAAAGGAAAGCTTAAGAATTGCAGATGGCTGCAAGTTGTCTTGCATGAATGAAGCCAGTGAAGCTTAGTGAAACTAACTTTTGTTAAGCTGCTGAATAAATAAGAAATAATCTAAAGAAAACAATTTTCCATTCACTAGCTTTGTGCAATATTATCATTAGATTCAGACACTACTAGCACATTGTGCTTGGCTTTAAGAACGTTCTTTAACTCCATTATATTCAAAAGGACATATTAAATGCATATTTTATTGTAAACAATTCTGCAAATTTACTATGCCTGAAAATGCTCAAAGTTATAAAGTATTAAGCACAAATATGTCTTAAAAAAAATAAAATATTAAGAACTTAACAGACATTTCTAGCAATACCTAAAAACTTAAAAAAGTTTTAACTATCTGCTTTTTGGTCTTTTTTCTTTAGTGCAGCTTTTCTGCAATGCAAGTTTATTTCTGTGTATTTCATGTCTTTTTTTTTTTTTTGGTCATGATTCAGAAATATAAACCTGTATGCAAAGTACTGCATTCACCTTATTGTACATGCAATGTAACATCATACTCACAGTTTTGGTGCTTTAAAATTATTCCTTTTTTCTTTATTAAAGGATATTTATTTGACCACTGTCTGGGTTTTAACTTGGAACATATACCAACAACAACAAAAAAATGTGTAGTTTGGTTCCCACAAAAAATTTCAGATCCAATTCATTTAGGTTCCCTTTGTTATTCTTTTAACTCTTCAAGCTGCCTGTTACTGCTTAATAGCAGGTGGTTGTGTCTAAGCTATGTTGCAGCAGGGAATAATTATATTTAGGTATTCTCTGTAAACAAAGTCACATGAACAATTTAGGTATTATAGAAGAATCTTGCTCTTAGATAATGCAAGATAATTATGCCTAAATACATACCACACCCACTTTCTATCTCTTAGTCAAAAGACAGAAACACTCTATGAAAAAAAGCAACATCTTAAATCCAGAAACATTAAGAGCTTAGCTCCTTATCACACTTACCATGTTTGAAACTAGAGTTGCTACCTGTCTGTGGATAAATTTTTCTGTTTTTTTTTTCTATAGTCATTTTGTGTTACTATTTATATAAACATAAATCTTATGAAAGAGATATGTTTGTATTGTGTCTTTTCCCTTTTGCCTCTGTGTTTCTGGTGCACTGCAGGTAGGTTCTATGTTCAGCTGGTCCCTTATGTGAGGCAGATTAAAATATATCAGTGCATTTCTAGAACAGGAAATTTAGTGAAATTAGAATCTTGAGAAAACAACTACAAAGACATTTCTAAGAGGAATGTGAAATGAAGGTTGTATTTGCAGTACATGTCTACACTGGAAAGTGTCTTAAACAAAATTCAAGGCCTGTCTGGCTTTAGTTTCCTAGTGTTGTTTCTCAAATTGTGTAATTATGGCATATGCTGTTAATTTTGGGTTGTGGCAGAACACACAGAACAAGAAAGGAGCCTTGAAATAAGCAAGTTATTTGATCATTGCTGACTTAAGAAAGAGTCGATTTCTGTTCCTGATGCTTTGGCTGTGCCCTGGGCAGTGTGTGACCCTGGTATGGAGGGCCTCTGCAGGATGAACCATCAACTGGTGTCTGCTTTGGCTTTGGTTTTAGTAGATAAGTAGATGCTTTTTTTATGACTCTTGTGGGTATCCCTGCAGGTTGGAAGTGTATTTAATGCATGCATCAGGATTGCAGATTAGTGAATCTGTAGGCACACTTGACAGGCAGTGCTGTGCTATGCAGAATAAGGCCTAAATGTTTGTACAACACATAGAAGGTGGAAGATACATAGAACCATCCTTTATTGTTTTTCCTGTTCATTACATGTCAGATATAAAGCAAAGGTACATTGTAAGTAAATGTTCACTGGGCCACAGTGCTTCTGAAACTTGCAGAAATTAACCCCCTCTTTCTCACAGGAACCACTGATACAGGCAGGGCTTGTTTCAGTTCCACCACTTACTACTCAACAGAGGCAACAGGTACAAGGGAGAGAAGTAAAAATGGAAAGCGAGTTTGTCAGATCTGTGTTCCAAAACCTATGAACCTTTCTCAGCAGTTCTTACTGCTGCTTCCCATCACCAGGAGAAACCCATTTTATAGGCTTCATTCTTCCTGCCATAGAGAGGAAGCTTAAAGGAATCCTGCAGTGTGTCTGAATCTGAATCACCAAGCCATCAGCATGTCACTGCCACCACCACAGTCTGAGCTCTGCTCATGTCACAGATCACTGTCTAAGTATAGCATTATGTGGTTTTGCCATTGTTTTCACCTTTGGGAGTGAGGGTTATAATTAAGGATAAAATAGCCTCTGTAAACTTCAGATGTAACATGTCAGTTGTTAAACTGTTAGCAATCATCACTTTGCTGACACAAACTGCCCAAGAGCAGAAAACCATCCCAGAGGTTTTACCAGGAAGTGACAGCATCATGGCTGTATAACCTACCTTGCTCACAGACATGCTGCAAGTTTGTTTTGAACTCTTCACCCTGCAGAATTGTTCCCATGGAGTTGCTTTCCTGCCCTTTCCCCCTTTGCACTAAGATTCTCAGTCTCTTACTTTCTCTAAACTTTATGCAAATCTTCACCACAGTCATGCTCACTGTCCAGACTTTCATCAGCTCAAAGACAGCACATCTGCCTTGAAATGTTTCCTCCACAGGAAGGGCTGGTGGATAAAAACAAGCAGAGATTATTACCTGTGCTGCTAAGCCTGCTGCCTGTCTGTGTTGGTGCCGGGGTTCACTCATTGTTAATCAACCAAAACTCTGGGGGGTAAAAAACTCAAACCAAAACAAAAATTGCATTTAAGTTCACTCTATCTCCTGTCTTATCCCTTAATTCCTACTGTAGTTGTGTGCTGTCTGTGGGATATCTGTTGGAGATACTTGTGCCACAGGCAAATCATCTGTATTGCCGCCTTTGTCACCCTTTCTCCTCACCATAGAGACTGCAGACGGCTTGACTTCTTTGAGACATCTCCTACACCCCATAGTGCTTATATAAGGCCACGCACATTGATGGTCTTTCAGACAAAAGTCACTGTTTACTTCATTCTTCTACCTTAACAACTTCTCTAATTACCATCACACTCCCTCTGTACATTGTTGTTTAAAAGTCACAGGAATAATAAAAATTGAAGAATCATGCAATTCATACAAAGCACTTACATTAACTATACTTTTTCTTCCTCAGTACTTTATTTTAATCCTATTAAATTCCAGTAAGAATGTAACTGAGCTCTTACCATACAAAATCATCAGTGCATGCTCAAACTGCCATGCATGTTAAATGCACAATTTAAACAACGTGATTTATGAATCAACTTCATTTGAAACATCTTAAAGTGATGGCCTTTTTTTCCCCCACATTCACTTGCTGTGAGTAAAATAATTGTTGGTGTGGATAGAGTCCTGTGAAAACAATCAGAGAAACCATTGCACACTGCTCTTGGTTTCTAATGAGATGGTTAAAAAAAAAAAATTTTGCTGTTAAAAATAAGTTTGATTGTATTTAAAAAAAAAAAAAACAAAAAAACAAAAAAAAACCACAAACCACAAAAACAATTACAAATCCTATAATTTTGTTGCTGATACCTTTGTCATTCCTGTAATGGTTTCCTAAGGATTTCTACTGCTGGAAGGTCACACTTAGTAATCCATTGAAGTGCCTGGTTGCAGGCTTCTCTTAATAGCAAACTAAGATGAAATATAAAGTCATTACTTCCCCTTCTGCCCAGCACCACTGTACGAGCAAATTATTTCTACCCACTCTGCAGCAGCATTTTATGTGTTCTGTCATGCACCCTCTGCCTGGTTCTGCCACTCAGCTTTAACTCAAACTGTGCTCAGTGGGTCAGGCTGTCAGCTTTTGCAAGGTCTGGCTGTTCTTGGGCTATTCCTCTGGTGCCTGTGACCAGCAGACACGGTCAAGAAAAGCTGAGTGACACTTCTGCTCTCATAAACCCATTCTGGGAAAAGAAGGGAGGAAAGGGAGGAGTGCAGGAATTGTCCTCTGTCAAAGGTAGCGTTAGTTAACTGTGCTTGACTAAGCACTAAGCAAATCTCTGTTCAGGAGATTAGGTTTGCCACTTTAAAAAAAAAAAAAAAAAAAAATTCTATTTGGGCCATATATTTGGGGAGAACGTGAGCCACACATTGCCTACCAGGATATGCTTTGCTTAGAATTAACAAATACTACATCTAAAACACATTTAAATATTCAGAAGCAGTTACAGTTGCAAGTAAATGCTCTGTCCCATTTTGCAGAAAAAAACCCCTAACCCTTTAATCTTCAGCTTTTAATCTCAATTGCAATAAGAAATTTTGAACAGAAACTTTGTGTTCCAGGCAGCCTTTCTTGAGACTGCACTATCAACCACCTGGGATAAACTGGGGTTCTGCTCCCAGCCATCAGCCTAAGAGCACTAAAGACTCCTTGCTTCTTGAGCCCAGGTGATTGAATCTGCTGCAGTTCTTGGTGGATACTCAAGGTTGCAGGGATGCTTCTGAATAAGGAACTGCTTGGTACTGTCAGTACCAAGTCAACTGAAGGCAAAATTTAGCTTCTCTTCCCTTTGGAGCTCACCCATTGGAAGGAGCCTAGCTTTACCCATCAACACATCATTGCAACAGCAAGTCATGGAGTTTTGTTTAAAAAAAACAAAAAAAACACAAAAAAAACCAAACAAAAAACCAAACCCCCCACAAAACAAAAACAAACAAACAACAAACACACACAAAACCCAAACAAAAACAAAACAAAACAAAAAACCCCCAAACAAACAAACAAAAAAGCAAACAACAAAAAAAAACACTTAGCCTGAAATATTGTACATTAGAATTTCTTAAGTTAAATCTGTAAAGACCTTCCAGCCAATGAAGGCTTGATCCCTTGACACACAACAGTCACCAGCTGCTTTCCAAGTAGCTACATGCCAGGATTAAAGCTACACAAGATCCAGCACTGTGCTTGTGGGGGTTAGGGAGCAGCTTACAGCTCTCTCTCTTTTGGTGCAGTGCCTAAAAAGAGATTTGAAATGTCATGGCAAATTCCACAGTCACCTAGTAGCTACTCCTGAGCTACAAAACCAGCCTCAAAGGCTGGTGATTCTGTTTGTTCTTATCCACTAAGTAAAACCCTCATCACTGCCAAGGTTAGAGGCGATTGCATGTTTGGACATTCTGGCAGTTCCTGGTGCATTTGCTTTCCCAGTCACAGAGGTGACTAATGCTGTACTCTGTGAGGCCTTATTTCCTTATGCATTTTAGATAGCTATGTCCTTGTTACAGCTTCAACACTGCAACTAGGCCCCAGCGTAAAAATTCCTTTACCACACTCTGAAATGACAGCACTGTTTGCCACTTGCCCCACCTGCCAGTCCAAACCACATCCCATAGCTAGATTTCCTACTCTGAGTCAGGCACGCTGCAGCAGTTACACAGAGATCTGCTCTCATCTTTGTACTGATTCTCTCATGGAGGTTTCCAGTGTTGGAAATATCTTCTTCGCAGAGGACCTGTCACCCATCCTAGCTGATGACAGAAATTCCCTGATTCCATGGGAAATTTTGCTCCCAAGTATAGGATCCTTTTGTTTTAGCAGGAAATTCAGCTTAGTTTCTTCTGAAAATAGCCTGCCAATCCCATGACATTTCTATATTTTGACTTAAGGACTTAGACATGCCTTATAGGGATGTTCTATTCATGCAATGCAGTCATCATCAGTACAAAACATACAAAACTCCTGTCTTCTGAAAATATTTGCATTGGTCTCTTTTAGTCCTTATGGCGTGCTTCAGTAATGCTTGTTTAGAATATCCCCGATGCTCCTCACTGCCTCTTCTCTTGGCATGTTTGGCTGACTGGCTCCTTTGCTGAGGCAGAGATGTTCATGCACAACAGGCAGCACCTCATACTGACAAGTATCTTTTATGTGGATGGGTTTTGTTTTTTGGTTGGTTTTTTTGGTTGTTTTGTTGTTGGGTTGTTTTGGGGTTTTTTGGGTTGCTGATGTGCCTTCCAGGTGAGCTTTACACTGAATTTTTATGTTTCCTATTCCATAAGCAGTTTACAACTTATATTTACTGTAAATCTGTGCTTGGTTGTCCCATGTTATGTAGGAGAGAAGAAATAGGAAAAATACAAGAAATATAAGATAAAGTTTTTGACTTTCAAATGGTAACACAACCACCTCAAACAAAGCTTTCATAATTTTTTTTTCTCCAAAGAGGTGGGGAAAACATCTTATATCAAACCAGTACATTATTCTGCTTCTTTAAGATATGCGGAATGAAATTTCCCATTTTCTCCCCTTGCAAGCAAAACTCTGAATGTGCAGAATGCTCTGGACAAGAAGGTCTTCACTGGTAATGATGGGGCTGCAGTTTGAACCAGCAGCTTCTGAACCAAGAATAACAAGCCCTTTTGGGTTGCTTCTGGGACAGACAGCAAGGGCAGCTAGCAGGGTGTAGCTGTGAGGCTGTGCAACAGGGACTCGATGCAGGATACTCATACAAAATACTACTTGAATCACTCCACTACGTAGTACTACCCCGGCTCCTCTCACTAAGTGAATGTCAAAGAATGCTGCACCTTTCACTGATAGATTTCTGGTTTCCATTGCTGCAAGATACTGCAAAACAAAACTGCTGGAACTATAAAAAATAACCATATATTCAGATGTGGAGAAAGTGGATTTAATGTTTACATTTCCATCTGTAGGTATGGGCTATGATGTCTCTCCTGCAGGCAAGTACAAGATCATTTTTCTTCACATTTCATTTTGTTTAGAGATAACTCCATTGATCATTTAATAAAGTACAAGTCAGATGAGAATTTCATGTCTTGTTCCCTCTCTGAAAATGTTAACCTTGCAAATATCTGCATGTCCATATTTAACTCAACAGGAGGAAATCCACACACACAGATTATATTTGCACATACCTTGTCAATGTAGCTCTTCCTCTCCCCTTAGCACTTGGATGTATGTATTGTTTGTGAAGGTCCTTTTTTTCTGCCTTCTTCTTGATCTACTGGGAAAAAAAACCCTTTCTCTTCAAGAATTACCACAGTCACAGAAATGCAAGTTATCTTCCAAGAAAATGTCCGGGTTGCTATTCTCAATCTAATGAAAGCAAAAGCAGCTGACACACTGCTGGATCCGTGCAGTGAGATGAGGCTCAGATAAGAGTAGATAAGACCCCCAGATCAGGGGTGGACAAGGTTAGAAACTACTTTGAAGTTAAAAGAAAGAAAAACCCTAAAATCCAGCTCAGAATTCTATTACACAAACACCACAGATGATAAGAACTGATGGCAGGAAAAAACAGGGAGCAGCATCAACTACTACTGATGACTTATACTGGTACCAAACCTCTAGAGCTGTGAAGGTAAAAGACTGAAAGGACATGGGGTTTGCAGACGGTCAGGACTTCAGCTGTGTTCATGAAACACATCCCCAGTGCTGACCTTGAGAAGCTTATAACAATCAGAGCAGAGTTTTGGCAAGCCACGAGTGCTCAATGTCAGCATAATATGAACACCTAAGGAAAGTGAGATCCTTTCAGGTGGTTTGTCCTTCTCTATGCAAACCATTCTTGCCTGTTTTACAGCTACACAAGGGTTCCACACTAGGGAATCTTTTTGAAATCTGTGTTTCCCCTGCTCTGCCTCATATTGAAACCATTTTTGATAGTTACTCTCCTTTCCATGCCTTTATCTGAAAATTATTATACCTGCTGGACGTATTGTTGCATCTGAGCTCTGCTTGCGCAAGACCCAGCAATGAGGGAAAAAGTGATTATATTGTGTTTCTTTGGTCCTAGGATGAGCTGCCAGCAGTGCAGATGCAATACTGGCGACTACAGGTCCCTGAGAGGTTGTGGTGGGCAAGCTATGAGACCTCACATGGTGTGAAAACTCACTTCTCTCTATAGTGTCTAGAGGTATTGTGATATTTACACTCGCACCTGCTTTCTGGCTAGGTTGCATGGCCAGAGGAGTAGACATGAGCTGAACTGATTCCAGAATCTAAAAAAAACACCTCTGTTCATTTTTCTGAAACATTTAATGTAACAGGGAAGAGTAATCCTACTTATCTGAAGTGGAATAAAATGAGGAACTAAGGCTACTAAGCAAAACCAGAGATTTTAAATAACATCTGTTAGTTTGTGATATACTCTCTGCTCAGCACCGTTCAGAGGTAGTGCACATATGCAGCATTACTAAGAAAATGTAAACAAGACAATTTGAACATTGCTTTGCAGAGTCAGGTCCATTTCCTGAAAAAAAATCCCCTAATTTATAGGTGTGCACTTAACTAGCACGTCCAGTTACTGAGACTGAACTATGCATGTTTGGATGGAGTTCCTTGATGATCCTTTTTTAATTATCTTTTGACATCCAGACCTAATCTCTAATTAGATTTATCTTTGGCCTCAAGATCTAAGATTTCTGCAATCAACCAAGTTAAGTGCTTTTACTGATATCCACCATTCTGCAGAGAATTAAGGTCTGCATGAGCTTTCCATTCCTCTCTCCACGTGGTATTTCTGAAAAATGGTTTTGATTTATTAATGCAGTGTTCACAGAGTGCTGTTCAGCAGCCACTTCAGTACAGAATATATAAGATGATATAGAATGAATTGAGGTTTAGCCTGTTATTGAAGGTAAACCTGTTGTTAATCTCCAACTGGTAGAAAAATGAGGAGAAATCAGAAACCTTCTGCAACTGACAAGACACATCCCAAAATATTACACTTTAATTGATGCATTGTTCATTCTTGCAGGGTTTTCTTAAAAGGAATTATCCTGGGAAAGCCACCAATAGCATTAAACAATACTTGTTTGTGTTACATCTGGTTTAGCCCTTTATTTATTTATATTTTACCTGAAAAAGTATTTTCTTAGAGACCTTATAACAGCAATTCTGCATTATCAGTTCAATTTTTTCTCCTATTTCCTGGATATACTGGCCAGGAAAAGGAACTCCCAGTCTGTAACAGACAGTTTAATTCACATATTTTACTTTGTCCACATAGAAAAATGCAACTTCCGCATCACTGAGGCAATATGGATTATGAACAAGACACTCCAAAAACTAGCTATCCAGATGGGGATATACTTACAAAAATCTTTTTGTCAAAATCAGGATTTCACAACATAACCCACTAATGCAAAATCCAGTAGCACCTGAAAGATTAAGGTAGCTGCTGCTATTACTTGCACATACTTGAAAAAGATTTAAGGGAAAAAAAAAAAAGTAGAAGTACATTCTCCAGAGATCAGCAAGTGCATTTGAAATAAAAAAAACATGGGTTTGAATTTTTTCTCCCTTTTTTTTTCCTCTTTTTCATTTTTAAAATTTTTTATTATGTCTGTATTTCTGTGAGGCTTATGGTAATTCTTTTTGCTTTGTTGTTTTTTTTTTTTTTTT